>CM076571.1:214306872-214906872 GCA_034641835.2 Pinus albicaulis | reverse complement strand
TCGTAATACTTACCCTTAAAGGTTGCGAAATGCGATTTGCGCAAATCACAGATCGCAACTTTTATAGGGTAACGATTTAGTGTATGTTGTAAGTTGAGTGAAATGCGAATTGCGCTTTTTATAAAACTGAAGTGACCGCGATGGCCGAAGGTTTTATATTCATTTGTCTATTTGCTCATCGGGTCCACGGAGTCACAACTTATATCATTTTGCTTTTAATATTTTTTGATTGATTGAGTGAAGTGAGGTGCGGTAAAGTAAATATAACGGTGATTGAAGCTTGTCGCAAAGTCTAAATCATATCTTCGGAAAAGTTTGAGCGCATATCGCGGTTTGCATATTTTAAGTTTTATGAGCCTTTTAAAATTCATAAAATATGTGATTTGTGATGCGCTTTTAAAAATTTTCCTATTTATTTCTAAAGAGTCCCTATTTAATAAAAATAAATAGAAATTGTTATATAGCACAACACTTTACAATGACAACAAGTATAATAGCAACCTGATTTAATGTGGGTATATATATTAATGATTGTTGTATATGTGGCATTATTGGCCCTAGCTCTAAAGTTATTCTACCTCTACTCTTCTCCTCATTCATGGCATGTTCACTATCATTATATCCCTCCAAATATTCAGCAAAGCCTCACTACGCACCCTAAATTTCATCACCTTCCACCAGATATTGGTTCAAAATTGAAAACAACTAAAAAACGAGGCATGCGTTCAGTTAGTGATTCCAAGAAAATTGAACGGGTGAAGTTATCATTAAAACTCTGGTGACATGCACTAAAAAGGATGTTAAATTAAGGTTACAATGAAAGCAATTTGCATAAAGTCATTTTCATAACACCAGGTGGAATGTTAATAAATTTTTTTTTTTTTTTTTTTAAATGACATTCTATTATGGACATATTCTTATGGATAAGAATGGTCTCAATAGCAAGGTCCATATGGTGGCATTATATATGTGTGTGTGTGTGTGTGACGGGACATCCACCAACGAAAGAGACATTGAAACATAATTTTTGTCTCAATTCACCCATGCATACAATATAATAGGAAAATGATTAGTGAATGAGTAGTGAATGGCTTCATGCAGTCTCATTTTACTCACATTGTAAATTTCGATAATCTCTTCATCTTTGTTATGGAAACCACATAATTTTTTTCAATTCATTCATTGTGCAAAACATCATGAGCAACATCGATTTATTTATGCATTGATGCTACACAACTGAACGTTATACAATGGTGCACCAACTATGCTCACAAATGACAATAATGGCATGGATATTCTATTACATTCACAATGCATTGTGGAAATATTAGTGCCATGACGTTACATATTGTGATGCATTGAAAATGAGAAAGCATGGAAGTAGGTGTTACATAGTTCGAAGGAGTGGCAACGTTTGACATAGCTAATTGAATATAGAGAGAAGTGACATGGACACTATTTTCACTGTTCAAATCGAAACAGAGGCGAGAGAGAGAGAATGAGGACATTATTTGCATCATTACTAGAGTATGTGTTAATTACGGTTAAGTTATACCTACAATCATAAATTATTAGCAGTGAGCATTATTTGACATATGGACAATGTTATCATATTATTCATGTGCAATGTTGATACATTGACCTTGGTGTATGGGTTGATGGAATTCAAAATATATTATTTGTTGGCATTTAATGGCACGATATATATATATATATATATATATATATGAAATGACATCAATCCTTTTTCAGATATACATTATTATGAAGCAGACCTGAGACAAAGAGGTTACAAGAATGCATAGATGTATAGATTCTCGAAGAACTTGAACATTATTCAATTTTCATATCCCAGAAGTATATCAATGATTGTGACGAGTGCATGGTGTGTGATGGGAATTAAAGGAAATCTAAAAGGTTGAGCATTACTCTACCTCCAAAGCATTATGATAGGTGTATGGTATGCGTTGCATGTTTTTTTTTCACTATCCTCATCATACCACAAAAGGTGACAATGGATGTCAGAACAAGGAAATGGCCACAATTTCAATCACGTTAGTGTGGATGGCCTATTGGAAATTAATTCCAACTACTAACATCAATCAACAATAATTGCAAAAGGATTGGAAAGCGGTCGAAGTAATGGCTGATGGAAATCAGTAGAGTTGGCTGAGTGCACAACTCCTGCGCATTTAACAATCGGACAAAGAAGCTAGCACATTGAAGCCTTTCCTAAGGCGGTAGCCAACTTTTGCAATGAAGTTAAGACATTTGAGACTCGAAGCTTATCAACAGCGCAGAGCATTGAAGAGTTGGTTGAATTAGGCTTTAAAGCCTTACCAACATAACAGCGGAGTTATTGATTTGAGTTGGCACAAGTCCGCAGCACACAAAGAGCAGTGATGTGATGCGATGACAGTCTTAACACTATCGCATCGCAACAAGCCACAGGTCTTAACTGTGCACACCGATGAGTTTCGGCGATGTGATGAGGTCCCACATCCATTGCATCACAACTTCGCCAAGTTTTCAAACCATCTACGGCACCAAGAGTTTGTGTGATGCGATGAGGCCCCACCTCCATCGCATTGCGGCATCACAAAGTTTTGTCGCCTGTCCATTTGTTTTACTGAAGGCCAGATGCGATATGGTTTAAAGTGGATTTCACAGAGTTTGAAGTCTAGGTTTTTTGGTCCGTTTATTTGTTTTATTGTAACCGCGCCATATAAAAGGAAAATAGCCCGAAGGCTTTTGTAATGTGTTTTTATGTATTAAGACATTATTGAAAAACAGAGTTGCTGTGTCAAAAAGAAAAGCCCGCAGGCTAGAAAACACAAAGAACGTTTTGTAAAGAACTATAAGTGCAGTTTAGTTGGACAGAGAGTTTTGTGAGCACCACATTTTGTAGCAGTCCACTGTTTAGTTTTGTGAAATCCTCTACAGGAGGAAGAATCAGTTTTATTATGATTTTGTATTTGTTTTTCATTCTTTTATGAATTGAGAGAAAGCTTGTCCAAAATTGTTTCTGTTCATTCTGCAAATTCGAAATATTAAATCTCTCTGTTGTAGAGGGAATCCTCATTCTCTTTGTTGTTTAGGAATTATTAGAAATTCCGACATGGTATCAAAGCTAGTCTAGGCACACAGTGAGACAAAATAGAGTTTGTTTTTGCACTATAGGAGTTGTAAGAATATTATTGAGCAGATTTCTCCAGCAGAGAAAGTTGCTGCTTATATATATATATATATATATATATATATATATATATATATACAGTCAATTTCTTCTCTTTACTTATACAGTTAAATATGAAAGATGCTCGAACTGGTTTGAAAAATTCCCAACTTCCTCAGTTCAATGGGAAGAATCATAGCTATTGGGCTATAACTACGGGAGCCTTGTTTTCTTCTCAGGAATTATGGGAGCTAGTTGAAAATGGCTACACTGAACCTACAGATGCAACAGCGTTGGCCGCTTTGACAGCAATAGATAGAGATCTGTTAAGGGATAACAGGAAGAAGGACTCCAAAGCCCTTTATTATCTCTTTCAATCTGTACATGAGAGTGTTTTCCCATAGATTGCAACAGAAACAAAGTCTAAAGAGGCATGGGATATTCTCAGGACTGCCTACCAAGGCATGGAGAAGGTGAAGACAGCAAACTTGCAGATGCTGAGGAGAGACTTTGAAACTCTCTTAATGAAGGAATCTGATACAATAGATTCATTCTTCACACATGTTAGTGGGTTGATAACCTAGATAAGATCTCATGGTGAAAATCCTGAAGAAAGAAGGATTGTAGAGAAGATATTGAGAAGTTTACCCTCAAGTTTTGAAGCTATAGTGGTAGCAATAGAAGAGACAAAAGATTTCTCACAATTCATGGTAGATGAACTAAGTGATTCTTTGATGTCTCATGAACACAAACTGAGCAGAGGAATAGATTCCTCATTGGAGCAAGCACTCAAGACTCAGATGTCTTTCGGCCGAGGCAGAGGTCGAGGCAGAGCAAATAACAGAGGTCGAGGTAGAAGCCAAAACAGAGGCAGAAATAATCCTGCTAGCACAAGTGGAAGGAGTTGCAATTAGAACCAGGATGAAGGTTCAAGCAAACATCAAACTCATGGAAAAAGGTATGATAAATCCCAATTCCAACGTCATTATTGCAAGAAATTAGGCCATTATGCAAATAAATGTAGGAAAAATCAAAATGACATGAATAATAGACAAAACGCTAATTTTGCAAAAGAAGAAGATAAGAGCCCAAAGATTGTGTTATTAACATGTAAAATTGCACAAGACAAACAAGATTATGTTTGGTTCTTAGACTTAGGTTGTAGTAACCACATGACTGGAAACATAGCAATGTTTACCAATCTTGATGAAAATGTTAAATCTGAGGTAACAATAGGATCTGATAGTAAGATATCTGTCAAGGGTAAGGGAAAAGTCAGTATCCTAGCAAGAAATGGAAAACAGAAAATTGTGCCAGATGTATACTATGTACCTGGTCTAAAATGTAATCTTTTGAGCATTGAACAGCTCATTGACAAAGGTTATAATGTGTTATTCAAGGATGATGTGCGTACAATCAGAGACATACCTCCAAGCAAGAAGGTCATTGCAGAGGTGCATATGACCAGTAATAGAATGTTTCCTCTCAAACTCAGAGCAGATTTGAAAGAAGGAAGAAATATTGCAGTTGTAACACAAGAAGTCTTTCAAGAGGAAGTGAAAGATGAGAACGGGTTATGGCACTTGAGATTTGGACATCTCAATTTCGTAGGCTTGAATCTATTGCATAAAAAGGGAATGGTAAAAGGATTACCATTGATTGAAAAACCAGACAACCTTTGTGAAGGCTGCATCTTGGGCAAACAATACAAAGAAAGCTTTCCAACATGAAAGAGTATAAGGGAAAAAACACCCTTAGAAATAGCTCACTCTGATGTTTGTGGACCGATGCAAACACCATCGTTTGTTGGAAAAAAATATGTTTTGACATTCATTGATGATTACACCAGAAATACATGGGTGTATGTGTTGAAACAGAAGAGTGAAGTGTTTGAGAAATTCCGCCACTTCAAAACTCTTGTTGAGAATCAGTGTGGAAATTATATCAAAGTGATTAGAACTGACAGAGGAGGAGAGTACATCTCCAAAGACTTTTTGCTTTTCTGCAGAGAGAATGGCATACAAAAGCAATTCACCACGAGGTATACACCTCAGCAAAATGGTGTTGCAGAAAGGAAGAATAGGAAAATCTTAGACATGGTCAGAAGTATGTTGAAGGCAAAACATTTGCCACATGAGTATTGGGCATAAGCTATCACTTGCGCAACTTATATCTTGAATACATGCCCGATTAAAGCTGTCATGAATAAGATTCTGTAAGAATCATGGAGTGGACGAAAGCAAATAGTCACTCACATGAGAGTATTCGGATGTGTTGCATTTGCACGTGTCCCAGATCAGCTAAGGAAGAAGCTTGATAGTAAGGGGGAGAAGTATATCTTCATTGGCTACTGTGACGAGTCAAAAGCATACAAACTCTATAATCCATCCACCAAGAAATTGATAATAAGCAGAGATATGCAGTTCATTGAAGAAGAAGCTTGGGATGGAAGTTTAGAGAAGAAAGTGAATGTGAAGACAACTGTGTCTCACAAAGAAGAAGAATAAGGAACAGCGGCTAATAGCCCTTCCTCGGTTATTACTCCTCCACCACTGCAAGCATGACAAACCATGCCACAAGACGGAATTCGAACATCCTCGAGAAATCAAGGAAGTGCTTCTCGAAGCACATCACAGGGATCAGAAATGCCCTCAAGTTCGATTGGAACTCCAAGCACACCAAGAAGACCAAGATTCGGAAATCTGAGTGAGATTTATGAACAAGGAGAGGTAAGTAACAATACCGGTTTGAATTCTTTATTCGCTTTATATTGTCATGTTGATGACTCAATTCATTTTGAAGATGTTTTAAATGAAGATAAATGGATTGAAGAAATGAATGAAGAAATTGGTGCAATTGAGAAGAGTAAGACATGGGAGTTAGTGGACCTCCCTGAAGGCAAAGAAGTTATTAGAGTTAAGTGGGTCTATAAGACCAAAAGCAATGTTGAAGGCAAGATCGAAAGGCACAATTCTAGACTTGTTGTTAAAGGCTACAAGCAGCAACAAAGGAGAGACTATGATGAAACCTTTGCACCAGTGGCAAGGATGGAAACAGTAAGAACTGTGTTGTCTATTGCGGCACAACACAAATGGAAGATCTATGAGATGGATGTAAAATCCGCATTTCTGAATGGAGTGTTGAAAGAAGAGGTTTATGCTGAAAAACCTCCAGGCTATGAATTTGAAGGCCAAGAGCATAAAGTATGCAAGCTGAAGAAAGCTCTTTATGGGCTAAAGCAAGCACCAAGAGCATGGTACAGCAAGATATATGCTTACTTGATTGAGAATGGATTTGAGAAATGTGATGGATAATCCACACTCTACATAAAGGAAAATGACAGCAAAATTCTTATTGTTGTTTTATATGTTGATGTTTTAATTTTTACTAGCAATGAAGACTCACTCGTCGCTGATTTTAAGGCAGTCATGAAAAGTGAATTTGAAATGACTGATTTGGGTTTCTTAAGATATTTTCTTGGAATTGAAGTAGAGCAGAATGAAAATGGTATTTTCATTTCCCAAACAAAATATGTTGAAACAGTGTTGAAGATATTCAACATGTAGAACAGCAAAGCAGCTGTGACTCCAATAGTAATGGGGTTGAAATTGAGTAAAGAAAATAGCAGCAAGGATTTTGATCCGAAGTTGTATAAAAGCATAGTCGGCAGCCTCATGTACTTGACTGCAACTAGGCCGGACATTATGCACGTTGTTAGCTTAATCTCCAGATTCATGGAAAGACCGAAAGAAACTCATTGGAAAGCAGCTAAGAGAATTCTAAGGTATGTAAATGGAATGAAGGGGTATGGTATTTTATACTTCTCTTCTGAAAGTTTCATGTTGACAGGTTACATTGATAGTGATTGGGCTGGAAGTGTTGATGATCGAAAAATCACATCAGGATATGTGTTTCATTTGGGATCAGGAGCAGTTTCATGGGCTTCGAAGAAGCAACCAGTAGTTGCTTTATCTATAACAGAAGCAGAATATGTGGCAGCAAAAATAGCAGTATGCCAAGCAGTATGTTTGAGAAGAGTTCTCAAAGATTTGTGTCATGAACAAGAATAGGGCACAACCATTTACTGTGATAATAGCTCAGCGATAGCTTTATCTAAAAATTTTGTTTTTCATAAAAGGACAAAGCACATAGACACCAAGTTTCACTTCATACGTGAATTGGTTAATAATGGTTAGATTGTTTTGCAGCATTGCAGAACAGAGGATCAGTTTGCTGATATTCTCACAAAACCATTAGCTCAGAAAAGCTTTGATTATTTCAGGGAATGTCTGGGTATGCAGAAAAACCCAGCAGTTGAAATTAAGGAGGAGTGTTGGAAATTAATTCCAACTACTGACATCAATCAGTAGTAATTGCAAAACGATTGGAAAGCGGTCGAAGGAATGGCCGATGGAAATCAGCAGAGTTGGTTGAGTGCACAACTCCTGCGCATTTACAGTCGGACAAAGAAGTCCACACATTGAAGCCTTTCATAAGGCAATAGCCGACTTCTGCAGTGAAGTTAAGATGTTTGACATTGGAAGCTTATCAATAGCGCAGAGCATTGAAGAGTTGGTTGAATTAGGCTTTAAAGCCTTACCAACATAACGACGGAGTTATTGATTTGAGTCAGCAAAAGTCCATAGCACACAAAGAGCAGCGATGCGATGCGATGAAATTCTTAACACTATCGCATCACAACAAGCCACAAGTCTTAATTGTGTGCACCGATGAGGTCCCACCACCATTGCATCACAACTTCGCCAAGTTTTCAAACCATCTGTGGCACCAAGAGTTCAGGCGATGCGATGAGGCCCCACCTCCATTGCATCATGGTGTCACAAAGTTTTGTCACCTGTCCATTTGTTTTACCGAAGGCCGGATGCGATATGGTTTAAAGTGGATTTCACAGAGTTTGAAGTCTGGGTTTGCTGGTCCGTTTATTTGTTTTATTGTAACCGCGCCATATAAAAAGAAAAGACCCCGAAGGCTTTTGTAATGCGTTTTTATGTATTAAGACATTATTGAAAAATAGAGTTGTTGTGTCAAAAAGAAAATCCCACAGGCTAGAAAACACAGAGAACATTTTGTAAGCTAAGTTATATATGGAGGTTTTGTGCATATGCAACATCAGGCATACTTTCATAACAAATGCCGGAAATGAATACACTCGCTCATAAAGGAGATAGCGTTGATGTTAACAATGCACAATTGGTTGAACATACAACCTTCATTTGTGGAAAACCAATGATACGCCAGTGTTAGTGCTTGCGCTTTTTCCTAAAAATAAAAAGTCATTGAAATTTTAATGCCAACCATAAACTTACCGACACAGGCATGGTGGTCATTGTTAATGAATTCATGGGGAACGCAATACCTTGCATCTCTGATCAACATGGTAGTAACGACATTTGTGAGTAATTTGCAGATTATTCTTCGATGTCGGTCTATCATGGTTTTGAAGAAGCACGAAAACTAATGTGGAGGTGGGTTGTCCCACAACTGTATAGAAGTTAAATATTTTGGATGTTGGCTCTAAAATTTAATGATTGATCAAGTTAGGGATCTCTAATTCTTGAGAATCCCTCATGGGCTTGGTCAAAACAGATTCCTTATTGCACCATACTCTATGTCACCGGTATCACATTAGGTAGTTCTGTTCGTGCTCGTGCTTCCTTCACTCCCTTCAACCCGTGCCAATTGATTCATTTCCTATCAATGATGGGTCCAAAAATGGAGTGTGTGAATAGACGGACCAAGGCCAGGGGAAATCCAGAAGCAACTTGGACACCCAATAGGTGGACGGCAGGGGTACTATGGATTTTACTAACTAAGCACTTGTTGCGTATGGGATGGAGGGCAGGGGTACTATGGATTTTCCTAACTAAACACTGGTTGCGTATGGGTTCGGGAAACAATCTCGTAGCCAGTTGTGATTTACTTTGGATTATGGGATTTAAAAGAATCATTATATTCAATGGACGAGGCCCCACCAGTAGCAGCAATAGTTGATCAAGAGCGAGACCCAACCCAAGTGCTATACAGAGATTCACCAATAGATATTTTTCGACATATTATGGCTTAATAACGTTCGAAATATGGTTGATATATGACTCGCATTGATGAACGATGTATCCTATTAATGTGCCACAACATTGAAGTTGTATTACACTAGAGAATTATGAATATGAAGGTATACAAGTACAAAACGTGGTCCCAAATAATATTTTTGACAGTCAATGGAGAACGTTCTCCTAGTCAGCAAAAACATAGGATATAAACACATCTTTGCAGTTATGAATGGAACATTGTACATTGATACATGAGGTAACCCTATACCTCATTTATCATATCGTCAGTGAAACAACTTGAATTTGAAATATATGGAATTTCATTATGTTGTTGAATTGTTGCAGTCTGTGCGAGCTGGAGCGAAATACTGCATGCTTCATATTCTCTCAAAGTGGTCTGCAGTCTGTGGTTCTCCAAACGCTCATACTGCAAAGCTGCTTGTAATTACATGCACTAGTTGGGATTAACGGGTTTGTTGCGGAAGTGACTGAGCTCATATGCATCTAAGGCCATATCTGAAACTTCCACAACTGTGGCCAACATGCAATGAGCCATCCTTCATACCAATGATGATAATATCTTTATGGTAATGGTGAAAATGGTGTTGCAACGAGTATACAAGTCACATCTGTGGTAGCAGTTACACGGAGGAGCTCCTTTTTCAGATGTTATCGTTGTGGAAAGAGAGTTGTGTGATTCACTTCCTAAGCTTGCATCCTTAGAATGAATGAGAATTGCACCAATTTCTTAGATATTTTTGGAACAACCTCTATTAAAGGATGGAAAACAAGTGAAATTGAATCTTTGCCATTTTATACTCTTTACGATGAGTGGGATGGTGGCAACAACCAGTTTGGAAGTGAAGGTCATGATGTCTTTCGCACATTTGTTACTAGCAGCGTGAAGTCTTAAAACATTTCTTTACAGCTCTTTGGTCTTTATTTTTATAGTTTAGGGGGCTAATATGGGCATCCAATGTAAGGAGTGAACTACAATAGCTACATTCTTCGCTTCAGGAAGAAGAGAAGTGTTTCGGGGTTTTTTGTCTTGAACATCCAGATTTTGAATTCTTCGTATCATATAGTTCACACCATTGGAAATGAAAGAGCTTCTTTGTATAAGGGTTTTTTCATTTTGAGTGATTTGGGTCTCATGTAATTGACTTATTTAACTATATCCATTTTTACACATGAAACCTTCCAAGATAGTGAAGACATGCCATGTGGAATTCCAATGGTTCTATGCAATGCACTCACATATTGTTCCACGACTCCCATATTAGACAAGTTTTAGAACCTAAAAATATTCATTTATATTTTTTAATGAGGAGAATTTTGTTGTACTAATATAACGGGGAAAAGATATACAACAATTATCAACTACATAGGATTGCATGGGTATTTAGACCACAATTCTATGATCATTAATCTCATATTTTTAGGATAAAATCTTGAAACCCTTTGCCATTGATCTCAAAGGGGGTGATAAGAATAGGTTACGAGCATCAAGGAGCAATATTTTTCAAAAACAAATGGGGATACTTAATTTGTTTCCATCAATATGAACGAGGGAGATTGTTGGTATCGTTTTCATTTATTGAAAAATAATTATAGGAGAGCAGCAAGGAAAAACAACATAAAAATAGAAACACGGAAAAAGAGTAGCATTGAGCAGCAAGGCTAGGAGTAACATAGCAAGGCAATGTATGCACTAATCAATAGTAGCAACATCAAGGAAATGAAGGAAAATGTGCAGTGAATGTAAAGGATAAGCAAAGTGTAGCAAAGGTAAATGAGCAGCAAAAGTGCAACAAATGTAAAGGAGTAGAAAAAGAGTAGAAAAAGAGCAGCAAAGGTAAAGGAACATCAAAAGAGAAACAAAAGAAAATTATTAGCACAATAACAACAAACTCATAGGAAAAATGCAAGATCAGTAAGGCAAGCAGCAACAACAAGGTATGCAGAAGAAAGGCTAGGAGAAAAAACAAGCTATGTAGGAGCAAGGAACCAAGGAGAAACAACAAGACAAAGGAGAATATGTAATACCTATTGGTGAGACAAATGCTAGATGTTGATGGAACATATGTTTATGCTAGATGTTGCATATGTTATTCTTGTCATGGTGATATGTTGGCATGTTTGCATATGGTGGTATGTTGGGATATTGATGGCTTGATTTCTGTGTTGATGGCTTTGATGATTCATGACGATTTGATTTAAGTAAAATCTTAAGGGAGTTGTGATGTGTTGTGATAATGTTGTAGAGATTGTTTAATGAAGAATTTGTGGTGACACTAATTTTTTGTTGAGTTGAATTATTGTGATGCAAACGAAAGAATCCATGACAGCAAAGGCAAGACTCAATGACAACAAAGGAAAAACTCCATGACAAAAAAATAAGACAAGACTCAATGAGGTTGAGTCAATGAAATTAAGAAAATATGAATTTGATAAAATAGGCAGCTTTGGAGAGTGAATGTTGCATACATATGCTTGCATTATTTTCGTATGTTGTGTGCATATTGTTTACATCGGATAATGCTTGCATGTGCAGTGGTGGTATAATGTTATTTTTGAAACTGTGTTGATATTAATGCACCTTATCATTATATATGGAAGAAATAATATGTGGTGGAGCACTTATTTATTTTATAATATTCAAAATATGAAGAGTTTGGAAATGACTGATTCGAAGGAAAAGAGTCAAGCCTCCTCACTTCATATTCTTATGTGGAATACAAACAACCAACAAATTATCTTTATAAAAGATGTTGTTTTTGAAATCAATAAAATGTTAGAGAATTGGAGAATGTGTGAGAGTTGATTGAGGTGTTATGCATTAGTTACTTGGCACACATGAATGTCATGTGAAACAAATTTGAAGGGAAGAAAGTTCAAAAATGAAGATGGAGATATGTAGAAATTATGACCAGGTAAACCAGCACATTGTTGTTTCTTGATTGCATTAGGGTATTGTAGTATAATTTCAAGTAATGGCTTGATAAACATCATGTTGGAGCATGTTGAGGTAAGACATCCTATGGGTTTCAACCCACATAAAACATACAGGAGTTGGAGCTTCCTTGCATGTTGCAACTTGAATAAAATTGGGGTAATAGCCTCCTATAAGTTGGAGCCTACAAAAATCAGATATAACAAGGAGTAGGAGCTTGCCTTTGCATCACAAAAATAATAATATTTTGGTTTTCTCCCTTTATGGGTTTCCACATATATGGTGTCAATATGTATTGTTATTATGTGCTGATGTGATGTTTTGGTTTCATTATTACTTGATGTTCGCATATTCAAACTACTGGTCATTATGTGTTAAGATGCTCATTTAAAAGGTTCAGTTAATGAGTTTAATGAAATGAATTTTAATGTCCATGAATATACTAAATTGATTCAACCCCCCACCCCTCTCAGTTTAGTCAAATATTCATCACCTAGGTCAAAGGAAAGGGTGTCCAGCTCAGGTTTTGGCCACTTAGGATGGTTACTCAGCCTCTAAGTGATCGGTAGCCCCTTTAGAATGTTATGAGATGTAATTTTGTCTTCCGCAGTCGGCTGCACTTCCTAATTGGAACCTAGGAGGCCGGGTCATGTCATAGTAGATCTTCCTCTCATTTCTACCCCAGCAAGTCGGTGAAACTGGGTAAATGTGGGAGGGGTGTTACACTTTGTCTCTATCTTGACCTTCTGTCCCTCTCTCTCCATATCTCTGTTTTCATCTTCTATCTCTCTCTCCATATCTCCCTTAAGTCCTATCTATTTTCCTTCCTCTATCACCCTTTCCCTCCCACCTCCATTTGTCACCATTTTTCTCCCACATCCCTTTGTCTCTCCCCCCATTACTCTCTCTCTCTCCCTATCTCTCTCTCTGTCATCCAACTTTGTCACTATCTTCCTCCCTGGCAACTTCTCTCTCTGCTTCTGATCCGGATTTATGCAGGAATGCAACAAAATAAACATATAACCATAAATACAAATATGCAACAGAAAAATCACTTCATTTCATTAATATCAAGGAACTGAAATTTGCTTACAGACAGAATGGAAATAAACTAGCTAGGGCGCTGATCGCTATATCTGAAAAGAGATGTGGTAGTTACAGGCCTCTGAAATGAGTTACAATGAGGCTCGAGGGCCTATTTGTTATTTAGAAACAATGGAAAATCCTAAACATCCAAAACCCTAACCCGAGGAGATGAAGCGCCAAAACTATGGGCCCCGTTTGGGTAAATTGGTGTTCCAACTTCCTGGGGACGTAACTTTGGCATACGATCTCCATTTGACACGAACCATACCTTGTTAGAAATATATATCCGAGGACTACACATTTTGAGTGAGCAACATTGATTCATGGACGCATGTTGCTCCCGGTTTTCCCAAAAAACGTCATTTAGGGCCTCAAAACCGCTCCGAAAGTTCAGGACCCAAAAAACTGCTAAAAATAGTAAGTTGTGCCGAAATTGAAAAATTGAAAGAGACAATGGTGGGGCCCCAAGTGGAATAGGTAGGTGACCACCAATATCCACCTGGATCATTCCTCCCCCCTTAGGAAGCAATGGTCCCCATTGCGTTAAGTTCCTCCATGAGATGAGGAAACTTCTGCTGAACTTGGTCCCTGGTGAACCACTTTCCTTTGTGCAGGAGTTGGCTAGCTTTGACAACCCGATATAGTTGGATCTTTTGTTGGCGAGTGTTCTTGATTTGCATGTCCATGATACAATCTGTGGTGGCCTGTTCTATCTAGTTTTGGTTTAACTCTATTGGTGTGAGTTGTTCTGCAATGTCAGAGGTGTCTAGTAGAGGTGGGAACTAGGGATGAAGGCGGTCCACATTGAATACTGGGTGTAGACCAAGGAATGGTGGAATACTGAGCTCGAAGGCATTCTTCCCTATATCCTTGGTGATGGTGTACGACCCGTATCAGAGCAGGCAAAGCTTGTGATGGGGTCGAGTGATGTGCTCCTTCTGCAAATGTAGGCACACTTTGTCGCCCACCTGGAAGTTGTGTAGCACCCGATGTTGATCATGGAATTTCTTGTACTTAGCATTAGCTCTATCTAATATGTAATGAACCTGCTAGCGGATGTGTTGAATGTGCTCGATGAAGCTATTTTCTTTGTCAACTTCCGACTGGACATGAGTCGAATCAGCCTAAGTAGCCACAAATGGCATGGCTATGTCAATGGGACATAGTGGCTGGAATCCCAAGCCCACCTGAAAGGGGCTATGGCCGATTGAGCTGTGGAGAGCCCTATTATAACTGTGTTGTACATAGGGAAGGCTCTCGTCCCATGTGCATGGATACTTGGAATTGTACATACACAGAATGTGTACAATCATTCTGTTGACGACCTCTATCTGGCCATCTATTTGGGGATGGAAAGTTGTGGACTTGGCGAGCTTGGTGTCCAACATTGACCAGAGGCTAGACCAAAATTCTCTGAGGAACCTGCTATCCCGATCTGATATGATAGACTGTGGGATCCCAAAGTGCACCCACTCTCATTCAAAGAAGAGTTTAGCAGTGGCTTCTGCTATGATATTCTTCTTATAGGCTGCCATAATGGCCATCTTCGAGAATCTGTCGACGACCACGAAAACACAGTCATTTACATGCTTAGTAGAAGGCAGGTTTGACATGTAATCCATGGAGATGGATTCCCAAGGTTGACTAGGGGTAGGTAGCGGATTATATAGGCCTTGCTTCGTGATGGTTGATTTGGCAATGGCACAAGTAGTGCAGGATCTGATGTGCTTCCCGACATCCTTTCGAAGTTTTGGCCAATAGAAATACTTCTGTAGTACTGCTACTATTTTTTCGACCCCGAAATGCCCAGCGACTCAACTATAGTGTGCTTCCCATATCATCTTAGCGTGCTCGCTTGAAGGAACACAAAGGTGTCCGAGGTGACATAAAAGTGCATCTTGAAGGTGAAAATTTGGAACTTACATACCCCCCAATAGGGCCTCGTATGTGTGGTCGAATTCTAGGTTGCTCTCATAGAGAAGTGGCCAATCAGAAGTCTCGTGCCCACAAGAGTTGAGAACAGTGGTGAGCGCCACGATCGGTGGTCAGCTGAGATAGTCTGCAACATTATTGGTGCTACCCTTCTTGTACTTGATGTTCAAATGAAACTGTTGCAGATATGTGGACCACTTCTGATGGCGATCATTCTGCAACTTCCCTTGTGTCTGTATGAACTGCAGGGGCTGGTGGTCTGTGTGGATGACTGTTTCCTTCCCTAAAATGTAATGGTTCCATTGTCGACAAGCTTGCAAAATGGAATACATTTCTTTGTCATAAGTGGGATACTTGCGAACTGTGTCAGATAATGTCTCACTGTGATATGCCACTGGATTTCCCTGTTGAGTAAGAACCACCCCAATAGAATAGTTAGAGGCATTTGTCTCGATCTCAAATGGTTGTTACAAGTCTGGTAATGTGAGCACTGGGGCTGAACAGAGGCAATTTTTCAATTCTGTAAACGCCTTCTGTTGAGATTCCGACCAAAATAATTTTTCTCTCGCTCCTCCCTTGGTGACTTCACTGAAGGGCCAAGTGATATGAGAGAATCCTAGCACGAACGTACGGTAGAAATTAGCAAGACCCATAAATTTGCGAAGCTCTGTTATAGTGGTTGGGGCTGGCCAATCCCGAATGACTTGGATCTTGGTTGGATCCACATGCACCCCCCTTTCATCAATAATGTATCCCAGATATTGAACCTGGGTCATGCAAAAAGTGCACTTCTCCAAATTGGCACACAACTTGTGTTGCCGCAGTGTTTGGAGGACATGTCGAATGTAGTGGAGGTGCTCTTCCCAAGTCTGGTTGAAGATCAAAATGTCATCCAAGTACACCACTACAAATGAGTTGGTGAATGGCCGCAAGATGTCATCCATCAACCTCATGAACGTTGCGGGAGCATTTTTCAACCCGAAAGGCATGACCAGCCATTCGAAAAGGCCTTCCTTAGCTTTGAAGGTAGTCTTCCACACATCGGAGGGTTCAATTGGTACCTGGTGATACCTAGACTTCAAGTCGATCTTGCTAAAATATTTTGCCCCTTTGAGTTGGTCCATAAGGTCATCAATCCATGGGATCGGGTACCTATTCCAGACAGTGATCTTGTTCAATGCTTAATAGTCAATACAGAGTCTCCATGTCCCATCCTTCTTCTATACCAACACAATCAAGCTCCCACAGGGCAATGAACTTGGTCGGATGTGACCTTTCTGCAGTAGCTCCTGAACCTACCTCTTGATTTCATCGTTCTCCAGAACAGAGCGCTAATAGATCGGTCCATTGGGTAGCAGCGAACCTAGGGTCAGATCAATCGAGTGCTTGACCTGACAGTGCAGAGGAACCCCTATGGGTGAGGTGAAGATGACCTCATACTCCTCCACAACCTTGTCCATTTGTTGTTGTCGTGCATAGGAGCCCTGTCTGGAGGTCATGGCCATAGTCTTCTTCTTGCACTGGGGGCGGATCATTGGGAAAATGAATTTCCTGGTTTACGAAATGAGCTTAATGCATTTTTTTGCAGTAACCAAGGAGATAGCAGCAGGAGGTGGTACCTCTGGTATCCTATACAACTTATTTCCCAAAGTAACAATAATAGCACAAGGCCAAGACTCATACATAGCATGACGCTTCCACAAGTATGGTTGTCATAATAATACATCAGAAACATTAATAGGAGCAACGTCATGTAATACCTCATCCGTGAAGGGCTTGATGCTATAGGGAAGGCGACACTGCTGGCTGACGTGGAGATCTCGTTCTTGGTGAAGCCACCCGATGGTGTATGGATGTGGGTGAGCTGTGGTTGTCAAGCCCAACCGCTTCATGGAATCTACTGAAATGAGATTCTTTTGGCTCCCATTTTCGACAATGAACTGTACCAAGGAACCCTTTACCCACATCTGGGAGTGGAAGAGATGTTCCTCCTCCTCTGGATCTTCTGGTTCCTCCTTTTGGATCTTTGTAGTGGGAACAGTGGCGTTGGGCTTTTCATCAATAATATGTTTCCTTTTTTCATTCCCCTTGTCAGATTCTGATTCAAAGTTGGAACATGCATCTGAATCAGAAGCCCTCATCTTGGCCACTAGCGACTGCTTGGCCCAACACTCACTTGTGTTGTGAGTGGAGCTCTTATGGAACTCCCGCCACTTTCCCATGTCCTTCTTTGGATTTGCGGTGTTTTTCTTTGCTTGTGGCTTCGATAGGTTGTCTTGAGCCACCATGCCTTGGCTCTATCCTTTGTTCTGCGGTTTGAGAGCACCTTTCCCTTACTTTTGATTCACAGATCCAAAGTCTCACTTCTTCTGTTTGAATTTTTGCTCAATCTTGGCAGCATATCAGTATGCCGTACCAAGCAAGGAGATGTCGAGGAACTCCATTTCCTCCTCAATGTACCTGTGCAGACAACTGCAATAATTTAGCACCAGATGTTTCTCTGAATCTTTGATACCCAACTTTGTGTGCAGGGTATGGAACAGATTCGTCAGCTCATGCACATCTTGATCCCTTTGTTGTCGCAGCATGGTCCATTGTATGTACTTGTCCTCATAGCTCCCCATGGGATAGTATTGTTCCTTGATGGCATCTTGGAAAGAATTCCAAGTTGGTAAAACCAAGAACAAAGAGGGTTCTGTCTGGTCCTTGTTCTCACAGTAAGTTTCCCACAAGTCATTGACATGGGAAGTAGCTTTGAGGACTGCAAAAATAATCTTCTCCTGGTCGGAAAAGTCATGAACCAAGAAATATCCTTCTAATAGATTCAACCATATATCTACATCATATGCATCTATTTGACCCTCAAATATGGGAATGTCAAAATTTACTTGTACCTTAAAAGGAGTCGAACCTCCAGAGTGCCTGCTGGATGGAGATGCGTCGCTGGTGGGTAGCCATTGAAGTATCTGGGCAAAGTTATCCATCATCGCATTCCTTTATTTTTCAAGGGCCTCCTCGAGCAATATTTTGATAGGATCTTCTACTCGCTCATCTTTCTTTTCGTCCCCCATGGGCGTTTGTCAGGGTTTAAAAGGCTGATCTTGCAAAGGTTCCCCCAGATCAAGCCCTAACTCCTTATACCCTGACCTTGTTAGGGACATGCAAAGAAGGATCGAGAAAAAATCAGAGCGCTCTAATACCACTGATCCGGATTTATGTAGGAATGCAATAGAATAAACATATAACCATAAATACAAATATGTAGCAGAAAAACCACTTCATTTCATTAATATCAATTAACTGAAATTTGCTTACAGACAGAATGCAAATAAACTAGCTAGGACGATGGTAGCTATCTCTGAGAAGAGATGTGGCAGCTACAGGCCTTTGAACTGATTTACAATGAGGTTCAAAGGCCTATTTATTATTTAGAAACAATGGAAAACCATAAACATCCAAAACCCTAACCCTAGTAGATGAAGCGCCAAAACTATGGGCCCCATTTGGGTAAATTGGTGTTTCAACTTCCCGGGGACGTAACTTTGGGATACGATCTCTGTTTGATGCAAACCATACCTTGCTAGAAATATATATCCGAGGAATAAAAATTTTGAGTGAGAAAAATTGGTCCATGGACCCATGTTGCTCTCGGGTTTCCCAAAAAACGTTGATTAGGGCCTCAAAACGGCTCTAGATGTTCAGGACCCGAAAAACTGCTAAAAATAGTAAGTTGTGCCGAAACTGAAAAACTGAAAGAGACAATATTGGGGCCCCAAGTGGAATAGGCGGGTGACCACCAATATCCACCTGGATTAGCTTCTCTCCCCCCTCCATATTTGTGTCTCCCTCCCTCTCTATTTCACTCCTCTCCTTCTCTCTCTCTCACTTAGCTCATTTGCTATCTCACTCACTCTCTCTCTATCTCTACCTTACCACTCCCTTTTTCTCTCTCCACCTCTATATCTATACCTATTTTTTGTTCCCTCTCTTTGTCTCCATCAAAATCCATCTCTCACTCCTTGCTTGTCTACTTCTCTCTCTCAAGACCTCTCCCTCTTCCTTCCTCTCTTTACCTTTCTCTCCCACCTCCCTCTATATACCCCCCATATCTCTCCCTTTCTCTCTCACTCTTTGTCTCTATAACCTCCAAATTTATCACTCACTCCTCCCCCCCTCGCTTCCCTCCCCCCGCTCTCCCCCCCCTCCACCCCCCCCCCCCCCCCCCCCCCCCCCCCTTCATCTCTATGTCTCCCTCTCTCTCATTTCCTTCTCTCTATATTCCCTCATCTCCTCTCTCCCTCAATCTCTCTCCATCTCTCCCTTGTCACTTCCTCTCTCTCTACATTTATCTCTCTATGTATTTGTTCTTCCCTCCCTCTCTCTCCCCCTGCAACTCTCTCTCTCTCTCTCTCTCTCTCTCCATCCATATGATCGAGAATTGTCATTCTATGTAATCAATGATATATGCAAGGTCTAATACATTTTATATTTTAATTTTGAAATTTTAAAATTTTTTATGGTTTTTGGGCTTGTGGTATTGATAAGTCGTGGTATTAACCCATGGTATTGTAACAAAACCTATTTACAAGTTAACAATATCCATGGTAAAGTGGGGATAAATACTCGTGGTTAATAATATATTGTTATATTCTAAGTATTAATTTTTTCTCCCTTATTAATTAAATTTAAATATGGGTAAGGAATCATTATTAGTTCTTTCCAAGACTAACAATCTATTTTTCTATTTATCACTTTAAAAGGTAGTGGAAAATGATCTTTTAAAGTAGGTTTTTTTAGTTCTCTATAGCCCATCACACTCTCCACTTTCCATTCTTCTTAGGAACAATCACTAAATGGGAAACCCATTAGATATGTGATATTGGGTAAATTAAATTCATATTAAGTAATGTTTGCAACTCCTCCTTAATGATTTCCCTCATATTGGGATTCATCCTTCTCTGAGGTTGTCTTACTAGTTTGACATTTTCTTGAATATAAATATGATGCATACATGTATTAGCCTCAATTACCTTCATGTTTGTTTATTCGCGTGCATACACAGAAGAATGTTTTTGTAGCATCTTTACTAAGTTTTTTCTTTCTAAATTATTCCAAGTTATCACTAATGTTTAAAGTTTTTATAGGAAAATTTTCTACTAAAGAATTGCCAAAATTTTCCATATAATGTGAAGCTAATTTAGATTGTCGGGATGAAAAATAATCAATATTACATTGCTCCCGAAAACTTTGATCTTATTCATAATATGAACACGATTCATTATTATTCATTAAATTTATTAATTGGTCCTCTTGATCGATTTCTAAAAGAGTAAATACAAGTTGAATATCTTCAAAGTCTTCATTATCATCATCATCAATCCAAACTTCACTTTCCATTTCAGTTATTGTTTTGGCATGTGGATATAATGTGAATTCTTTAGTATAACTGGCATCATAAATATACATATCTTCATATATACAACTTATAAATGCATCATTTCTAGCTAGCGAAGGTCTGTGAAGGATTAATGGATTCCCTCCTAAATTATTCTTGGGATTCAAAATCATAAAGTCAAGATGATATTCCTATGAATCTAAAGATACTAGCAGATCTTCTAATATACCATGAGGCTTCATAACATATCTATCCACTATTTGCAATAAAGTTGGGGTATATTGAATATTACGGAGCTCCAATTGGTCCATAGTATGTTTTCTCATGATATTATTGGTTTATCCTAAACCAATCAAACTGTTTTGAATTTCAATACCATTAATGTGAATGTTTACAATAAGGCTACCTAGATCTACATATTTTTGGACTATTAGTTTCCCCATCATAGTATCCGCGATCTTTCCTACCAATTGAATCTTTCTAATGTCTTTTCTTTTTCTTCCTTCTTTTTATATGCATAACTCCTTTATTATTTTTGAAAATATGGGCATTTCCTTTATAGCTTGGATTAAAATAATTTTGATGCAATTTTAAAAAAGAATTCATCTAGCATATTATAGTCAAGTAAAATGATTTTCCTATTTATGCCCTTATCAATTTGAAGTCTTTCAGGAAAAGGAGGAATTTGTAAGGAAAACGAATGTTGTTCTACTAAAGGAATTATAGGATTTTATTTTATTTGTTTTTCACCTAATTGTATTGGAACATCTTCCTTTGGATGAGTTTTTTCTTAAACAAGAGATGCCTCTTTTTCGGGAACTATATCCTCCTTATATTCTTGGATGACAAATAGTGGTGATTTTTTTCGCAAGAATCAACCATATATAAGTTGAACATCATTTAGACCTAAAGGAGCCATCATACAAGATTGAAAATTTTGACGTTGTATACTATAGATGGGTTGTTGAGGGGTTTTATTATTTGGATTCGGGTGTGGTTTCATAGGTAGTAGATTAGAGTTTTGAGGAAATGTACTTGATGGAAAGGGAAGTGGTTGGATAGAATTCAATTTAGGTTAGAATTATGGTTGAGTAGGTTGTGAAGGTTAAGGAGGATAATACTAAGGTTATCATATACTGAGGGTATGGGTATTGAAATTGAGAACATTGAGGATTCCTACCATAACAATTTTTCCAACCTTGTGACCAAGATGGCTTTTGTGGTTGAGGTGGCCAAGTTTTCGAAGGTGTAGGTTTATTCCAATTACTTTGTGGTTATGAATATGATTGATATTGTGTTTTTGGGTCTTGTTCCATACCTTTTTGTTGAGGTTGCCAAGGTCTCTTGCGAGAAACATAGCGAAGTGATTCAGCTTGACTTGTTCCATCTTATTATTGGAAAACAACCTTAAGTCCAAGTATTGAAAGAAACTCCTTTGTATCATGATTTTATGTACATATAACACATATTTAAACATTTTTATGAGGACATTCTCATAAAGAATGTTTTTTAATACATCTAGGAAAGAAAATAAATGATGGAATAATCTTAGCCCTTTGCTTGTTTTGCGTCCTTAAATTATCTAGTTATTCACTAATATTTACAAGGATATCAGTTTTAAAAATATGAAGAAAAGTTCCTAATTCTTATCTACTCAATTTTCTAGATGTATACTTCCTTACTCTTGACATGACTTGATATCTTGGATTCTTACCACCTTTCCTCTTAAAATAGCTTTGAATAATTAACAAATTTCTTCGAAGGAAAATTGAGATACATCTCCCTTTCCCATTTAATTGAGAAGGTCAATCCACTCATCCCTTATAGTTTTTAGAAAGATTTTTTAATATGTCTTCATCTAAAATATTCAATTTAGCCCTTTTGACATTGTAGGAAAAACATTCAACCAAAATTCAAGGCTTTCATCCTCTTTTTGTATGACCTTAAAGAATTCATCCTTAAGGTCACGATGTATGCACTAACTTTATATTTCTCTAGGAATATAATTTTCATATCATCCCATGTTCCAAAATAATGTGTTCCTAGACCCATGAACCACTTAATAGTTCCATCTTTTACAGTAGCTGGAAATAATTTCAATTTTTGAGTATCGAGTAAATAATCATATTTTCTACATAATACCTCAAACTTAGAAATAAATGTTTATGGATCCTCATTTCTTAACCAATGAAAATTATGAATGACAAATGATGAGAAATATTCATGGTAGCAATAGTATCTGCATCTAAAATAGGGAATCCTAAAGGATCCTCCTCATGAAAATCTATATCATCTCCCCTACCATCACCTATACCATCTCAACCTCCTCTATTATCTCCTTTACCTCTTCCTCCACCAATCCTTGGTCGTCCCTCTCCATTATGTACTTCTCCTTCTCCTACTCTTATGATTGTATATTCTTTAGAGCTAATATACGGTTTTCTAGTTATTCTTCCTTTGGTTCTTCTACTAATGGTATTTTAGAAAAAATTTCTTCTTCCACTTCTTCCTCTTCGCTAGGTACCCCTAACTCCTGTCCTAAGAGTTGTTCTCCTGTTGAAGAGAGAAACATGACTTCTTCATACGGGGATGTAGGTTCTTCAACTACAACTTTTTTAGATGAGGTTGGTGAATCCCTAGGTTGAATTTCATATATATGCCATTCAGGGAGTCTATCTCTACTCGTAATGGATGGAATGCGAGTTTCATTTCATGGTGTGGCACTAAGTGGTCTAGCGGGGGTGGTTAGTGATGTTTTTATATTTGAACTATGCCTTCTTCCTCTAATTACAAATCTACCCCTAGAATCTTGTTCTCTATACATGAATTCTAAATTACTTTATTATCATTTTAACTGTGCATCTAGAAAATGAACTCAGGTTTTTATGTTTTGCAATTTTAGATAAAAAAAAAATCCTATATACACTTCCCTGACAATGGCACTAAAATTTTTGGGTAATTCAATTGTTCATTAAATTATCGACCACGACTTGTGTACTTGTGAAGTATATGTGCACAATATATTCTAAAATTTTGTTTTTAATAAAAATATACAATCTAAATGTGAATTGTAAATCTTAATCTATTCAAGAATAATTCTTATTAATTGTGTGTACATGTTATTTCTACAAGACTTTCTGAATTGAGATAAAATTGAAAAACTTGTGCTAAAATGCAAGTAATCAAAGTAATTTATTCTATGGGAAGGAATTGAAAAGTTATTCTATTGATCATAATTAAGAATTTATGTTATTGAATTTAATTGAAGGCTAATGCTATTCAACATGAAATAAATATATTCTACTTGAATTGAAATGAAACTACTTTAGGTGATTTGAAATCAATTATACTCTAAGAATTCATAGAAATATATAACTACTAACTTGAAGGTAGCAATTGAATTAGAAAGAAATGATCTAAACTAAATATATTTAAATATTACTAGTGTGTGCAAACTTAATGAGAACCAATTTGGAAGAATAATGTTAAATCTGAGACTAAGCAAGGAATTTTAAAAAGTAAAGTAACAAAAGAAATGTTTTTGGTGTTTTTATATTTAATGTTAAACTCTTAACTTGTTACAATAAAAACGATAATGAGTAAACTATGCATGAAAACATAGCATCAAGTAATTGAAAACCATATTGAAAGAACTACCAAAGAAGAATGAAATTCAACAATACTTAACTATCTTACAACTCACCATGGGGCCCTCCTCGTGAGCGCGAGGTGTGAAAAATAAAATCAATGAATCACATGACCAACACATGCATATAAGAACAAAGTAATTGCATTTGCTGGAAATAAAGTCTCAAAAGGTAACAATAATTACGAAGCTCAAAAACTTGACTTTGTTTGATTTAGATCGAAGAAATTTATACTATTCTTAGCCAACAAATTTTAAGAAAACATCACTGAGAGGCAAGTTCCTCAATTGGCACTTAGGTTTCCTAATTAAAATGGAAAGTGTATTCTTCATTATTTTTTGTGAGAAGATAAAATCATAAAGGTTCGCGATCAACAAATCTCAACACATCAAGATCTTCAAATCTCGACTCTTAATCAGTTGATTCCATGCTTGTTTGATGATGAAATGGTTTCCCTTGAAACCCTGCATGACAACATACCATGTTAGACTTTTATCTTGACCAATCAAATTCTAAAATTTTATGATCTTCCAGGTAATCTTGATAGGTTGATATCCTTGCACTTGAAATTTGGCACCCATCCATGTATCATGTTCGGTCTTCGAGCTCTTGAGAACTTGTTCGACCTAGGACTGCAAAAATTATGATCAACTATGGAAAATGTACATTTTGGTAGCTATACAAATAATTCAATCAATTTCGTAAATAAATTATATATTATGAGTTATGAATGAATGATACCTTATATTATAGATGATGATGGCCTAGATGACCTTATAACTTGTAAATGTTGAAAAAACACATATGAAATAGGTGAAAAGAAAGGGAATAAGGGTGCCATAATGAGGACATTTTAGGTATCCAACAAAGGGTAGGTACATCTAATATTCAATTCTTGTACTATGACTTAGAAAAGGTGTAATCTAATTATGAGATATTTTTGTCGTATAATTCTAGGCGAGATTTTGAATTCTTTTTATTTAAAATGTTTTTTTGAGTGTATAAATGTATTCAATACCATAAAAAGCCCTCAAGACACATTATACTTTCATATTACACAACTTAGACATATGGTTCAAAGAAATATGTATGAATCAAGAAAAAATAACGAAAAGGAAAAAACATGTAGTATGAAAAAAATAACAAAAGTGGAGTGAGGTAGTTTTTAAACTAGCCTATCAATTTAAGGAGATTGAGAATCAGATAAACTTCACTCACTTGTTAGTTTACAAATGTTCTCATGCCTATATAAGATAAAAGCATTAATAATATAAAAATAAAGAAACCATCTCAACCCTGGATATATCAAGTGTCGAGAGGGTTCACATATCTTAAGGTGAAAACCTATTTTTTGAGTGTAAAACTTGAGGAAAGGTTTGCACCTTGAGATATTTGATCCCTCTTGGTGCTTGATAGATCCAAGTTTAAGATATATCTAGGCTAGTTATATCTCCCTCCATCTCTCCTTCTTTGTATATTTATCTCATCGTCCCAAACACACATGCTCGATCTATCTCTCTCTTTATCTCTCTCGTCATGTATATGTATCTCTCCCTCCCTCCCTCTCTCTATCTGTTTCTTATTCCCTCTCTCCCCCCTCCATCTATATATGTATCTCCCTTATTTTATCCTTCTTTTTCTCTCCATCCACCCCCCTAACAAACACAATCTCTCCCCATATCTATCTATCTCTCCCTCTCTTTCCATATATATATATATCCCCCTCCATATTCCTCTCTCTCTCTCTCTCTCACACACACACACACACACACACACACACACACACACATAGTCTCTCTCTTCCCCTTCTCTCCATCTCTCCATCGTCTCTTCCTCTCTCTCCCCATCTCTATCCCTCTACATATTTTTCTTCCCTTTCTCTCTATCTTAATCTAAATCCATCTCTCTCACTCAATACTTCTCTCTCTCAAAATCTCTATATCTTCCTTCCTCTCTCTCACCTTCTCTCCCACCTCCCTCTATCTCCCTCCCATTACTCTCTCTCTCTCTCTCTCTCTCCCCAACTTTTTCACTATCTCCCTCCCTCTCTCCTATCTCTCCCCTCTCTGTATCTATGTCTCCTTCCCTCTATCTTTTCTCATCTCCTCTCTCCCTCTCTCTCTCTCCATCTCTCCCTCGTCACTCCCTCTCTCTCTCTACCTCTACCTCTATGTGTCTTTTTTCTTCCCTCCCTCTCTCCTTCTCTTCCCCACTCTGTTTTTGTCTTTCTCTCTCTCTCTCTCTCTCCATCTATATGATCAAGAATGGTCATTCTATGTAATCAATAATATATGCAAGGTCTATTATATTTTAATTTTTTATTGTGAAGTGATGTATGGTTTTGGGCATGTGCTATTGATAATCCATGGTATTGACCCCTGGTATTGTAACAAAACCTGTTTAGAAGATAAAAATATCCATGGTAAAGTAGAGATGAATATCCATAGTTAAGAATATATTGTACTTTAAAAATATGCATGGTAAAGTAGGGATTAATATCCATAGTTAAGAATATATTGTTATATTATAATTTTATAGTAAGTATTAAGTTTTATGTGCTTATTAGTTAAATTTAAATATGGCTATGGAATTATTATTTGTCTTTTCCAAGGAAATACTCTAACAATCTATTTGTGTATTGATCACTATTAGTTTAGTGTTGGCCAATGAAAATTATAATGTTGAACTATGAGAAATAAATATAATTTTAAAACATTTGATTGGAGCATAACTTGAAGATCTTATTACATCCTAATTCATGGATATGGTTGCAATGTCCATTCCTGGTGTTTAGATATTCATATAGTGATTTTTTTCTTAAGCTTAATCATTCAAAAATAAAATCCTTGTGAATAACTTATACTCAATTAAATAACATATTTACCTTCAATTATTTGCCACCATAATTTAAGCAAGTCTTTGCATAAAAAATAAATAGGAATAAGATGTAAATAATGATACTTAGGAGGAGTTATTTCACCCTATCATTTATGTTTTTATGAGCACTTATGTAGGACTAAATTGTAAATATGTAGACTTACTAGTGGTTATTGCCCACCAAAATTTATGCAAATTTTTTTTCCTAACCAAGCAATTTACTTATCCACTTCACATCTCAAATTAATAGTGATGTTAAAGCAAAAATATAAGATACTTATTTTTATCAACCACTATTAATTTAGCATTAACTAGTGTAATTATAATTATTTATGCAATTTTTTCTAAATGATAATATCTAGTCTGACTTGGAGAGACTATGATACCCTACAATACAAAATTAAAATATAATATATGTTTTTATTTTTTAATTGAGTTGAAATTGTTAAAAGTTAAATTTTACAAACATTTATGTCTACACATGTCCCCGTCCTCCTATTAGATGCATTGTTTTAATCTAATTATATAATTTTAGGCAAACTTGTAATTACTTGGTATTCAAAAATACGTTTTTTTAAATATATAAATGTATTTAACCCAAAAAAAACTTATAAGACAGTAATGACACAAGTCAAACATATGATTGTCATAAATCCCAAAAAATTAAAAGAAAAAGGCGAAAACATGTACTAGGAAAAAAACCAAAAAGTAGAGTTGGATCGTTGTAATAAATCCCAAAAAAATAAAAAAGAAAGAGGAGAAAGAAAAAAAACCAAAAAGTGTAGTTGGATCGTTTTTCAAAGAATTAATTTAAAGGTATTGAGAGTTAAATAAACTTCAATGGCATGTTAATTTTGAAATGCTCTGACGATATACTATTAAAAAAAATAAAAAAGACTAAATAAGATATAAAGGAAAAAGATAAATGCCTATGAAATTTGACATATATGGATGTTATGTATATTCAATATTTGTATTATGAAGTAGGAAATATGTATTTTAATTACTAGATAATTTTGTATATCTAATATTTGTATTATGATTTAGGTAAAATTTATTTTAATTATTAAATATTTTTGTCTTAATTTAATTATATAATATAATTTTTATAGAAATTATAGTTTTTTAATATTTAAAATGTTTTTTTATATATAATTGTATTATACATCTTTAAAAAATAGATTATACAACTTAAATAAATAATTGTAATTTTTTTTACAAAATTACGAACAAAACCAAAATTAAGAAAAAGACAAAAAAAAATTGAAAAAACATGTAATAATTAGTGTAATGTTATGTCAGAGGACGGATGAGACCTATACTCTCCACCATTAAATTTAAAAAATGTTAAAATCATTATATCCTGAGACACATGAGACATATACTGCCCACAGACATGAGACATATACTGCCCACAGTAAAAATGGTGAGGTCATTATACCGTCATACATCTGGTTAGCCATGGGATTTTAAATGGGAGGTCTTTTTTTTATGCACATATGGCGTCACTGTCCTCGAAGTTGAACTTTTGTCATCGTATTAAATTATAGTAATGTGGGAGAAATGAGCAATTTGTTAAAGTAGATTATGAATGTGTCGATGTCACCGTCGTAATGTGTCGTTAATGTAGATGATCAATTATCAATGCGTTAATGTTGTCACCCTCGCTGAAGTTGAACTTCCGTTATCGTATTTATTGATGGCAATAAGGGAGAAATGAGTGGTGTGAAAGTAGATTATTAACGCGTAGTTTAAAGAGGATTTAAATTTGATTGGAAAATAATGGTAATTTTGGTAAGATTTTTTTAAGAAATACCATGAGAGCTCAAAAATAAAATTTAGCAGTGCTGAATGTATTTTTATGATAAAAATAGGTTCAAATGATTAGACTATCAATTTTTTTTTGAAAAAAAACGAGTATAAACAGATTTGAATTTTTATTTTCACCATCTAACAAATTTACCACCTAAATAGACAAGACGGATTATCAATGCAGTGGGAATGAGCAACTTATTAAGCCTACCTAAGTTATTAATTTTGACAACGCCGATTATGCATGCGGTAGGAATGAGCAACTCTTTAAACCTGCTCTGTTATCAAAGTTGATTATTGTAGGCTTGATTAGTTAATTAAGTTTTGAGAATGTATAAAAGTAAAGTAAGTGTAGAAGGTGGGTAAGAGGAGCGATACCGTTTTGTGAATCAGAAGGCTGGGTGAGACGAGATACCCCTCTCTGCAGTGTTATATGAAATGTCTAGCGCTGTACAGCAAGAACTTCAAGCCGAGTCTTATTCGGTGCTGCAACTGGGAGAACAGCCAGTTGGCCCTGCATGGCAACCCCATACAGACATAGAGTTAGGGCCAGATGCAACCGGAAACGGCGCTGCGGCCATGATGCAAGCGGAAACACGGGTACTCACAATGGCAAACACTGACCGCATGGCTAGGCAAGAGGGTATGGCCAACACTGTAACCCCAAGTGACCCCAGGACTAAGCGCGAGGGTAAGGCCAACACTGTATGGCCCCGAGGGGTATGGCAACGCGTGTTTGGTATGGCCCTGAGTTGTATCGCCCCGAGGGGTATCGCCGAGGGTATGGCCCCGAGTTGTACGGACCCGAGGGGTATGCCCATCGATGTAGCTATGGTAGCCCCGTGGCCTCACAGTCCTAGTTCTATTTGCACGCCCGTTGTGTCAATATGGAGAGTTCCAAACTTTCTGAAGGAATCAAGAAACAAAAATGCATATATCCCTAAGGTCGTTTCGTTGGGTCCATATCATCGCAGAAGAGCAAAGCTTTCTCGAATGGACAATCATAAAAGAACAGCACTGCGTAGCCTGATACGAAGATTCAACCCGAACGCCAATGATCGAGATATTGAGGATTTCTTCTCTCTCGCAAAGCTGAAGATCTCGCCGCTGAAGGACCAAATAAGGAATAATTACGAAGAAGAAATCGTTTTGGAACCAGAGAACCTCGCTCTGGACGGTTGTTTCATTCTAGAAATATTCTGGACTCTGAGTGCCTACGAATCACTCAAATCGACCGAGCGCTATGAACCTTTTTTTCAGGCAAGAAGGCTTAACTATACGGGATTTGATATACTGAATGACATTTTGATGCTCGAAAATCAGATTCCCTTCATCGTTCTCCAAAGCTTACTACAATTGAAGCTCCCGGCTATTGATGCCGACAAGAAGCTTTGGGAAATTCTGTTTCATGGTCTATTGCCCAAGTTCTACCCTTTCTACAACCTTGTCGACAGTAAACAAACTACCCCATTGCCGCCAATAAGTGATGGTCATGATCCTGTCCACTTTTTGCGCAGGCTCATCGTGTCCTCATGTTGTGGTCATCGCAACAGAAACGACGAACAGGCTGCTGCATGGCAAATAGGAGAAGTTCATCATCTTCTACATTTGTTGCACATGCTCATCGTGTATCGGCCATGTTCCGGTCATGATGGGAGTGCAAACGAGAAGCAGCTCAGACGCCTCCCAGTTGGGGCAGTAGAATTAAGAAATGCTGGCATCAAATTTAAGGGAATCGATGCAGGCATCGATGCAATTGGGTTTGATAAAAAAGATATAGACACAATTCTGCTTCCCAAGATCAGTGTCACAGATCACACGGAAGTACTCTTCCGAAATCTAATCGCTCTCGAGCTCTGCGAGGCACCTGAAATTAATTTCGTGACGTGTTACCTAAGCCTCATGCACGAGTTGATCGACTCGGAAGCAGATGTGTCTCTGCTGCAGAGATCTGGCGTCCTTATAAACTACCTTGGCAGTAATGCAGAGGTTGCAGAACTCTTCAATGGGCTATGCCGGAGAGTCACCGTGAGCCAGACAGATTACCTTGGTAAACTGAAAACACAAGTGTATTCTCACTACAGACGTAGTTGGAAGCTCTGGTTTGCCAAGGTTTGGAGAAGTGCAGCTTTCTGGGCGGCAATTTTTGGACTGTTTTTTGCCGCTGTGCAAACCATCTTCATAATAATGGCAGATTTCTAGTTATTCATAAAATAAATGATCTGTATCATGTTGGCTATAGCAGTGATTAAAAGTTGAAATAATTAATTCCTACTTGTCTATGGTTGTAATTCTCCATTTGAGGAGTTTGTTTCTACATAATAGGAATTAGCTAGAATATAGTTTCTCCTAGTTTAGTGTGTGGTTGAGAGAATCTCTCAAGCACACTACTGTAGGTCTAAGATAGAATTCCTATCTTGAGACTTCTGCTTGTATAAATATGTGTGTAATTTCCCTTGATTAATAATATAGAATATATTGAGTGTGTGTGCTATTTTATCTTGGTATCAGAGCCCGTAAGGGCCTCTCGCCCTTCCTGGGCATAGAGAAATAAATTACTGCGTTTGTATAGCTTTATTAAATTTTCTGTTTGTGAAAGAGCAGTTCTAGTGCTGCGTAGCACTGAGCCTGGAGCGCACTAAAGCCGAGTTCGAATTCAGGTTCGGTGGGTCTGCCGATGCTGGAGTGGAACGCTGCGTGTGAAGAATTGAGCTTGCGCTCACCAATTATTCTGGTTCGGGATTTCAATCGTATAACAAGTTTTTTTGTTTGGAAGCGTTGATATCTCTTTGAAACTGCTTTCATGTTTCCTGGAGTCGTTTTCTGCATTTTCTTTATATTGAATGCATTGATCTGGGGTGAGAAATCTTCTGGTGCTGTATCTTTTGGGCCTATGTTTGCTTTGGTTTTTGTTTATGGTTTGGAATTTCCGTGCCCTTCGTTTGGAATCTTCGAAGCGCAGATATGAACGCCCTTAGGAACGCCTGGTGTCTGATTATGAGAACTGTCATTAGAGCACAGCAAGAAGGAAGTGTTTGAAAGGTTAGACAGATAATTGCAATAATACTGTTGCGTTCACAAAAAAAATTCAATTGAATTGGAATAAGCATCGGTTCAGTTGAAGGAAGGAAAGAAGAGGGGTAAGAACAGAATGGCGTTGCAGTGGGTCATGTTGGGGTATGTGGTGCTGGCGGAGGCGCTGGCTTCTCTGCTGTTGACATTTCCATGGCCGAAGATGCTCAAATCACGCGTTGTCACAATTGTTTCCTCTCTCCTACAGCCAGCAATAGGCATCGTGCCCTTCGCCATTTTTTTTCAACTCATGGATATCTACTGGAAGAATGAACATCGCTTGATGTGTACATCTGAAGCCTGTACTTCTGTTGAAAGGGATCGGTATGAAAGATCGATCTATAAGGCGCAACGAAATGCTGTTGGGTTTTTACCATATGTTGGCTGCTGTGACCGGGCATAACCTTGGATTAACGAAACCTGCACAAGTCACTTTGCCAGAGTTCACGTTTTCTGCTACGGAAATCCACGTGACAGAGTGGAAAGGGGATATCTTGGCAGTGGGTGTGTTTGAAAAAGATGTGACAAAGGCGAGGGCTGGTGTCAATATTTGCATTGGCAATTGGGGCCAAATTTGTACCTATTCGAAAACCCAAAAAGTTGCCAGGTGAGGTCACTTTGAGGAGTATGCGTTGGAGTATGGAACAGATCGTATTGAGATGCATGTTCGAGCAGTACGACCTGGCGATCACACCCTTGTTATTGATGATCTAATTGCTACTGGGAGTACCTTCTCTGCAGCGATGAGATTATTGGAGCGTGTTGGCGCTGAAGCTGTTGAATGTGCATGCGTTTTTGGAGGCAGACAGGGAGGAGATGGTGATGGAAAGTGGCAAGCATGAGGCAACATGCTTGAATGCAGTAACTAGCCTTGATACTGTAGGGGAAGTGGCATTGTGTTGCCAGGGGAGTGGATACTGAAACACAACGGAAGATTGGACCGTGGAGTCCTGGATTAATGTTCTTGAAGGGAAAATTGTGTTCTCTTCGTGTGGCTGTGAGTGCCAATGTTTCAGTTTCTTTATCAGTTGACCCCTCACAGGTATCGTTGGAATGGTTATTGGTATGCTTGAAAAATAATCATCTATGGGCAAAGATAGAGAAACTTGATTTGAAGAATTTATGTTGTGTTTGCTTGGAATCATGTCTTAATATTATTGAGCCTTATTGAGCCTAGCTAACTCAATGTAGGCAAAGTTATTTTGTTAGAATTTGCAACTCTAACGAATGACAGGTGAAACGTGGATTTCCAAGAAGTTATTTGAACAGACAAGGATGCCCAAGATGTGAACAATGAACAGATGAGGTAAAGCAGCAGCGACAACGTTTGTGGTGGACAGCAAAATAGATTTTTGTTTGAGTTATTGTGGTTTGTGGAATAGACTCCCTAGTATGTTATAAGCAAGTCCAGTTGTTGTAATGGTCATTGTATGTACCCAGAAACTCCAAATGTTGAATGAAATGTAAGCCTTTTAAAGGCATCTGAAAGTTCGTGGTGATCTTAAAACCACTTTGTAATGGGTTGCCTTTGTGGCTGGTTGGTGGTGATCCAGAAACCATCTGTAGAGCCTTTGTGGCTGGTTGCCTTCGTGGCTAAAAGTGCCTTTGTGGCCGCATGTACACGAGTGGACCGCGTGTGCATGAGAGCTGTGTGCTCAGCAGAGCTTTGTGCTCAATTTGAGCAGGTGGACTGCAGTAACACCTGGCTCAGTCTCAGATGACTGATCGATCTCTCAGAAGAAGGGGTTTGGTGTGCTTTCTTAACTGACAGTCGTGCTAAGAAGCGCAATTGGCGCAGCTGTTCAGTACATACTCGTGCCAACACGTCAAATCACGGGAATGGCGTGGAAGCGCACGATTTTTTCAGGAAGACGCCAACTCAACTTCATGGGGGTCCGCGGGAAGCCTCATCTTCGTTTGACGATTTGTGGAGAAGCAGATCAGAGAAGTTGCGGACCTATCCGGGAGAGGCAGATTGGAAGATCTGCGGGAAGTCTCAACTTCGTTTGAAGATTTGCGGAGAAGCAGATCAGAGAAGTTGCGGATCTGTCCGAGAGAGGCAGTGTGTTTTGGAGGTTCTGCACATGCAATTCGCCTGATGGTGGTGGATTTGCAGGTACATATATGCAGTGATAAACGGTCGACAGAATCATGTATGCGAAGGACATCCTACAGGACTAGCGGTTGCAGCAGTCGGTACTCATGCATTCCGGTAGATGGTTGCTCTTTTATATGGACGTCGACATATTCTTTGTTATGTTTGACCACAACAAGACTTTGTGAATCACTATCATGACAAGTAGTCATTAAGGGGGGGAGTTAGAAATAATTAATTCCTACTTGTCTATGGTTGTAATTCTCCATTTGAGGAGTTTGTTCCTACATAATAGGAATTAGCTAGAATATAGTTTCTCCTAGTTTAGTGTGTGGTTGAGAGAATCTCTCAACCACACTACTGTACGTCTAAGATAGAATTCCTATCTTGAGACTTCTGCTTGTATAAATATGTGTGTAATTTTCCTTGATTAATAATATAGAATATATTGAGTGTGTGTGCTATTTTATCTGTGTAAGGTCCTGTAATTTCTAGTTATTTATAAAATAAATGGTCTGTAACTTGTGGGCTATAGCAGGTATTAAAGTGTAAGGACCTGTAATTTCTAGTTATTTATAAAATAAATGGTCTGTATCCTGTGCGCCACAGCAGATATTAAATTGTAAGGACCTGTAATTTCTAGTTATCTATAAAGTAAATGGTCTGTATCCGGTTGGCTATATCTGGTATTAAAATGTAATCACTGGTCCGTATACTGTTGGCTGTAGGAGGTATTAAAGTGCATGGATCTGTGATTCTGCAATCCTGTAATCTACGGTTGAAAGGAGTTTTCATCTCTGAATGGACTTAGAACGTCAAATCATATACTCACTCTTGCATTAACAGCCTTTCGATAAAAAAATCATGTACTTTCTAGCACTAATCAAATTTGAATGGTTTGTTTTAATTTCAATTAGAAGTGTACATGTTTATGTAGCCTTTTTATAATGAAAAGCTTTAAAAAAATTATAATTCAATTGACAACAATATACAATTTTTAATTTTCATTTTCAATCGAATTTATTTTTATAAAATAAATTAAATTTGTAGATAGCCAGTAGTGTTGTAGTTTAATTTGACTTAATCAATTTAAGCTTTTTCAACTTTTTTATTTGGCTTAAACATTCTTGTAGTCCCAAGGCTATTACATCTTTCAATCTTTCATTTAAGACCTTTTCAAGTTTTGTGACCCTAAAATGGAGAGGTATGAGGATTTCTTTGGCTAGAGAGTGAGAAAAGTAAGAATGTTAACAAATTTAATCATCCAAAAACATTGTTGGAAATTGGAAATAAAACAACACAGAAGGATGTGTTTTCCCCCAACAACGCAGAGAATGCAAATATATGTGGAAATAACAATTCACAGACATAGGCAAATAGCGAGAACAACACATGAGAGGAACAATTTTTAAATTTATTCAACTCTTCTCTATATTCGATTAATCTCTCTAAAACAAAATGAAATTACATTCTTTTATACAAAATTGGTCGGAGCCTACAATTCAATGCAGAATGGGGTTGTTATCAACCAAAACATCCTTCTACATGTTCTATTGTTTCTACACGAAAACATCATGCAAAACACAATAAACTGGACCTGAAATATTATGGGTTCCAGCTCTGAGAACAGATCGCTTCTGGGCCTCCATCGCAAATCACATTCCAGTGATTATAACATTTAACATATGTGCAATACGGGAAAACTTATATTTTTGCGATTGCGATATGACGTGGCACATACTGCATCGGAAATTAAATGGTTTACTTTGCGAGTGCTACCCTCCTGAGCTTGTGGGCGCTTTCTATGTGCTATCATTCTGAGCTTTCCATTTGTAATCGCATCGCAAATAAAATAAAACAACTTGAGGGCAGCTTATAAGGTAAGTCTTAAACTTTGCGACATGCAGTTGTTGGCTCGCAAAAAAGGTAAATAGAAAAACTTGCAAAGTGTGGGCAGCGATACGGTAAAGCGCAGTAAGTGTGAACTACAAAAGGTAAGGTATAAAGCAGAAATACAAAAGTTTGTGCAGATTTGCAAATGTGCCAATGGTTGGAGGGTCCCTCTAGATCGCATCGGTGGAAATATAACATTTGGTGAAGGGCTTAAGAGTTAAATGGTAAATCTTGTGGGCTGCGAACTCTGTGCGGTTAAACAATAGGGAGTGTGAAGTGCAGAAAGGTAAGAAATAAAAGGAAATGCAATTTTTTGTGAGTGGTCAGTAATGCGGTAAGGTATATGGTGGTTCCTGCCGATATCGTATCGATGGAAACATAACTATAGTAATGTGAGAGAAATGAGTTATTTGTTAAAGTAGATTATCAATGCATCGATGTTGTCACCATCGTAATGTTGGAGAAATTATCAATGCATTAATGTTGTCACCGTCGCTGGAGTTGAACTTTCGTTATCGTATTTATTGACAGCAATAAGGGAGAAATGAGTGGTGTGAAAGTAGATTATGAAACTGTATTTTAAAGAGGTATAAATTTATTTGGAAAATAGTAGTAATTTTGGTAAGATTTTGATAAAATTTAATAAAAAATGTTGGAATTTCTGATAATTCCAGAACAAATAATTGAGAGAATAATACTCTCCTCGAACACAGAGAATAGAATAATTTTTTTCTGTTGCTGGATAGAGATGGCATAAAAATGCTTTCTATTTCATTAACAGACTAAAAACTATTACAACTTTCTTCCACTGAAGTGGGATTACAAAAAATGCTTAACTGCTACAGATGCAGTGCTCACAAATCTTCTCTTTGCCTCTCAAAACCACACAAAACAGTGCTCTCTAGTCTTACTGTGTTTTCTCTGCCTACGGGCTTTTTCACTACACAACAATACAACAATACAGCCTATGGGATTTTTTATTCTTTTTATATGGCACAGCATAAATAAAACAAAAGAAATATATAAAAAAAACTTTCATACTATGCCTCATGAAACTTTAAACAAGAATTTCATTTGCGCGATATACGAGTGGAGCCCACATCGCAATCGGTGATCGACGGATGAGCGGAACGGCGGTTTGGTCTTTTGGACTTGCACTTTGCGATGAGCGATGGACATGTGGTCCACATCGCATTGGTGCATCGGCGATGGAATGAGTGGAACGGTTGAACAAAAAAATTGCGATGTTGCGATGAGTGATTGTGGTGGGACCACATCGCATCGCAAGAATTACTTTGGCGGAAACCTCGGATGGGCAGAGAACTTCTGTGACGAGCAGTTTCAATGAGCGATGGTGGTGGGGACCACATTGCATCGCGGTAAAACATATCTGCAGAGGGAGGCTTAACACTGTCCGTTGCGATATGCGATGTGCGATATCGCAACATTTCACATCAGCGAGACTTCACATCAACAAGACACTAACTCAAATATTTGTGATTGCGATGAAGTGGGGACTACTGGGATGTTATTCATTCTGGCGAGTGCTTTTCCCTCTGCTCCTCGTGCCTGGATGTCCTCCCCCGGAATGGTGTTGTTGGCAGTGTTTAAATCAAAACTCTGATTGGTTGGGGAGGACTTCTATGCCCAAAATGACTGTTTTTAATAAAAATTGTTGTTGCGTGGTTTGGACCACGACTATCTTCAATTCCTCTGAAAAAGCGGCTACGGCCCATCAAAATTTAATTTCTTCTCTACAAACTCGGCTACATCCATAATCAAATTAAATTCATCCTGAATGTTTCCATTGCTCTTGAATGCACAGTGGTGTGCACGCAAGTTCTTTGCCCCTTTGTACTCTGTTTTCTACCTGCATGGGGTACGCAGGTGACTTTAATATTTCAACAGTCCCCCTTAAAGTCAGCTGCTGGGTTATCAGTCATACCCAGGCATTTTCTTAAATATTCAAAACTCTTCTGCCCCAATGGCTTTGTTAGAATGTCTGCAAACTGCTCCTGTGTTCTACAATGTTGTAAAACAATTTCTCCATTGTTCACCAATTCTCTGATATAGTGAAACTTGGCATCTATGTGTTTTGTTCTCTTATGAAACACATAATTCTTTGATAATGCAATAGCTGAGCTATTGTCACAATAAATCACTGTTCCCTTTACCTGTTCTTGGCATAAACTTCTCAACATCATTCTCATCCAAACTACTTGACACGCTGCTGCTATAGCTGCCACATACTCTGCCTCTACTATAGATAATGCTATAATAGGTTGTTTCTTAGAAGCCCATGAAATGGCTCCTGAACCCATATAAAAAACATATCTAGATGTGCTTTTCTGATCATCAATACTTCTAGCCCAATCACTGTCAGTATATCCAATTAATTCTGAATTTTCTGAAGTAGTATATAAAATACCATACCGCTTAGGTCCTTTTACATATCTCAGAATTATTTTTGCTACTTGCCAATGTGCATCCTTTGGCCTTTCCATAAATCTGGAAATCAAACTAACAACATGCATAATATCAGGCCTAGTTGCAATCAAATACATGAGGCTGCCAACTATGCTCTTGTATAAACTAGGATCAAAATCCTTGCTGTTGTCATCTTTACTCAATTTCAATCCCATTACTATGGGAGTAATTGCAGCCTTGCACTCCTACATATTAAATCTTTCTAAAACTTCATTAACATATTTTTCTTGTGAGATAAAAATCCCATTTTCATTTTGTTCTACTTCTATTCCTAAGAATTATCTCAGCAATCCCATATCAGTCATTTCAAATTCATCTTTCATGACTATTTTAAAATTTTAAATGAGGTAATTATCATTACCTGTGAAGATCACATCATCAACATATAAAACCACAATAAGCATCTTACCATCTTTTTCCTTGATGTATAGTGTGGGTTCTCCTTCACATTTCTCAAACCCATTTTCCAATAGATAGGAATCTATCCTACTGTACCATGCTCTTGGTGCTTGCTTTAGCCCATAAAGAGCTTTCTTCAATCTGAAAACTTTGTGCTCTTGGCCCTTTTTCTCATAGCCTAGAGGTTGTTCCACATAAACCTCTTCCATTAAAACTCCATTCAAGAATGATGATTTTACATCCATTTTTTAAACCTTCCATTTGTTTTGTGCTGCTATGGACAGCACTACTCTCACTGTTTCCATTCTTGCAACTGGTGCAAAAATTTCCTCATAGTCTCTTCCATGTTGCTTCTTATATCCTTTGGCAACAAGTCTGGTCTTATGCCTTTCAATCTTACCTTCAGCATTTCTTTTGGTCTTATAGACTCGCTTAACTCCAATCACTTCTTTACCTTCTGGGAGATCAACCAACTCCCATGTTTTTTTCTTCTCTATTGCATTAATTTCTTCATCCATGGCTTCTATCCATTTTCTATCTCTTATAGCTTCCTCAAAATGAATAGGATCATCAACATGACAATACAAAGCAAACAAAGAGTTCATACCTTCATTTGCTATCGATTTCTCATAAATTTCATTTAAATTTCTAAATCTTGTTTCTCTTTCATTTGGTGTACTTGTGCTTGAAGAAGCACTCAAATATGCTCCATGTGGTGTGCTTGGAGAAGCACTCTCATTTCTTCTCAAGGGTGTTCTTACTCCTGCTTGTGGTGTCCCTTGTTGTCCTTGTGTTGGTGGAGGTTGTGCTACTGATGAGGTATTATTTTCAGCCACATTTTCCTCATCTTCATCATGAGACAAACATCTTTTGACACTGACTGTTTTCTGAATGGTTCAATCCCATGCTTCCTCTTCAATAAAATACACATCTCTGCTTATTACAAATTTCTTTGTGGATGGGTTATACAATCTATATCCTTTGGAATATTTACAGTATCCAAGGAAGATGCACTTCTCCCTCTTACTATCCAACTTCTTCCTCAGCTGATCTGGAATATGTACATAAGCCACACATCCAAAACTCTCATGTGGGTGACTCCTTGTTTTCTGCCACTCCACGCTTCTTATGGAACTCTGTTCATTACAACCTTTGTTGGGCATCTATTTCAAATATACACATCACAATTTGCTTCTTCTTCCCAATACTCATTTGGCAAATGTTTTTCCTTTAGCATACTTCTCACCATTTCCATTATGGTTTGATTCTTCCTTTCAGCAACTCCATTTTGTTGCAGTGTGTACCTTGTATTAAACTGTTTGTGTATGCCATTCTCTCTGCAAAAATGCAGAAACTCTTTTGAGATGTACTCAACTCCTTTATCAGTTCTAAGAACTTTGATATGCTGCCCACTTTGTTTCTCTACTAGAGCTTTAAAGTGGAAAAATTTCTCAAAGACTTCACTTTTGTATTTCAAGAAATAAACCCATACTTTTCTTATGAAATCATCAATGAAGGTCAACATGTAATTGCTACCTGATACTGATGCTATTTGCATCAGCCCACATAAATCTGAATGGATAATTTCTAAGGGTGCTTTTTCCCTTATGCTCTTTCCTGATGGAACTTTTTCTTTGGTTTGTTTTCCCAAGATGCAGCCTTCACATAAGCTATTCGGTTTCTCAATCAATAGTAGTCCTCTTACCATTCCTTTTCTGTGCATCAAATTCAGACCTCCGAAATTGAGATGTCCAAATCTCAAGTGCCATAACCAATTCTCATCTTTCACTTCCTTTTGAAATACCTCTTGAGTTACAGCTGCTACATTCTCCCCTTTTCCCTTCAAGTCAGTATTGAACTTGAGTGGAAACATTCTATTGCTGGTCATTTGTATTTCAACAATAATCTTCTTGCTTGGAAGTATATCCATTATTGTGCACACATCATTTTTAAAAACTACATTGTAACCTTTTTTTGTGAGTTGCCCAATGCTCAAAAGATTACATTTCAAGCTAGAAACATAGTACACCTCTGGCACAAATTTCTGCTCACCATTTCTTGCACATATATTAACTCTGCCTTTTCCCTTAACAGAAATTTTAGTATCAGTTCCTGTTGTTACTTCAGATTTAACTTCTTCATCAATATTGGAAAACATTTTTATGTTTCCAGTCATGTGATTACTACAGCCTAAATCTAAGAACCGTACATCATCTTGTCTATCTTGTGCTACATTACATCTTAAAAGAAAATTCTTTGGGTTCTTTTCTTCTCTTGCTACATTACCATTCTGCCTATTATTCATGTCATTTTTCTTTTTCCTACACTCATTGGCATAGTGCCCATATTTTTTGCAATAATGACATTGGACATTGGATTTCTCATACCTTTGTCCATGAGCATGTTGGTGTCCACCTTGCTGGTTGCTTCTTTGGCCTTGGCTTTGATTCTGACTGTTTCTCCTTCCATGTGAATGTGAAGGGCTATTTCTTCCTCCTCTGTTTTGGCTTCTACCTCTTCCTCTTCCAGAAGGCATCTGGGTCTTGAAGGCATGCTCTAGAGATGGGTTTACTGATATTTCCAATCTCTATTCATGAGTCATCAACAATGCATGAAGTTCATCTACTGTGAACTTTGAGAGATCCTTTGTCTCTTCAATAGTGGTTACAATAACATCAAACCTTGAGGGTAGGCTCCTCAATAGTTTCTCCAAAATACTTCTTTCTTCAAGTGTTTCTCCATGGGACCTTATCTGATTGACCATCCCAATCACATGTGTGAAGAATGAGTCTATGTTATCAGACTCTTTCATACAAAGAGTTTCAAAATCTCTCCTCAACAATTGTAGTTTCGATGTCTTCACTTTCTCCATACCTTGATAGGCTATCTTAAGAGTATCCCATGCATTATTAGATCTCTTAGCTGCTGCTATCCTTGGGAACACACTCTCATGTACATCTTGATAGAGATAGAAGAGGGATTTAGAGTCATTCTTCCTCTTACTCTTCAATAGATCCTTCTCTGCCTGTGTTAAGGCATTAAAGGCCTGCTCATCAACCGGTTCATCAAAACCATCTTCTACAAATTCCCATAAGTCCTAGGAGGCAAACAAGGCTCTCATGGTAATGGTCCAATAATCATAGTTCTTCCCATTAAATTTGGGAAGCTGAGCATTTCCAATACTCATACTAGTGCTTGGTCCAGCCATTACTTATAAACTAAACTCTGAAATAAACTTGACTATGTTTTTCAAAAAACTTTCTTTCCTTCTTTAAACTACAAACTCTGTTCCTGAGGACTGTTATTTTAAATAAAACAACAATTCTATTTTTCTGAGAAATACCTGGACTTTAAACTTCTGCTGAGCCTTCATGCTGCTGGAAAACTGCTACAACAAGTTTTCCTTCTTCCTTCATCTTCTTTGACACCTTCAAAGAGCCTGGATTGGCTCTGATACCATGTTGGAATTTCTGATAATTCCAAAACAAATAGCTAAGAGAATAATACTCTCCTCAAACACAAAGAATAGAATAAATTTTTGTTGTTGCTGGACAGAGATGGCATAAAAATTCTTTCTATTTCATTAATAGACTAAAAACTATTACAACTTTCTTCCACTGAAGTCGGATTACAAAAAATTCTTGACTGTTACAGACGCAGTGCTCACATATCTTCTCTCTATCTTTCAAAACCGCACAAAACAATGCTCTCTGGTCTTACTATGTTTTCTCTGCCTGCGGGCTTTTTCACTACACAGCAATACAACAATACAGCCTACGACCTTTTTTTATTATTTTTATATGGCGAGGCGTAAATAAAACAAAAGAAATATATTAAAAAAAACTTTAATATTATGCCTCATGAAACTTTAAACAATAATTTCATTTGCGCAATATATGAGTGGAGCCCACATCACAATCGATGATCAGCGGATGAGCGAAACGACGGTTTGGTCTTTTGGACTTGCACTTTGCGATGAGTTATGAATGTGGGGTCCACATCGCATCGGCGCATCGGCGATGGAATGATCAGAATAGCTGAGCAACAAATTTGCGATGTTGTGATGAGCGATTGTGGTGGGACCACATCGCATCGCAAGAATTACTTTGGCGAAAACCTCGAATGAGCGAAGAACTTTTCTGATGAGCGATTTCAATGAGTGATGGTGGTAGGGACCACTTCGCATCACGGTAAAACATATTTGTGGAGGGAGGCTTAACACTGTCTGTTGCGATATGCGATGTGCAATATCGCAACATCGCACATCGATGGGACTTCACATCAACAAGACACTAACTCAAATATTTGTGATTGCGATGAAGTGGGGAATATTGTGACATCATTCATTTCGGCGAGTGCTTTTCCCTCTGCTCCTCATGCCTGGATGTCCTCCCCCGGAATGGTGTTGTTGGCAGTGTTTAAATCAAAAATCTGATTGGTTGGTGAGGGCTTTTACACCCGAAATGACTATTTTTAATAAAACTTGCTGTTGCGTGGTTTGGACCATGACTGTCTCTAATTGCTTTGCAAAAGTGGCTATGACCCATCAAAATTTAATTCCTTCTCTGCAAACTTGGTTGCGGCCATAATAAAATTAAATTAATCCTTACGGTTTCCATTCCTCTTGAATGCACAATGCTGTGCACACAAGTTCTCTGCCCCTTTGTACTCTGTTTTCTACCTGCACGGGGTATGCAGGTGACTTTAATATTTCAACAAAATAATTAATAAATTAGATGTTAATTTTTAAAATTATGAGTGCTCAAATTTTTTTAGTGATGTTGAATGTATTTCTACCATCAAATTTTTTTTAGTGATGTTGAATCTATTGCCCAAGTTCTACCCATTCCAATTGGGCAATGGAATTACCTGGAAAATACGTGAAGTTCATCATCTTCTGCATTTTTTGCACAGGCTCATCATGTCTCCATGTTCTGGTCATGATGGGAATGCAGCTGGCAAGGGAAACGACAAATAGGTCAAATGCATCCCAGTTGGTGCAGTAGAATTAAGAAATGTTGGCATCAAATTTAAGGGAGTCCATGGAGGCATCAACAAAATTAAATTTGATGCCAACAGAGCCACAATTCTTCTTCCCAAAATCAGTATCACAGATCACACAGAAGTACTCTTCTAAAATCTAATCGCTCTTGAGCTCTGCGAGGCATTTAAAATTAATTTTGTGACGTGTTACCTAAGCCTCATGGACGAGTTGATCGACTCAGAAGCTAATGTGTCTCTGTTGCAAAGATCTGACATCGTTATAAAATACCTTGGGAGTAATACAGAGGTTGTAGAACTATTCAATGGGCTAGGCAGAAGAGTCGTCGTGAGCCACACAGACTACTTTGGTCAACTGGAAACACAAATGTATCATTGCTACAAAAATAGTTGGAACACCCGTTTGCCGAGTTTGTGAATGACCGTCTCTCGTCGCCGTGGACAATTACAGCTTCGACGGGGGAAATTTTTGGACTTTTTCTCGCCACTGTTCCAACCATATTCATAATAATCTCAACATATAAGTAGCCTCAGTAGCCTCTCCTCTCTTTCATATTTTTTCTAAAAGCCCCCTCTTTTATCTCTTTCCAAATGTCTTGGCTGGGCATTCATAATAATCACAACATATAAGTAGCCTCAGTAGCCTCTCCTCTCTTTCATATTTTTTCTAAAAGGCCCCTCTTTTATCTCTTTCCAAATGTCTTGGCTGGGAAGATTTCTAGTTATTCATAAAATAAATGATCTATATCATGTTGGCTCTAGCAGGTATTAAATTTTAGGACCTATAATTCCTAGTTATTTATAAAATAAATGGTCCATATCCTGTGGGCTACTGTAGATATTAAATTGTAAGGACCTGTAATTTCTAGTTATTTATAAAATAAATGGTCTGTATCCTGTGGGCTACAACAGGTATTAAAATTTAAGGACTGGTCTGTATAATGTTGGTTGTAGCAGGTATTAAAGTGCATGGATATGTGATTTTGCAATCCTGTAATCTACGGTTGAAAGGAGTTTTCATATTTGAATGGAAATAGAACATCAAATCATATACTCTGTAGCATTAACAACTTTTTGACCTCAACACATTTTTTATATGCTATGTTGTACCCTTCTTCAAGTCATAGATCTATATGAATTGTCTCATGTGGGAAAGTTTTTAAGTTTTTATTTTTTAATTTTATTTCTATCTCATAAAATGAAGATTTGGTTGTAGAAGAAAAATATTGGTGATAGTTGGTAGTGGTATATTATGTGGGAAAGATCGTTTGCACCACATAAAATGAAGAGTTGGTTGTGGAGACAAAATCTTGGTGATAGTCATCGAAATATTTTCTCTACATCTCACATGTTCTACTTGGTCATTGTAGTTAGAGATGTGCTTGACATAAGGGCCTCCAACTTATGGACCTCAATACCATGAAGCCCATTAATCCATCAATTAATGGGAGGGAACTAGGATTGAACCTTTTTTTTCATTGTAAAAAAATGCACATACCCTTTTACATACAATTTAATGGTGATAAATAGTTGGCCCTTTTCATAAAGAAATATGTACATGATGTTCTGATCACCTTTATTGAATTTCAATTTTCCCATGTTTGCGACAATTCTCTAATACAACACTTGGATGAGTATAAATCATGAAAGGAATGAATAAATGCTCCACAAATTCCAAAAGGAGAATAAGATACAATGTTCTTGTGTCACTCTTAAGTGGTTGTATAATTTCTTACTTTGTGAAGCTCACAAATAGCCTCCCAATTAGGTCTAATCTTCATGGGACCAAAACAAGCTTCTATATCTCAACATATATCCAAGGTAGAAGTTAGCTCGATGTGAACAAAAACCAAATCTCCACATTAAAATCCCTCAGCTTAGGGTGGTGATGTTTTAAGTTCCCCATCCTCATCATATATTAAAATGATATGGTTTCTATTAGGCCAAAATATAGGCTAAATGAATGAATGGAATGAGATGGACCTTTTCCAAAGATTGGTAATTTTCATAGCATTGGATGTGCTCTAGCCACAAAATTTGGTGCAGAAGCTACAATGCATGAGATCTCCAAAACCTAGAAATTTTTTATGGAAATTCTTCTTAGAAGTGCCTTAATTAGATTACTAACTAATTTTTAAATATTTCCCAAGTCTAGACACAGGGAATATGGTTAATTAATTAATATTATTGAGATAAGGAAAGAATAGTCTAGAAATTCACACGGATCGATCCAAAGATGATCCCAGTCATTGATTAAGTTTTAATATTTACCGTTGGTGCTCCAAAAGTGAATTATAAGTGGAGTTTGATGTGGTGATGGAGAATATACTTGAGCACTTCAATTTCCACAGTAGCAATAGTGAGTTGCTGGAGAGAGTTAGAGATCTAAGCAGTGGCTGCGGGGAATGAAAAGTGATACAAAGGAATTTTTCTAGATCCAGAGAGGCAACATCAAGAGGGCCGAGTTATCCTTGTGAGGCACCAGCAAGAGGGTGAAGTTATCCTAGTGAGGTAGCATAGAGAACTGTGCAGTAGCTTCAGAGACAACAATTTGAATTTTTATAGAGAAAATCGTTCTCAGTTCTAGAGGTCGGGCAAAGGTTCCATAGCGTCAGAGAGATGATTTCCTTAGCAACATAATGCAGAACGACTTCATCATAGGTTGACGCAGAGGCTTCATGAGTCTGTGTTTTCTATAGGAAAGTTGTGTCGGGATTTCTTGTGGCGAGATTTCTGGTTCGATACAGAGGGTTTTGTAGCATCTTTCTTGAGAAAAATTAACATCGGGAGTAAGATAGAAATGCACACACTGAGGGAAATTTTTCCTCAATGAACTTCAAGTCTCATAAGTTAAAATTTTCCTTCCATATTGTTAGTAGAAACTACTAGAGCCATGCATTCTAGAAGGGAGTGTGAATATCAAAGAAACATCCAAGAAGACTCAGGGAAAGAGATATTTTTTGACAATTACTTGAGATTGCCACTATGGGGCTTCATGATCAGGATAGTTTGGACGGATCACCAACTATGTCTTCTCGAAGGCTAGGATGTCCTTCATTCTAAATGGATATGGCATGAAAACCTACATTAATAATGTAGTGGCAGTTTATACGGATGTAGATCAGCTAAACGAATATAAGAAGGAGATGGTGCAGGTGAAGCAGTTGATCCTGGATGGAGTCCCAGATCATATTTTCTAACATATAACAACCAAGGTAACAACCAAAAAAAAGTGGGATGCTCTCTCCACGTTATACCATGTTACTTCTGAGTAGTGGATTATGTACCCAAAGGAGAAGTTGAGATGAATCCAGATACAGAAAGGGGAAGGAATAGACCCCTACCTTACCATGATTCAAGAGCTTTGAGACTAGCTGTCAGTTGTTGGGACAACGCCTCAAGCCACGGAGCTAATGTGACTAGCACTTGAGAGTTTCTTATAGGATTGGAAGGTCTTTGTCCAAAACATATTGTATAGAGATAGGCTACCAGAGTGAGATAGTATGTGGGTTGATCTGTAGCAGAAGGAGTTAATACAAGCTCCGTTAAAGAGCTCTGTGAGTGGAAGTAGTAGCAGGAGATAGAAGGTGGTGAAGGAGGAGAAGAATGTGGACCTCGCATCTAAGGGTCCCAGTCAGGCACAGGGGGAGAATAAGAAGAAAAATGAGGACATATCTAAAATCAAGTTCTTTAGGTGTGGCAATTTTGGTCACTATAGTACCCAATTTCCTTTCAGGAAGAAGGGTAAAGAGGATAATAAGGATCACGAAGTAGCACATGCATAGATAGATAGGTTGTCCGCCAAGTTAGAGGAAGACTTCTCCATGATTTCCCTTATACCTCCAGGAGTGAGGTGCGGTGCTTTTGGTTGAACCACTTGTGTTACTTTAACAATGTGTATGATGACTTTGACAAAAAATGGTGTGATGTTGCATGGTACGGTGTCTTTTATATAAATGGTGCATAATTTATCTCTCAACAAATTTAATGCATAAGAATATGATGGTGTGTTCTTTATGGTTTTTACATGCACATTTAAAATGTCAACTCCCCTTTTATAAAACGATTTTATAAATCCATAAAATTGTTTTTTAATGTGAAGTATGTAAAAGCATTTTTAAAGAGCGATCATAAAGTAAAGTTTTTGGAGGAATTAGGTGCATTATAAAAGTATTTTTTAAATATTTGTAACAGAGTGATGAGTGTATATTTTGCAATATTTTTTGGAGTGATAAGTTTTTTTTGTGTCATAACTGATAAGTTGATTTTGTAATAATGGAGCAATAACGGATATTTTTCTTGAAGGCTTGGATATTTATCACATTTAAATTGTGTGGAATATTGAATTGTCCTAGATCCACCTAAAATATGGATAAGGGGATCTTAGATACACTTTTCTAGCATGTGATGGTGATTTTATACTTGGATCGTATGGCACTTTGTGTCTAGTTTTTACACTATAGTTGCAATTTTTCCATCATACGACAATACACTAAAGGAGTTGAGGAATCTGTAATCAAGTAGCTACAAGTAAGGACAAGCAAATAAAGCACATATGTTCAAGCACCCACAATTAAGAAATTTCAAAGAAAAAATTCAAGCAATCATCAACATTCCAAGGGCAGTCTACAAAAAAAATGAACTACATCAACAACATTTTCATCACTTCAACATCAATTTTGGAAAAATTCACTTGCAACCAATTTTTGTAAGAGTAAAATAAAATTGAAATTGAATTTTATTTTAAAATGCAAATCATCACTTATTTGTAAGTTTTCTTATTAAATTGAAATTGAACTGGGTACTATTTCGGTTGAACTCGACACTGAAGCCTTGAGTCATTAAGTCAAAATTGATAGGAGGTTGATTTATTTCAAAGTTAGATAATAATTCATTTGAAAATGTCGTTAAGTTGTAAAATAATTAAGTTGGGTGCATTTTTGGTGGTATTTGACACCCTAAGATGACATAAAATTCAAGCGAGCGAGTTTAACAAATCAAGTGAGCATGAAAAGCAAGCACATGTTAAAATCAAGTGATCAAGTTCAAATGGAGCAAAGAATTTAATTGTTAGATTTTCTAAAAAAATTTATACTATCCATTATCGAAGACATGGCGAAAGTAAACAACTTCATTCTTTCTTATACCAAAAGGCATCTACATCAGGCATAGGAGACCATTGATTTTCTCCAACTTGAATCATAACTACAACGCAATGAGCTGCAGCAAAAAAGTAAGAAGGAATTCAACAATACAAATTCAAATTTAGATGAAACCACAACTTCAAGTGTAGAAGTTGTACATGATCAAGTTCAACCTTCTTGTACAAATCCAATCATCAATCCATGGGAAAAAAACTAGTGCAACAAAAAATGACGTGGCTTAGGATATGAAAAAGATGAAAAAAATGCATAATTGTGATTATTCAAAACCAATCAAGTTTATGACTGGAAGATTTCGTCATCAAACAACATCAAAAATCAATAAGAAATTTGAATAATAACTAAAATTTCAATATTGTCAAAGAACTGGTCATATGGAAGATCAATTTTTTGATCTCCATCCTTATCACCATTGTGACAAGAAGAATCACTCATCAGAGAGATGTTGCAAAAGAAGCCAACCAACCATATTAAATATTGATTATGCATGGATTTATCCTTGGGAGTGTTCATCTACAGTGAAAAATTTATATAAGTTTTACCACATAATTCAATCTCACATGAAGACAAATATTTTATCCAATAGTGAAGAGATGGTACTCTCATGCACCTGAAAGTAGGAGTACAACAGTGAAACTCTCCTACATTTGAAGAGAGGGAAGTTATAAACAAATGAAAATGGTAATGGTTTCTCAATTTTGTTGACAAAGGGGGGAAGTGATGATGAAATTAAATTGAATTGATGATGATGGTTGTCATATTGAAAGTTTCAACACCACAATTTTCTAGTGGGAATAAAAATTTGTTAGTCGAAAATTGATTGGGATGTTGATATTTGTGGACATTATATTGTTCAATTGGATGGTCATTAGACCAATCAAAGGATATATGGATCCTTTTTCATTACATATTGGCATTAGATTGAGTTGTCTTGAGCATTTTTAGGGTTGCATCACACTTGCAGCCGATTCACTTCTCTTGATGTGCTCTCTTCATATTGGAGTTTTTCGGCATCTAGTTTTGCTAGTTTTTAAGGAAGTTCTTCATTGAGAAACAACTCAATAGTTTCAACATGAAGACTTGGATATGGTATCAGGTTCTTACTTTTGACCTATGATTTAGGGAGGGAACGCTAGCCTCATACTCACATAAAAAAATCAATAAGTCCAAAATATTCACAAAATAATAAAATTATGAAACCTAAAAATATAATTCCTACTTGTATTTTATGTGTGAATGAATTCTAGAATGAGCCTCTTCCTAATACTTGGGAGTTTGTTTAGTTATATTTTGTTGAGATATTCTCTCGAGCTAGTTGGGTTCCTAGATTATTGTGTGGTTGAGATATTCACTCAACCAAGAGATTGCATGCCCAAGATAGACTAACTATCTTGAGAACATAGCTTGATGTATTTATATTGTATCATCATTCTTTGTGAATATAAGACATTTAGGATTAAATCCTTTTCCACCAGATTTATTGTCTCCTGAAATTATTATTTGTTTTGATTAATTGTCTTCATTCGTGATTCAAATTTCATAAGGTAATGAAGCTAAAAGAGGAACTCAAATTTCACAGAAAATAATTTCCTCCTGAGAGACTTGAGACATTTTCTGACTCATAGAATTTGGAAAGAGAAAATTAGTAATAATATATCACTAATTTGTAAGTTGGAGATTAGCATAACTATCAACCAGAATCATGTTTCATTTTAGATTCAAATCGTTGAAAAGAAATGAAAACCAACCACTAAATTCTTTTATTTAGATACATTGAATCAACATATCTTTTAGAAAATTGATAACAAAGATGAAAATTACTATCGGGAAAATCCTCCAAAGGTTTGTTGGGTTTCATTCTATGTTGATTTATCCTTTTAAAAAAATATGGATAATCATAGCTGTCAAAATCTTGACGAATCTCCTTGATGAGTTTCCTAAATGAATGGATAGAAGTGGTTGGTAACGTGTGGCACCATTTCTTGAAACAACCTTCAAGCATGAGGGTGAACAATCTATCTATAACATACTGACAATGTATTACATTAGAAATAAATACCTAGATAAATTGACACATATGTCCTAACTCAGTTATTTTAACCTTACCATCAAATTTGAACCAGGACAAGTGATTAACTATTTCTCTCAGGACGGAAAGATAAAATTTAGAAAAATACTCAAAATCGAGATTTGGGAAGAAGCCATTTCTAGATACGGATTTAAAATTAAGGCTCAATGGGATTCTATTTCCATCTATCCCTCCTTATAGTGCCAAAAAATTTTTGATAGGCTAGAATGTACCACCAACAACTAGGGGGTTTCTCTAGTGTCAAGTCATAATTAGATGTTATAGTGTTTGGGATAGGAGCCCCATCCAATATGTAGGACCAACAACCATCATGTTCGTTTTACTCCTAGCTATCAAATGAGGAGATATAAGGGTGAGGGAAACAATGAAATTACCGTAGAATAAGGATGATATTATCTCAAGATTAATAACCTACCAGAAAAGAGACAAGAATGTAACAATAAAACAAAAAAAACATGCCACAAGATAAGTTAGTGAGCTAAAACCATCTCAGACATATGTGAATATAAAAATTCCATAGGTTAATTGAAAATCAATTTAAAGTAATTCACCAAGATGGCATGGAATAATAAGCTAAGGACTCAAAGAAAACATGTAGACAATAAGCCAAGAAATAGTTCATTAACATATCACCACATGAAAGCACAAATACAAAGAGAGTGGGAATACAGGATAGAAAATACAACCACCATAAATATGTATGGGAATCAATTCCAAAGGAGGAGAAATTATTGTTAATGTTACCAGAAATACAAATACATATTTTGCAATCATCAAAGCCTAACAGTGCACTACTAAAAATGGAGGGAAAATCTGATGCATATTTGTTGACTATTCGACTTATTCTCATCAACATTTCGATAAATTGGAGTCATAATTTTCATTGGTGGGATTTTCTTGAGTAGACTTGACACTTTATTAAGTGTTAGATATTCCACCAGAATGGTGTTAAATATCTGATGGAAAATATGAACATAAATGTATTTACCCATCTCAAACTTTTGGTTGGTTTTGCAACACCAACATCTGTAAAATATGTGACACCAACATTCATGAAATATGTGATAGCTAAATACAAGAGTTTATAAGCATAGGGTTTATAATATTAATCCTATGGTTTATAATATTAATTTAAGGGTTTGTAATCCTAAGTTTTAATATATTAAACATAGGATTTAATACAATAATGTGAGATTTTGTAATATTAGGTTTTATAATATTAGTTTTTATAATGTTGCGGTTTATAATATTTGGTTTAATATTAGGGATTAATATTGTGACGTTCAAATGGTACGAAAATATATCCAACATCGTAGTATGAAAAAAATTGTCCCAATACAACAATTAGTGTGGTAATCCTTGTCACAATGTTACATTACATTGCAATTTATTGAATGTGACATTGCAACATTTCAAAAACAGGGTTTAGTGTTAACGTTTGTAATATTGGGTTTAATAGTAAGGTTCATAATTATATATCATTTTTGGGATTCAACTGCATTAATTAAGTTATTCATCTATGAACATTTTCAAGAGAGGTAGTTGTAACTGACTAATTTCTCATGATTTTGGAAGAGTCCACTTAGAACTCATTGCGTCGGTTGATGCTCGCATGGGTGAAGAAGTGGGATTGAAACTAGTGAAATGAATCACACAGCATCAATTATCACTTCCGAGGCTTGCACCTGGTAACGAGGACTTCTCGGAGGTCACCCACCCTAGAACTCCTTTGGCTCAACTGTGGTTAACTGTGGAGTATTCCCCACAATCAAGCCCACTTAGCTTGCTACCTTATTTACAAAACTTTATCAAGTATTCTGCCTCATGAACCATTCAATAAGAGCTTTGTTACTCTTTGTATTTAAGTATGAGGGGTTTCCGTAGTGCATTACATTATATATCACTTTTGGGATTCAACTGGATTAATTAAGTCATTCATCTATGACCATTTTCATGAGAGGTAGTGGTAATTGAGTAATCTCTCATGATTTTTGAATAGTCCACTTAGAATTCATTGCATCGGGTGATGCTCACAAGGGTGAAAAGTGTCATTGAAACTAGTGAAATGAATCGCATGGCATCAATCATCACTTTTGGGGCTTGCAGCCAGTAATCAGGACTTCCCTAAGGTCAACCATCTCAGAACTCCTCTAGCTCAAGTGCACTTAATTGTGAAATTTTACCCACAATCAATCCCACTTAGCTTGTTACCCCATTTGTGAAACCTTATCAAGTATTGTGCCTCATGAACCATTCAAGAAGAGCTCCCTTTACTCTTTGTATTTTGGTATGAGGGGTTTCCGTAGTGCATTACATTATATATCCTTTTTTGGATTCAATTGTGTTAATTAAGTCATTCATCTATGGCCATTTTCATGAGAGGTTGTTGTAACCGACTAATTTCTCATGATTTTTTGAATAGTCCACTTAGAACTCATTGCATCGGGTGATCCTCGCAGGGGTGAAGAAGTGGGATTGAAACAAGTGAAATGAATCACACAGCATCAATCATCACTTCCGGGGCTTGCACCCGGTAACCAAGACTTCCTAGAGGTCACCCATCCCAGAACTCCTCTGGCTCAAGCGCGCTTAACTCTAGAGTTGTCCCCAAAATCAAGCCCACTTAGCTTGCTACCCCATTTTCTAAACCTTAGCAAGTATTGTGCCTCATGAACCATTCAATAAGAGCTCCCTTTACTCTTTCTATTTAAGGATGAGGGGTTTCCGCAATGCATTACATTATATATCATTTTAGAGTTTATAGTATTAATCCTAGGATTTGTAATACTAATCCTATGATTTGCAATATTAATTCTAGGATTTGCAATCATATTAGCCATAGGGTTTAATATTAGTATTGGGATATATAATACAAGGTTTTAGTATATTAAACTTAGGCTTTGATATATTAATTTTTGGGTTTATAGTATGAATCCTAAGGTTTATAATAACTAAGGTTTAGAATATTAATTCTAGGGTTTATAAAATTAATCTAATATTAGTGTTTATAATATTAATACTAGGGTTTATAACCCTAGTTTTTAATGTTAAAGTTTACAATATGAAGCATAGGATTTATAGTATTGGGTTTTATAATGTTAGGATGTATAAAATTTTATTTAATATTAAGGTTTAATATTGTGGCATTTGAATTGTAAAAAACTCTATCTATTGTCTCATTGTCACAAGCATTGTCTCAATGCAACAATTATTCTCACAATCAATGTCGCAATATTACATTACATTGCAATTTATTCAAGGCCGCATTCTCAGATTACAAAATTAAGACTTATTATTAGAGAGTTATAATATAGGGTTCATAATATTATAGTTTAATATCGGGTTTATAAAACTTAAGTTTAATATTTGGGCTTATAGTATTAATCCTATGGTTTATAATCCTAATGTTTATAGTATTGGTTCTAGGTTTTATAATCATAGGGATTATAATATTAATGCTAGGATTTATAATCTATCCTAGTTTTTATAATATTAATTCTCTCGGTTATATTATTATAATCCTATGGTTTAATATATTGAAATTTAGATTTAATATATTAATATTAAGGTTTATAATCTTAGGTTTTATAATATTCGGTTTTATCATGTTAAGTTTTATAATATTTGGTTTAATATTACAATTCAATATTGTGATGTTGAAATGGTATGAAAATTGATCCAACGTCATAATGTGATAAGCATTGTTGCAATGCGACAATCTTTGCCACAATGCAAGAATCATTGTTGCAATCTTGCACTACACTAAAATTTATTGAATATCGCATTGTGACATGTCAAAATTAGGGTTTAATATTGAATTTATAACATTAATCCTAGTGTTTACAATATCAATTCTAGGGTTTATAATATCAGTCTAAGAGTTTAATATTAATCTTATGATTTATGATATTAGGGTTTTATATATTAAACTTAAGGTTAGATATATTTATCTTAAAGTTTATAATATTAATCCTAGGGTATATAGTATTAACCTTAGAAATTATAATCCTAGGTTTCAATATATTAAACATAGGGCTATATACAATGCAAGCACCCATTACCACTTTCACCCCCCCGATTCCCCTGAAAGACGCCGGGAGACCTGCTATATCTTTACTAAGTATACTGACCGCTATTACTATATCCTGCTACTGCTACTTCCTATCGGCCCGATACTACTGCTACTCACATTAATATTAGGGTTTACGGTTTTATAATACTAATATATTAATCTTATCATTTATAATATTAGTGTTAGGATTTAATATATTTAGCTTAAGGTTTATAATATTGGGCTTATTATATGAATCTTAGAGTTTATAATCCTAGGGTTTAGTATATTAAACATAGGTTTTAATATATTGATCTTAGGGTTTAGGGTTTATAGTGTTTGGGTTTATATCATTTGTTTTAATATCAAGGTTTAATGTTGTGATGTTTGAACGCTACCAAAATCTCTTCAACGATGAATTGTGGCAAACATCATTTCAATGGGACAATCAATCTCACAATATTTGTCGTAATGTTACATTATATTGAAATTATTCAATGTCACTATGCGACAATCCAAAATTGCGTTTAAGTTAAAAAAATTATGTTTATAATATTAGGGTTTAATATCAAGGTTTATAATATTATTATGAGGTTTTATAATCCTAGGGTTTAGAATATTAATCGTAGGGTTTATATTCCTAGAGTTTATAATATAATTCATACATTTTATAGCATTAGTCTTAGGATTTATAATCCTAGCATTTAATATATTAGATTTAGGGTTTAATATATTAATCTTAGGATTAATAATATTGGGTTTTATAATGTCAGGGTTTATAATATTTGGTTTAGTATGAAGGTATAATATTGTGACATTGAAATTGTATATAAATTTATTTGTTCTCACAATGTTATAGTCATTGACATGATGTTACATTACATTGCAATTTATTGAATGTTAAATTGTGACATTTTGAAAAAAGGTTTTAATATTAAGGTTCATAATATTGGATTCAATATTAGAATTTAATATTAATCATATGGTTTAAGGTATTAATATTAGGGTTTTTAATATTAATCTTAGGGTTCATAATATTAGTCTTAGGGTTCAATATTAAACTTACTGTTTACAATGCTAGGGTTTAATATATTAAACTACGAGTTTGATATATTAATATGAAGATTTATAACGTTAATATTAGGGTATATAATCCTACTATTTACAATCCTATGATTTGTGATATTTATGTTAGGGTTTAATATTAATCTTATGATTTATCACATCAATATATAGGTTTAATATTAATTTTAGGGTTTACAATATAAATGTATGGATTTAATATGTTAAATCCTAATATAGTGACAATTATTGTCACAATGTTTATAATCCTAGGGTTTATAATATTAATCATAGAGTTTATAATAGTAATCATAGGGTTTATAATATTAACACTATGGTATATAATATTTTTCATTTCATTTATAATATAAATATTAGGGTTTATAATATTTCCTAGGGTTAATCATAGACTTTAATATATTAAGTTTTTTTTTTAATATATTAACCTTAGATACTTATAATCATAATCTTAGAGCTTAAAATATTAGCCTCATGATTTAATATTAATCATAAGATTTATAATATTTATCTTAGAATTAATAATCTTAAGATTTAATATATTAAACTTTTAATTTATTAGGTTTATTTTAGTCTTTATAATCTTAACATTTATGATATTAATTCCATAATTTGTAATCCAATTTTTTTAAATAATAATATAATATAATTATAATATAATATAATTATAATATAATAATACTAATTTCTAAGGGTTTATATTATTATTATATTAATATTAAGAGTAAAAACCATAATGTGTTTAGTAATATACTAGCTTTTATAATATTTATATATTATATCCTAAGATTAATAACAATAACAATAATTATTATTATTATTATTACTATTATTACAACTACATGTTAATTAATATAAATATTAATTTTGATAGTAATACAAAATCCCTATTATATGTGTTTATTGGTGTATATCAACCATATTTATTAATGTAATAATACATGTGATTGATATATGTTTATTGATGTATATCAATGAACATTCAATCCTTGCAAATTACATAAATTAAACTTATAATACTTAAAAATATGTATTGTATTTTGAATAAAATTGACAAAATAAAATGTTTAGAAAATGATCATTTGGTCTATTCATCCCAATTTTACCATGGATGTTTTTAACATCTAAATAAGTTGTGTACCATAGGATAATACCATGACTTATCAATAACACAACCCCAAAAACCATAACTCATTTCAAAATCAAAATATAACATTTATTTTAAACTAAATTATAACATTTTTAAAATGAAAAACATAATACTTACAATAAAATTACAATATAATAAGATTATCAATCATGTATATTTACCCCATTTTAATATGATATTCTTAACTCATAAATAGACTTTGTTACAATAACATGGACCACTACCATGGCTAATCAATATCACTTGACAATAAGCCATAACTCATTTTGAAATCAAAATATTTGAAATTTAATTTTATAATATTATTTAAATTAAATTTAGAAGTAAAAAGGTATGGGGAGATGTAGTGGTGTAAATTTTTGTAAACATTTACATGTGGGATCAATTTAAATAAATTACTTCCTACCGGCCCTCTCAAAACCAATATGTAGAGATATTGTAATGTCATATAAACATTTTAACCAAAAAAACAAAATTAAATTAAAATTAAGCTAAAAAATGAATAAAATAATAATTATAGTAATCAATAAAACATTTTGAATTGGTAAAATTACATATAATTGAATTAAATTATAGCTAATTATAATTAATAATAAAACCAACCTAGATCCATTTTAACTTTGGATGTACAAAATTTGGAGAAGGATCAAATATCTTGGTATACCAACCTAGTTTTGAGTAAAAATGCATTTGACACCTGTCAACACTGGATAGATCTAGACTGGTTCTAAAAAAATCCCTATAAAATTAGGGAAAATAAAACAAATCAAAAAAAAAAAATGAAAAAAATAGTGAGAGAACTTATGTCTTATGACATTATTATATTGCTTGAGCAATGGTATAATGGCATCATTACACTCGCCTTTAGCCACGACATGGTGATTTTATTGCACGTCTCGTCAGTGATGGAATTGAATATGGAAGGTATAGTGTTGTCTATTGAGGCATCAATTTCCCTAGAGAGCAAAAAGTTGCTGAAATCTAATTATTTTTTATTTTATTGTACATTTCGTGAGTGGTTGAATTAAATATGTAAGGTATAGTGTTGTCTTTCAAGGTAAGTAACCAGTTTTACCTTAACAATTAAAAGTTGCTGAAATCCAATTATTTTTTTCAAAAAACAATTGACACATTATAAGTGTTTGAGTTTTGAGTTTTATTTTTATAGTGAAAATAGATTTAGCACTATCAAAAACTCTTAAAACACCAAAAATATTAATGTTTAATAGCAATAACATGTATTTACAAAAATTTCATTAAATTTTTTCAAAATCCTCATAAAATTTCAATAGGTTTTCTAGCTAAATTCAGGTTGTGTTTGTAATGCTCGAAAAGTATAAAAAAATTGAAAAAAATGATGTCATTATACGTCTCGATGATGATGTCATGATAGGGTGATATCATTATACCTGTCTTATATCCACGAAACGGTGGGGTCATTATTGGTCGACTCAGCCATGAAATTGAAAATGGAAGGTTTTCTTTAGGCATATATGCTGTCACTATTGCCGAAATTGAACTTTTCTCAACGTATTAAAATATGGTAAGGTGGGAAAATGAGTGATTTGTTAAAGTAGATTATCAATGCATCTGTGTCTAGTCAGCGATGAAATTGAAAATGGAAGGGTTTTTTTTATGCCTATATCGTGTCACTGTTGGCGAAGTTGAACTTTTGTCATCGTATTAAAATATGGTAATGTGGGAAAATGAGTGGTTTTTTAAAGTATATTATCAATGCATCACTGTCGTTGGAGTTGTACTTTCGTTACGGTATTTAACGATGGCAATGATGGAGACATGACTGATCTGTGAAAGTAGATTATAAATAAAACTTATTAAAGTGGACATTGTAAGATATATTAGTTAATTAATGTTCGAGAATGTATAAAAGTCAAATAAGTGTACAAGTTGGGTAAGCCGAGCGATACCACCCACCTTGTGCATAAGAAATTTGGGCCTGGTGAGACGAGATGCCCTCTGTGTCGTGCTCTATAGCCCCGAATGCCATGGCCAAAACTGTAGCCCCGAGAGACCAAGTGGCCATGGCTAACACTCTAGCTCTTAGGCTTGGATGCCATGGTCAACACTATAGCTCGAAGTGACCGCATGGCTATGGCCAACACTGTAGCCCTGAGTGCCATGGACAACACTATAGCCCTAACTAACCGTGTGGCAATGGCCAACATTGTAGTCCCGTATCCCATGGCCCATGAAGTTAGATCTACCCATGAAGTTAGATCTAGGTAATGTTTGTGCATGGCATATTCTAGTTGTGGGGTAAAATACATGTATTATATTTTTAGCATTTAGTTATGAATCTAAGTTCGTAATACTTAGAGATGATAGTAAAGTATACGTGGACTTAAAACTTAATCTAATCTCTAATGCATGTTACTATTGTAAATCAATAAGAAAATGATATGTTCATAAAAGAAATTAAAATAAATAAACAGAAGCTGAAACTAAAAAACGTCTGGCCAATCCTTGTCTCAGATTCTGAGGAAGAGATCCGGAATGCAATCTCTCACTGCTCATAGGAAAACGTTTATGCTTTCGGAAGCAATTTGGATCTAAAGAAACAAAGGATTAGATTTCTCAGGATTAGTTTCATGTAATGAAATATGTAAATTAAAGTCTGAAAATTAACACTATGGGATCGGTCACTAGATCAAAGGAATTTGAAAACCCATGCGGCATAATTTATTCTAGATTGGCGCAAACATGCCAGCCATGATCGGGCACAAAAACTGAACTGTTATTAGTAAAAACAATTTAAAACTCAATTCATTCAATAAAGACAAAGGAATTGATTTTTTTTAGATCTAGGACAATCGGTAACTGGTGAGAGTTGCCTGAGCAAGACCCGGGTTCAAATCCCACTGGCTGCCACTATAAACCTAGGCTAGGTGCAACAGCCTGCAAGCCGCACACAATAGCAATTAACTTATGCCTCAACAAGAGCCGAGACGTCCAATAAGCAACGCTTACCACAAATATGGATGTCAAAAATGTTTGGGTTCAACGAGGTTAAAAATGGATAAGCGCAAGGGCAATTTGTTGTTATAAAGGTAAGGTGTGCGGGGTAAAAGGTCAAATTAAACATTGGAAGAGATGACAAAATGGTATCCCAACACCACTTTCATCCCACCCTACCATGCTTATACTATTCACACTCACAATTTATATCTCTGGATCCGAGAAACTTATTATTTAAAATGGAAAACATATAGAAGGGAGTTATAGAAGGGAGTCATTACACTCTTAGGAGGGATTCATTACAATGCAGGTTATGAGAAACAATGGCACATCAATGAAGTAGAATATCAAATAGCTTCATAGACATTATATCATTTCGTGAATATAATGATGAAAAAATGCCACTTAAGTAGGATGATAAAGTCGTTATATAACTTGGCAAGATCAATCCCTAGATACGCAACATTCTCTACAAAATTAGTTGCACCAATATTTTTCTAGCATGGAAACAATAAAAAAAAATGTACCAAATACGACACACTATAATGCATAACCAACATGAATGTAAGAAAACATGTCCAAATAAAACACAATGATGATATAACCCATATTAGGGTTAAGGGAATACCATGGATCCATGCAGAAACTTCAAATACTTCATTGAAATTATATTCCTCTCACCATTTACACCAAGCCTATTTTATAAGGATGTAGAGTAGATAAATTAGATAGGAAACTATGCAAATGAAGTGGCTTATAACATATGGGATGCACCAAGTTAAGGCTAGAAATCTAAAAAGGCATTGTCTATCGAGCATGTTTGAGATTTTGGTTACTTTAATTTTTGTGATAAAATACTAATTTAGAATGAAGAAATTAAATTAAATATAAAATCATTTTTTTTAATGATGAAATACTAATATGGAATCAAATTTTTGTGAGTGTGTATTGATACAAAAAGTTAAATTAATCAATTTTTCCTATAATGCCAATACACATACAAGTCGAGTAAGACAAATTTTCAAGAAACATATTAATTTAAAATTATTGAGAATTAAATAAACTTGAGAGACATGTTAATTTTAAAATGCTCGAATAGGGAAATAAGATAAAAAAGGATAAACACCTATGAAATTTATGGTGAGAATTAAATAAATTTGAAAATGCTCTCATAGGGAAATAAGATAAAAAAGGATAAATACCTATGAAATTTATGGTAATGTCTTAATCTAGTGATATAATTTTGAGTGAAATTGTGATTTCTTGATATTTAAAACATTTTTTTAATACATAAATATTTTCAATACTCTTAAAAGTAGACACTCATCTTTACCAATTACAAAAATTAAACATATAATTGTAAGAAATTAGAGAAAGTCATGCTATAGGAAAAAAATAATAGTGAGATAATTTTTTAATAAACCTATCAATTTAGCGCTATTGAGAATTAAATAAACTTCAATGACTTGTTCGTTTTGAAATTCTCTCGCGGCTATAAGGTAAAAGACTAAATAACATAAAAATAGATAAATGCCCATGATATTGGATCTATGTTGGAGATTATCTACATAATATTCAATTATTGTACTATGGCTTAGAAAAGGTGTACTCGAACTATTAGATTATTTTTCTTAATTTAGTCATATCATTTTAGGTGAGATTTTAATTTCTTGATAATTGAAATATTTTTTTTATCTATAAATGTATACAATACTCTAAAAAACTCTTGGGACACCTGACATTTGTACATTACAATTCAAGCATAAGATTATTTGAAATCTCTGCAAAATTAGGAAAAATAAAAACAAAACATAGAGTTAGATAATTTATGAAAAAACTTATCAATTTAATGGTATTGGAAATTAAATAAACTTCAATGACAATTTTTGTGTGAAATGATATCACGGCTATATAATTACTTTCATATAAATGGCTGAAATAATGAAATTAACTTAAAATTAGTGAATTATGGGTTATTTTCATGTAATTAAATAAAACTGATAGAAATAACTTAGGAAAAGTGGTTTCTTAAGCTATTTCCACGTGTTTTAAATTTGGAAGGGAGTTTTAAAATGGAAAACTCTTAATAACATTATGTATATCAACAATTCTAGCAATTGTAACTATGTGATCAATTTCTGTGATAACAATAACCCCTCTTGCACCACTAGTAATTTCTTCACAAGTGATAATCCACTGCTCCCTCTACTTCACTTTATAAGGAATCTCTCATGAAAATATGGAAAGGCCCTACCTTGATACCCCTACTTGCAAGTTCTTAGGAACTAGTTGATTAATGTGTCTACCTTGAATAATTATTATTAGATAGTTAGTGTGTGGTTACTCAATGAGTAATGGTCATGTTTATTATATACAACCTACATGGTGGTTAGTACTCATTAATGATGGGACTATAAGTACTAATGATTTTACAAGTGAGAAACTATTTATAGAGTTATAAGGTAATGTAATGTTTTGTCCTATGATGGTTTTGGATCTCTACATTATTGTAGGTTTCTTCCTTGCAAAGCCCTATAAATATTGCTTTCTTTATAAATTATCAATATAAGGGTTTATGTTCTGCATGATTAATATTCTTGTGTCTCTTATTTTACTTTTTCCAATTATATATATATATATATATATATATATATATATATATATATATATATATATATATATATATATATATATATATATATATATATATATATTTGGATTTATCATCATTTTTGTTTTTGATAACCAAGAAAGCTACAAGTGGTATCAAAGTTCCATATATCACCAAAAGGTCAAAATTCAAAGAATTGATTTTGAGGTCAAGACATGTTTTGATATCTTTAAACGTAATTTACTACTATTCAATAGTTGAATCTATATCTAGGAAGCATATAGGTGTACAAGTGGACACACACACACACACACACACACACACACACACACATTATTTGATTTATAATTTCTACATTATTGTAGGTTTCTTCCTTGCAAAGCCTTATGAATATTGGTTTCTTTATAGATTATCAATACAAAGGTTTATATTATGCATGATGAATATTCTTGTGTCTCCTATTTTACTTTTTTCAATTTAAGATATATATATATATATATATATATATATATATATATATATATATATATATATATATATATATATATATATATATATATATATATATATATATATTTGGATTTCTCATCATTTTTGTTTTTGCTAACTAAGCAAACTACAAGTAGTATTAAAGCTCCATATGTCAGCTAAAGGTCAAATTTCAAAGAATTGATTTTGAGGTCAAGACATGTTTTGATATCTTTAAACACAATGAACTACTATTCAATAGTTGAATCTATGTCTGATGATGATGATGATGATGATGATGATGATGATGATGATGATGATGATGATGATGATGGTTAACGTCCACTGAGACCAATCTTTGGTCTATCGGACCTAAAGAAAAGAGTTATTTAATTTGATTTAAAATTTTATTCCTATGCTCAAAAAGCTTGGAGAGAAGCCTTCTTAGCTCACTATAATTTTGACATCTTAAAAGGCTAGGAAGGTTGGTATTACAACAAATATTATAAAATTGAGCTCTAATGTGGTTGTACGTGGGGCACTCTAAGAGGAAGTTATTTTCATCCTTGATGTTCATATTCTCATAGAGAGGGTAGATGCTTTCCATCCATGGTGTTTTAGGAATTGTCCAATGACCTGTTTCACTATGGAGCTCATGAGAGTTCGTTCTAATCTTGGCTATATTAATTTTCTTCTTTGAGCTAGTTAAAACAGATAGATAATTTTGATCTTCTAGGTTGGGGTTGATGACCTCCTTATTATATCTTACTTTTCTTTTAGCTGCTAGATCTTTCTCATGCCACATTTTTTCTTTCAACTTAGAAGTAACAATTTTTTTAATGTTATTAATGTTTTGCAATGCAACATTCTTGTCGATCTCCCAATGGTTTAACCAGGCCCTCATGTCTTTATACCAACCTCGTTTAAGATTTAGGTATTTTTGGCTGGAATTTAAAGCTAGCTTAGGAAGTCTATGGTCTCCTATGCTATTGAGCTTGTGCTTGTATAACAGAAGCCTAGTCATAGCTAGGCTCTCGATAGGGGAAATACCCACTTCTATAAGGAGAATAAGATAGAGTGTATTGCTTTTAATTTTAAGGTTATAAGTTATAAAATGCTTATGGATTTGGTCAATCTTTCTCCAGGATTCTCTGGAGATGCTGCAACCCCAAACCTGTTTCACTATGGAGCTCATGAGAGCTCATTCTAATCTTGGCTATATCAATTTTCTTCTTTGAGCTAGTTAAAATAGAGATACTTTTGATCTTCTAAGGTGGGGTTGATGATCTCCTTATAATACCTTAATTTTCTTTTAGCTGCTAGATCTTTCTCACACCACATTTTTTCTTTGAACTTAGAAGTAGCAATTTTTTTTAATGTTATTGATGTTTTGCAATGCAACATTCTCATCGATCTCCCAATGGTTTAAACAAGCCTTGGTGTCTTTATACCAACCTCGTTTAAGCCTTAGGTGGTTTTGGCTAGAATTTAAAGCTAGCTTAGGAAGTCTATGGTCTCCTATGCTATTGAGTTTGTGCTTTTACAACAGAAGCCTAGTCATAGCTAGGCTCTCGACAGGGGAAAGACCCACTTCTATAAGGAGAATAAGATAGGGTGTATTTCTTTTAATTTAAGGTTATACGTTATAAAACGCTTCTAGATTTACTCAATCTTTCTCCAGGATTCTCTAGAGATGTTGCAACCCCAAATCTCACATCCATATAAGATAACAGGAGTGACTAATGTTTCAAAGAGGAACTTCTTTCTATCCCACATTACGAGGTTTGCCATCTTACAATTATTTTCGAGACCAAAATAAGCTTTCCACCCCCCATTAATCCAAAATAAGCTTGTGATGAATATCAATTCCTAGGTACTTGTAAGAAGACACTTCCTCCAACTTAATCTTGTCATACATAAAATTAGCATAAGTGTCTATGAAACATACAAGTGTACAAGTGAACATATTGATTTATATATATCTGTGTTATATTATTTAATTTATAATTTTTTTGAAAATGGGTTTGTTATTTATTTATGATTGGATATTTATTTTATTTCAATGTCATTTAGTAAAAAATAATAATTTTTTGCAATTTAATAAAAATAATAATGTAAATTTAAAAATAAAAATTTATTTTTTATTTTTTAAACATTTCATAAAAACCTTAATCAACACAATAATTACTTATTTTAAATTTAATGTTTTATAATTATTTAGATTATTTAACTTTATAACATTTTTTTTTAATTTGTGTTCAATTAAATACAATATTAAGTTGAATTAACATTATTTTAATTAATTTAATGTGATTAATTAATCACAAAATATTTTATAAAGTTCAATTATTAAATTATTATTTTCTTAAATTATATATAAATTAATTTAACATATATTATATTAAAATTTCTTATTTATTGGAATTTAAGTTATACTATTTATTATAAGAGCAAGATTGTATGGTCAAAATATTTACAATTTGTTTTTAAAACCTTAATCATATTCGAAATAAACTTTCGTATATTTTTAATTTTCTAAAATAACTTTCATTATATTATAAGTGGTTGGACACTTCCATAGTTATTCATATTATTTTTGGAGATTTACATAATAGAACTCTGTAATATTTTTAATCTATATTTCAAAAGGTAACTCCATCGATCATGAGAGACCAAAAAAATTTCAGTATATTTTCAACATTCTCTTCAAATAAATACAATATTATTATTAATTAAGAGTATTTTAATTAATTTAATTTTATTAACAACATTATCTTAGATTATTTAATTGATTTAAATTTTATTAATAAAAAAATATTTGTATTATATATAGGAACAATCATCCGGAAGTTGAAAGCTGAGCGCGTGCCCCTGCCTGCGCGTTCCTTTGAACTAGCAGCCGACTGCTGGTCTCTTCCTCCCTGCGCGAGGCCTCTGGCCTCTGGCCTTCCATGGCCTCCCTGAATGCTGCTTCGGAGGGCCTTGCTGATCAGTCTGCAGCAGATGTGTTTTCTGCATTGGTCAAATCTCTTGATCCTCAGAGAACTCGCCCTGCGCTGTCCAAGTTTTCAAGAAGCTGGATGGGTTGCAAGAGGTTAACCTCCCTCCCACACTTCCACGAATGGCTGCACTCTCTTTAGCTGAGCGGGGACTCATCGGTCAGTTCACTGGCCTTTGGCCTTCCCCGAAAACAGTTCAACGTTGGATCGAAAGAAACTGGGCAGACAAAGTTAATGGTAAAATCTCCATTCGTTTCTGTGGAAAAGGTTATTACACTTTCCATTTCGAATCTAGAGCAGACAAGGACTTAATCTTTAGAAATGGGCCGTACTTCATGGACTCTCGCGGATTTTATCTGAACAAATGGACTCCAAACTTCGATCCCGAGCTGAATGTCCCTAATGCTGTTCCAGTTTGGGTTCGTCTTCCACATCTCCCACTCCACTGCTGGGGAGATGACTCGGTTCGAGCTATTGGCAATGTTGTTGGAAAATACATTGATTGGAGTGAGCCCAAGGATAATATGCAGGGATGTGTGCATATATGTGTTGAAGTAGATCTCGACAAGGGTCTTCCAGAAGCAATCAAACTAAAGGTGGACGAATGGAAGCATATTCAGCAACAGGACTACGAACAAATTCCTTTCAAATGCAAGGTATGTCACGAATACGGCCATTTTTCCAATCGTTGTTCAAAAATAGTTAATGATGAACCTGCTCAATCTGGAGAGCAATGGGAAACTGTAAAAAAGAAGAAGACTGCCTCTGGCTTGAAAGAAATCCATGAAGAGGCTCCTCCTAAATCTGCCCCTCCCAAGCCTAACCCCCTTTCAGCTCCACCCAAAGCTTCCTCCTCAGCTGTCCCTCCTCCCTCCTCTCCTCTTGGCCCACCCATCTTCCCCTCCCCGGGGCCAAATTCTGGTCCTCCCCTAATATCTTCAAATCCCTTTGGCACCCTCTCTCTCCCTGAAAATGAACCCTTGATCCCCCTTGAAAATGACCCTCCCATCCTTTTCTCCCTTTCGCATTCCTCTCCCTCCCATTCTCTTGACCCCCCCCCCCCCACCCCGATCTACTAGAAGCTCCTCGAAAGAGCATGGAGTCAATCAAGAGTCCCAAAAAAAGGACCTGGCAAGAAATCAAGCAAACAACAAAGAGATGAAAATGCTCAAAACGACATCGCCATGGGAACTCAAAACCCCATAGAAACTTATATATTGAGTCAAAATAGCAAAGAAGCATCACATAAGGAGCAAGGGGGACAAGCATCCCTCCGAAATCTAAATACTCAATGATGAAAGTTATATCATGGAATTGTAGGGGACTGGGGCACCCCTCAAAACTTGCTGCCCTGAAAGATCTCACAGACTATGAGAAGCCAGGAATTGTAATGATTCAGGAAACAAAGAAAAGATTGCATGAGATGACAAGAATTATAGAACAGCTCAGGCATTTTGAGGGACAAATATGTGAAGCAAGATGAGCTTCTGGTGGTATCACCACTATGTGGAACAAAAATTCTTGGATATGCACATCCAAAACTATCAATCCTTACTGGATTAAAGTCATATTAGAAAAGAAAGAAGAGCAAAATAAAATAGTCATTTATAACATTTATACACCGAATCATTTCAGAGACAAAGAGCAGTGCTGGGCCACACTACAAGAAGACATCCAAGCTTAAGACAACAAAAACATCATCTTTTGGGGTGACCTAAATCTTATATTACACGCCAATGAAAAAAAAGGAGGCATATTTACACACGATCCTTATAGAGCAAAGCTGGAAAAAATTATGCAAGAGTGTGACTTAGTAGATATCATCCCAAAAAATCGGAGGTACACTTGGAACAACCGCAGGCTGGGCAGAGATAACATAATGGAGCGCCTTGACAGAATTCTGGTAAACACTTCCTTCCTCTCTGAGTTCTCCACTGCTTATGTTGCAATCCTGCCTTATTTAGCTTCCGATCACTACCCCATTAGCATTATCCTTGAAGCACATTGTCCTTTGGGGCCGTTGCCTTTCAAATACAACCCTCTTTGGTGCAGCAATCCCATTGTGGATCAGATTGTCAAAACAATCTAGAAAAATCATATAGAAGGATCACCGGGGTTTATTTGGGAATGCAAACTGAAGAATACAAAACATGCCTTGAAGGAATGGGTGAAGCAGCATTACAAAGAACCAGAAACTGTCAAAGTTGAGCTGAAAAATAAATTGAAAGAAAATCACAGGAAAATAGAGGAGAACGGGCTGTCCCATGAGGACAAAGCATTAGAAAATGACATATATTATCAGCTGTACCGGGTCAATAGAGAAGAAGAACTGAAGTGGAGAATTAAGTCAAGACAACTCTGGCTTCAAGGTGGAGACAAAAATATAGTTTTTTTCCATAAGCAAGAAACTATCAGGAAAGTCAGAAATAATGTCACCATGATCAATGATGAGGAAGGCTGCCCTCAAAAAACTCAAGAAGCTGTCAAGCAAACCGCCTCAGTCTATTACAACACTCTTTTAACCGATACCAAGGATATAGAGGATTATTCAGACCTCCTACAGCATATGCCCAAAGGAATCAATGAGGATATTAATGCAGATTTGACTAAGGAAATCAATGAAGATGAAATACATGATGCCATCTGGGATCTTCAGCCAGATAAAGCCCCAAGTCCAGATGGCTTTCCAATCTGCTTCTATAGAACATACTGGGGAATAATTAAAAAAGACCTTGTCAAGATGCTAAGATGGATCCAACGTAAATGCAAAATCGGAGGGTTCACTAATGCAACCCACCTTGCCCTTATCCCTAAAGAAAATCGACCTTTGACCTTCTCTCGTTTTCTCCCCATCTCGTTGTGCAACTCTTCATATACAATTTTGACAAAAATCTTGGCCACTCGCCTAAAACCTATCCTTCCCACTCTTATATCTGAAAATCAAGGGGGTTTTATGGCCAATAGGAAAATCTCGGACTCCATTCTTCTTGTCCAAGAGGCTATTCACTCCAGTCAAATCCGAAATGAGAAACGCTTCATCTTAAAGTTAGACTTAGCCAATGCTTTTGACCGTGTCAAGCATTCCTTCCTATTTTTTGTGCTTGAAAAGATGGGATTTGCCACATCCTTTATCAGCCTTATCAAAGCCTACATTACAGGACCTTGGATCTCCCCTCTTCTCAATGGCAGACCTGGACCATCCTTTCAATCCTCTCGTGGTCTTAGACAAGGCTGCCCCCTCTCACCTTATCTCTTTATTTTTATGGTTGAATCTTTTAGTAGAGCTCTGGATTACAATCGTCGCATGGGCCTCATCACCGGGATCAAATTTGACAATGGAGTCAAGAACATCAATCACTCTCAGTTTGCTGACGATACTTTTCTTGTGGGGGGAGCCTCAAACATCATCGCCCGCCGCTTTAAAGCTCTCCTAGATAAATATATGAGCTACTCTAGAGGTCTGATAAATTATCTTAAGAGCTGTATTTATGGGTGGAACACTTCGGCACTATTGAAAATGCAGCAAGATGATGGAGCTTAGTGAAATGAAGTCGCCTTCACTAAGTGGGCTCGTAGGCAAATTCTGGCGCAAAGTCTATTTTTAGACATATGGAGCATGGTCCGAGGATTGCAGTATGTTATTCTTGGAGTATTGGTCATGTTGGTAAAAATATATGGACCTCTATTTTTTGGACCTATAGGTCGAAGTCTATTTTTAGACTGCCTATTCCTTAAAATAGGGAAGTCAAATATTATTTACCTTTAATAATATTTGGACTCTAAACTTCAGTTTACTCTCTTGGAGCACTTCAGTTCGAGCCTTGGAAGTGGCTCATGCATCTGACAGAGGAATTACGCTATTGCTAAGGGTTTGGTGAGCTCATGCATGGTTGACTTCAAATAGGACTTCAGAGGGGCGTAAGTTTGGTGAGGCATGAGACAAATTAGTGGAGTCGTGGTTCGGTTTAATTTAGTTGAACGGTTGAGATTAGTTTAACTAGCTAATCAACTAGTTATGAGGAGGAATTAAATATTATTTAATTCATTAATTAGTAACTCATTATTCAACCCAAGAACACATCATTCACTACAAAGGCATGATCATCAAGGGAGACTAGTGAAAGAGGTAGATGAAAGGGTGGAGTTAGCTATCAGTGGCGACATCAGTTGTGCATGAGATTTGCACCACACTTGGAGGAATTCCCCATGATGATTGCGCTATCAAGCCAAGGAGATTCGAACCTTGGATCTCTATTTAGACAGGCCATGATTGCGCAATAGAGGCAAGGAAATTAGTGGTGAGTTTTGAACCAGTGACTTGTTTAAAACCAAGCTAGTTTGTGTGTAACTTCATGAGATAGTACTGAGTACTTGTGAGGAGTATTGTACTGAGTTTGTTACATGATTTATCCATTATAATATACACAATAGCTGCGGGGTTTTTCATCTATAAGCTTTCCCCATACATACTGTGTTAATGTGTATGATGATTTGATGTGTTATCGCTTGTTTTATTTCCACATGTGTGATGATCTGACTGGAAGAGATTATGTGTTGCATATGAATTCGAATTGATATGTGATCAGGATAATATCGGTGGATAAAATATCATTATTCAGCAAATTTCTACATGGTATCAGAGCTAGATTAATTATCAGAGTAGAGATTGATCATCAGAGTGATTACAAACTTATTTCGGTAGACAGAGTCTGCATGCGGGCCAGGTAGCCTCTAGATCCTTCCTTTCCTTTGAAAGGTGATATATCCACTAAATGCCCCTTGTAGTCAATCTCTGTGCTACAAATAATTTTTTCTCATAGATCTAGAGCGGTTGAGCTTTGAGGTGGAATTCGAATTTTGTAGCAGTTTTGTTTTCTTGGTGCCGGTGTTCAAAATGTATTTCAACGGTTTGCGACTCGAATATGCTCTTGAAGTCAGTTCAAATTATGTTGCATGGAAGGATCACATGGAGGCAGTATTAGAAGATAATGTTCTGAAGGAGTTCGTGGATACGGATGTCCAAAAGCCCACTGATCCTGCTGAAGTCGAAGCATGGCAAAAGAAGACGGCGAAATGTCGAAGGATCCTGTTGGAGGGCGTCAAGGATCATATTGTATCCAGCCTGCATGGAAAGGCTTCTCCATTTTTAATGTGGAAAGCACTGACGGATCTATTCCAGAGTAAGAGTGACCAAAGGAAGCTGGCGCTCAAAGATAAGCTCAGAAACATCAAGATGGAGAAAGGTGACAGTATCGCCAAATACCTCACGAAGATCACTCAATGCAGAGATGAGCTGGGAAGTGTGGGGGTGACTGTCGAAGACGAGGACATGGTCGACCTAGCTCTCCCTGGTCTTTCGAAGGCTTAGCACTCATATCAAGATAGTGTCAATGGTCGGGAGAAGCTGCTGGGATGGGAGCACCTTTGGGCGGATCTCATGCAGGAGGAGATTAGGAGGACTACTCGAGATGGATCTTCATCAAAGGGAGCTGATGAAGAAAATTGCGCTTTGGTTGCCAAAGAAAAGAAGGCAAAGGGTAAGAAACCTTCTCATTCCAGTGCAAAGGGCAAGAAGCAGGATATGGCGATAGTGAAATGTTTTCACTGCCATGATCATGGACATTATGCTACAAACTATCCGAAGAAGAAGAAAAAAAAGAAAGCGGGAAGATCTGTAGATGGAGAAGCTTTGGCTTCGCAGTTCGAGCTTGACTTTTCACTAATCGCATGCTTGGTTTCAAGTGTGATGGGATCGGTGTGGTTCTTGGACAGCGGTGCGTCATTTCATATGACGGGAGATCGGGATTTGTTCTCAGATCTGGAGGACAAAGATTTGGGTGTGCACATCGAGATGGGTGATGATGGTAGATACAGTGCAACTGGTATTGGTACCATATCCTTTCAGAGGGAGTCTGGTAAACCTTTTGTATTGAAGGATGTCATGCATGTACCTGGATTGAAGAAGAACTTGATCTCTGTGGCGATGTTGGAAGATAAGGGGTATGATGTGGTCTTCAACGAAGGAAAAGCCTTCCTGCGCAGTAAGACTACTGGAGAGACCCGGAAGATAGGGGTTCGAACCAAGAACCTTTATCAGTTGCAGGTAGATGGCTGCGCAGCAATGGCATGCAAGGCGGGAGAAGTGGTGAGCCGGGATGATGAGGGCGAACTGTGGCACAGGAGATTGGGCCACCTTCACCATGGAGTTTTGAAGATCCTGCAGCAGATTTCTACTAGGCTTCCTAAGGGCACTCTTGCGCAGTCAGATCAGTGCAAGGGGTGTACTTTAGGGAAGTATGTGAAAGCCACCTTTCACGAGAAGGATAGTCACGCCACAACGATCCTTGAGAGAGTTCACACAGACGTGTGTGGTCCTTTCTCAGTTGCTTCGACAGAAAAGCACAAGTATTATGTGATATTTGTTGATGATTTCTCTCGAAAGTGCTGGATCTTCTTCATGCAGAAGAAGAGCGATACATTCGCGAAGTTCTGTGAGTTTAAAGCACTGGTCGAGAAGGAGTCGGGGAAGAAGGTGATTGCTCTAAGGAGTGATAACGGTGGTGAATTCATCTCGGCTGAATTCAAGGAGTTCTGCAGCGCAGAAGGGATTCGGAGAGAGCTCATCGCACCCCATAACCCACAACAGAACGGGGTGGCTGAGCGGAAGAACAGAACGATCGTGGGTGCTGCACCGGCGATGTTGCATGATCAGGGCCTATCCCTTCACTTGTGGGTTGAGGCGTGAAATACAGCAGTGTATGTGCAGAATCGTTGTCCTCACAAAGTTCTTGGCATGAGTACACCGGAGGAGGCTTATTCTGGCAAGAGGCCTGATATTTCCCATTTGCGGATTTTTGGTTCTCCTGTCTACATGCATGTGACAAAGGATACGAGAAGGAAGCTGGATCCAACTGCTGAGGTTGGAATATTTGTGGGGTACACTGATACACCTCACAACTATCGGGTGTATTTGTCAGACAGTCGAAAGACTGTTGTGCAACGGGATATAAAATTTCAGGAGGAGAAAGCCATGCAATGTTCGCTTGAGAGGGAGCTACACTTGCATGCAGATGAGGAGCTGTTAGTTCCTAAGGAGGAGCTTCCGGATGTGGATCAGCCACAAGAGGAGGTTCAGGAGGTGGAAGAAACCACCCAGGCAGCGCCAACCATCAGAGGGCGCATGCGCACTACAGAAGCTGAGCGACCGGCTCGGGATGCAGAGAAGGTTGTAGGACCACCTACAGCACAGCGCAGACAGAGACAGTCACCGGATCGGTACACTGGATACATGGCTCTTGTGAGTCAATGTGTTGTGACGGAGCCATCCTATTTTGAGGAAGCTGTGGAGGAACCCGCATGGGTTGATGCCATGATTGAAGAATATGATTCGATCATCAGGAACAGTGCATGGGAGATTGTCCCAAGACCGGTTGGGAAATCAGTTGTAGGTTCGCGATGGATCTACAAGGTGAAGCAGGCGGCTGACGGGAGTGTGGAGAAGTACAAGGCGAGATTTGTCGCCCGTGGCTTCTCACAGATCGAGGGGATTGACTATGAGGAGACTTTTGCACCTGTCGGAAGGTACTCTTCCATACGGACGATCCTTGCTCTCTCAGCGCAGATGGGGTGGCACATTCATTAGATGGATGTGAAGACTGCGTTCCTCAATGGAGTTATTAAGGAGGAGGTGTACATAGAGCAGCCTGAAGGTTTCGAGATCTTCAGCAGTGAGTCGCATGTGTGCCGACTCAAGAGAGAACTGTACGGGCTGAAGCAAGCACCTCGTGCTTGGTACACTCGCATAGACAGCTACTTCACCGGGCTTGGATTCTCCAAGAGTGAGGCGGAGCCAAAACTGTACCAGATTGTGGTGGAGGGGAAGTTGTTGATCATCGTACTGTATGTAGATGATCTGATTTTGACTGGTGATGAGAAGTTGATACTTTCATGCAAGGAGGATCTTGCACGAGAATTTGAGATGAAGGACATGGGCATCCTTCATTATTTCCTGGGATTGGAGATTTGGCAGCGCAGCAGAGGACTGTTTGTTTCTCAGGGCAAGTATGCCCGGGAGACTCTGGAGAGGTTCAACATGAAAGGCTGCAAGCCTATTGACACTCCTCTTCCTGGTGGTTGGAGAAAGGAGGATGCTACTTCAGCGGAGGTAGTGGATGCCACTATCTATCGACAGTTGGTGGGGTTGCTTATGTATCTGGTCAATACACGACCCGATATATGCTATGCTGTTAACCAGCTTTCGTAATCTATGGTTAAGCCTACCAAGCTCTTTTGGAAGGCATGCAAGCATGTATTGCGCTATATTATAGGCACATCGGGAGATGGTCTATGGTACAGACAGGAGGATGGAGCGAAGCTTTCTGGCTTCACTGATGCAGATTGGGCAGGGAGCCCAACGGACCGGAAGAGCACTTCTGGAGGAGTTTTCAGCATTGCGTCGACAGTAGTTTCCTGGTACAGCAGGAAGCAGAGATCCGTGGCACTCCGCCAGCGTAGCACGAGCACATACAAATAGCTTGGCCGCATGCGAGGCTATTTGGATGAGGAAGATCCTCGCTGCTGGATCGTTTGGTTGCATTGGAGCCTACGAAAGGATCTACTGTGATAACCAGAGCTGCATTAAACTCTCAGCCAATCCAGTATTTCATGATAGGTCCAAACATATTCACATCAGGTACCATCATATCAGAGATTGTGTTCAGCGGAGAATCATGATGCTTTCATATGTTCCCACGGAGGATCAGGATGCCGACATCCTGATGAAGGCGCTCACCAGGAGCAAGTTCGAATTCCACAGAGGCAGGATAGAGGTTGCAGATAATCCATATCTTGCTGAGAGGGAGTGTTGAAAATGCAGCAAGATGATGGAGCTTAGTGAAATGAAGTCGCCTTCACTAAGTGGGCCCGCAGGCAAATTCTGGCGCAAAGTCTATTTTTAGACTATGTCTATTTTAGACATATGGAGCATGGTCCGGGGATTGCAGTATGTTATTCTTGGAGTATTGGTCATGTTGGTAAAAATAGATGGACCTCTATTTTTTGGACCTATAGGTCGAAGTCTATTTTTAGACTGCCTCTCCTTAAAATAGGGAAGTCAAATATTATTTACCCTTAATAATATTTGGACTATAAACTTTAGTTTACTCTCTTGGAGCACTTCAGTTCGAGCCTTGGAAGTGGCTCATGCATCTGACAGAGGAATTACGCTATTCCCAAGGGTTTGGTGAGCACATGCATGGTTGAATTCAGTTAGGACTTCAGTGGCAGAAGTTTGGTGGAGTTAATGAGACAGCTAGTGGAGTTGTGTTTGGTTTAATTTAGTTGAACTGGTTGAGATTAGTTTAACTAGCTAATCAACTAGTTATGAGTGGAGTGAATTAAATATTATTTAATTCATTAATTAGTAACTCATTATTCAACTCAAGAACACATCATTTCACTACAATGCATGATCAGTTCAGTGGAGACCAGTGAAAGAGGTAGATGAAAGGGTGGAGTTAGCTATCAGTGGCGACATCAGTTGTGCATGAGATTTGCACCACACTTGGAGGAATTGCCCATGATGATTGCGCTGTCAAGCCAAGGAGATTCGAACCTTGGATCTCTATTTAGACAGGCCATGATTGCGCAATAGAGGCAAGGCAATTAGTGGTAAGTTTTGAACCAGTAACCTGTTCAAAACCAAGCTAGTTTGTGTGTAACTTTATGAGAAAGTACTGAGTACTTGTGAGGAGTATTGTACTGAGTTTGTTACATGATTTCTCCATTATAATATACACAATAGCTGTGGGTTTTTCAGCTATAAGCTTTCCCCATACATACTGTGTTAATGTGTATGATGAATTGATGTGCTATCGCTTGTTTTATTTCTGCATGTGTGATGATCTGAGTGGAAGAGATTATGTGTTGCATATGAATTCGAATTGATATGTGATCAAGATAATCTCGGTGGATAAAATATCATTATTCAGTAAATTTCTATAGGCACAAGTTCTCCATAGGATTGCTACAACTTTTGGGGTTCCTTGTAAGCTGAATTAGGAGTAATTTACTTATTTGGGCATCCCTGTGAGTGCCGGAAGCTTGAAAGCTACAGCCTGGGAAGTTATCATGGACAAGATGAAAAGGAAGATACAACATTGGGGCACCTCTTGGCTTAATCCTGCAAGGCGCATAATTCTTCTTAAAGCAGGCCTCTCCTCCTTGCCCTTGTACTGTTTTACCCTCTTACAAGCCCCTGCCAATTTTCAATTTAAAATGGATGCTCTCCTTCGACATTTTCTTTGGCAAGGAGGGAGAACTGAAAAAAAAAAAATACAACTTGGTAAGCTGGAAGCAGGTCACTCAGCCATGCGAGAATGGAGGGCTGAGAATCAGGTCCTCTAAATTCCTAAATCTTGCCTTTGCTGGCAAGCTGGTTTGGAGACTTATATCTGGCAGGAATGCTTGGTGGAAAACAGTCTAGAAAAAAATATCTCGACTACCCAAGGCACCAGCTATTAGATCATGACCTCCCTAACAAAGCGTGCTAAAAAATATGGAGGATGTGTAGGAAAGCCCTCACCGCAGAGAACCTCAGAAAGCGAGGAATAAATGGACCATATCGCTGTCCAAACTGCTAAAGTGAAGAAGAGACAAGCCAACATCTATTTATAGACTGCCCTTTTGCTTCAGCCTGCTGGAAGGAAGCTTTTCGGAGTCACAACCCCCCTTGGGTGCCGGGCACTAACATTTCTGAAGTGCTACACATATGGAAAAAAAGCTACTCGTGGGGGAAAAAAGCAAACAACACAGCTCGACGGGTTTGGAATGCCTTGCCCTATACCCTTCTTTAGAACATCCGGCTGGCAAGAAACAGAATGATCTTCAAAGGTAAAGAAACTAATGTTCGAAAAATCTACAACAAAGCTTGGAACCTCAACTTGGAAGTTCTGTGCACAAAATGTCATGGGAATTCGAAGGTGTTGGATCTAAATGTCGAAGAAAGGAATTACATTGGGCCTATCTTGGACAGAAGCAACATAGAACAAAACAGAAGTGATCCCAATAGCAGAATCAACTCCAGATGTAGATGGAAAATTAGGATGAAAGATGAAGAATTTGCTCGATGGCTCAGGAATTGCAATACCCACTATATTTTTTTCGATGGGGCCTCCAAATCTAATCCAGGAAGGGCTGGGGCTGGAGGATTTATTTGCAATGGTAATGGAGATGTGTTAACTGATTATGACTGGGGTCTGGGCTCTGCTTCAAACAATAGGGCTGAAGCTTTCGCCCTCCTTCAAGGTTTGCTCCAGCTTCAGAAACTTGGTATAACCAAGGCTATTATAATTGGAGACTCTGCCATTGTCATTGGTCTGATGATTAGTAACAGAAAAGCCCAAAATCTACTCCTGCAACAAACTATTGAGCGTTGCCACTCTTTGGACCAGCAGATGAATGGAAATCTTTATTACCACATCCTATGATCTCTCAATAAATCTGCTGATGATTTGGCAAATAAAGCATGTTCCCACTCTGTTGGTACCCTCCGGTGCAATGGCTCTGACCAACACTTCTTCTTGCCATGATCTGGACATACTCCCTAAGCAGATCCACCCCATAGCAGATCATTGCTTGTGGACTCCGAAGTCCTTTGCCCAGCCTCCTCTGGATCGCATTAAGCTCTTTAAAACCCATTAAGCCTTGCGCCCTTTGTTTTCTTAACACTTTGTGCTCAAATGAATGCTCTCTCACTCCAGCTGATCTCTTTCCTTCTTCTCTCTACCGATCTCAGACGCATCTTGGACACTGCTCCATAAATTCTACATATTTGCTCGCACAGACAGAGCTCCTCTGCCCCAGGTTTTGTCCTCTTGCAACCTTGGCTTCGTCCCTGTCAGCTACGCAAGCTGTTTTGAAGACAAGTCAAAGAACTTCAAGCAAAATTCCTTTTGAATTAGTTAAGCAGCGCTATCTCTATATCAACAAGCGGCAAAAACGACATATCTGCAAAACTAAACTATGAAGTGTAAAATCTGTTTCATTTTATTGCAGTTTGTCAGAATCTATACTGCCTCTTTCCTCTACACAGTGACGGAAGCAAAATGTAAAGCAGAATTTGGCATAAACGACAGCTGCTGTTGGTCCTACATTTACCAAAGCCATATTGTAAAACTGGAGATCCGTCTCCCTCCTTTTTTCTTTTGAATATATCAACCAGCAACCGACATTGTGAAAAAAAAGAAAAAAAATATTTGTATTATTTATAATTAATTATTTATTAATTTCTTCAATTATATAAATTAATTTATTATTTATTATATTAAAATTTTATAAAATTAAAATTTATATAATAAAATAAATTGGAACACGTCATATAATAACATAAAACAAAATTGCATGATCATATTCTAGAATACATTTCTAATGTGATTTTAAATTCTATGGTTATATTACATATAATAATTCATTAACAAAAGTGTTGTACATTATTTTTGTAAATTTCATGATCATATTTTGGAAAAGAATTGTGATTTGAGTTAAAACTTACGACTATATTACAAAAAATGCTTATATGAAGAGTTTGGTAATAATTTGATCACCTATTGCTTTGGCTCAACAAGATAAATAATGTTGAATTAGAAATAATTAAAAACCTTAATTTACTAATTACTGAAATCAAAATTAATCCAATTCTAAACTTTAATACTAACTTGAATTTAATATTTTTACTTTCATTTAATTAGATTTATATTAAATATGACAAACTAACTACTTTATAACCTTTATTTAAATAAAATAGACATTTTATATTATGAATAAATAATAAATATTTAAATAAACAATTTTTTTTTAAAGCCACAAAGCTTTAAAAAAAAAAAAAATCAACTCCATTCACATTTATTGGATGTATCGGACATATCTTTATAAATGTGAGTCGTGTACTTTTCATTGTCCCTTTTGCTTTACATTGAAAAATCGTATTTAAAAATTGTTTATTGAAGATGGTTACTCTTTTTATATGGATATATTTATTAAACGGGCCACTTTCATGGCCTATCTTTATTAATGGATCCAATTTTATAATTACTAACCACGAATTATGTGTATTTATTTTTACTTGTTTATTTCTATTGAATATAGAGATAAAATATACACAGAATTGAAAAGGAGGAGTTGTAGCTCTCAGGTGAGTACTGCACTTGGAGACTACACTCAAACGGAGAGATCACTCTACATTCAATAATCAGAAAATACATCTGTAAGTACATCACAAGAAATCAGGAAGTTGTAAACAAACTCCTAAATTCTAGGAAAAAATCCTAAACTAAGGAGATACGTTACAACTATGTAACCTTTTCTCCATTAATACACAAATAGTATAATTATTTCCAACTCCCCCCCTTAATGGAGAAAGGATTATCCTGAACTCCTAACATCCCTCTAAACAATTCAAACTTCACACGTGCAAGAGGCTTAGTAAAAATATTAGCCATATTGTCACAAGTTTTACAATATTCAAAAATGATTTCTTTTGACTGTAGTTTTTCTCTAACAAAATGGAACTGAGTGTCAATATGTTTGGTGTTTTTATGAAACACTGGATTGTATGCTAGTTTAATGGTGCTCTCGTTGTCGATTTTAATGGAAGTTGAGTTTTTTTGTTCTTCTCCCGCATCATTGAGAAGCCTTCTCAACCAGATCACTTCACATGTGGCTGCACACAATGCTTGGTACTCAGCTTCACATGAAGATAAGGCTACAATACTTTTCTTTTTGCTGCTCCATGCTATGACCCCGGATCCTATGCTAAATGCGTAACCTGTGATAGATCTTCGATCATCCAGGTTACCTGCCCAGTCTGAATCTTAAAAACCTGCTAGAGTAACATCAGATGTGTCAGTGTATAAAATACCATAATTATTAGTACCACAAAGATACCTCAACACGCTTTTTGCTGCAACCCAGTGACTTTCAAGTGGTTTAGAAATGAATTGGCTCAACACACTAACAGAGTATGCCAAGTCTGGTCTAGTTGTTGTGAGATATATCAAACTCCCAACTAGCTATCTGTACATAGTGGCATCCACCTCCTTAGTGCCATCATCACTGCACAACTTCAAAATCTGCTGCAATGGTGTTGCCGCTGACCTACACTGCTCCATTCTGAATTTTTCCAGCAGACTTCTGGCATACTTTCCTTGAGTAAGAAAAGTTTGTCCAGTATCTCTCCATACTTCCAATCCCAAACAATAATGGGGATTTCCGAGATCTTTCATTTCAAAAACTTGTGCCATCGGCCGTTTGATTTCTTTGATCAAATTATCTGCATTTCCTATTATAATCATGTCATCCACATACAAAGAAATCAAAATAATCTGCCCCTGTTTATTGTACTTGGTATATAAATTTGGGTCATTCAAACTCCTATGAAAACCATGCTGTAAAGAGAAAGAATCAATATTTTCATACCAAGACCTGGGTGCTTGTTTTAAGCCATATAGTGCCTTTTTCAATCTGCAAACAAGATGTTCCTGCCCCTTCTTAACAAACCTTTGAGGCTGTACTAATTAAATTTCTTCTTTCAGTTCACCATTTAAAAATGAAGACTTAACATCTAGTTGGTGTAGCTCCCAATTGTGTTTTTTTGCTGAAGAAATAAGCATTCTGATAGTGTTTAATTTTGCTACATGAGCAAAGGTATCATAAAAATCTATACCCTCTTACTGTGAATACCCCTTTGCGACCAGTCTAGCTTTTAGTTTTTCTATACTTCCATCTGCATTCATTTTGGGTTTATACAAACATTTACATCCTATGGGTGTTTTACCTTTAGGCAGTTCAACTAAATCCCAAGTGTTATTTCTAATAATAGATTCAATCTCTTCATTCATTGTAGCCCTCCATGCCTCAGATTGACTAGCTTCTTTATAATTTTTGGGTTCTACAATGTTTAAAATATTTAACATCAAAGCATAGTCTTTCAATTTGGATGGTATTTGAATCTTCCTACCTGATCTCCTTGGTAGGGGGCTTACCTCAAATTTGTTTTCTTCAGTTTTATTCAGGCTCTCATTATTGATTATATCACGCTCTTCCTGCTCTTCTTTCTTCTCCTGCTCACGTTCATCCTCGCTCCTTTCCTCCATCAATAATGGAATGTTCCAATCATCATCACTGTCATCCTTCCCTTCTTGAACCTGTTCATGAAACACTACATCCCTGTTAATTGCAAATATCTTATGAGACTCAGGATTGAATAACTTATATGCCTTAAATTCAGTGCCATATCCAACAAAGATGCATTTTATAGCTTTAGGGTCTAATTTCTTCCTATCAGCTTTGGGTATATGGGCAAAGGCTTTTGACCCAAATACTATTAAATGATTTACTGCTGGTTTGAGTCCATATAATGCTTCAAAGGGGGTTTTGAAGCCAAGACATTTGGTAGGACTTATGTTCTTTAAATAGAAAGCAGTATTAATAGCTTCTACCCAAAAACTATTAGATAGACCCTTACCTTGTAACATACTCCTTGCACACTCCACTAAAGTTTTGTTCTTGCGCTCTGCCACTCCATTCTCTTGTGGTGTGTGAGGCACTGTAAACTGCTAAAAAATCCCATGACATCTGCAGAATTTCATGAATTCCCCTAACCTGTATTCTCCCCCTTGATCAGAGCGGAGAACTTTTATGCTTTTTCCTAACTGTTTTTCCACCAAGGTTTTAAATTCTATGAAGTACTACAAAGTCTGACTCTTTTTACTCAGAAAATAAACCCATGAATATCTAGTGCAATCATCAGTAAATAAAAGAAATTAATATGCACCACCTAGCGACCTCGTCTGCATAGGTCCGCATATGTCAGTGTGCACTAGTTCTAGGATATCTCTTTCCTTCCTTCTATCATGCACAGGAAACTCTTCTCTATGCATTTTTCCTAAGGCACATCCATCACAATTTAACTGAGTACTGTGAAAAACAGGGATTCCCTCAACCATACCTTTTCTCTGTAATAACATGAGGTCCTGCAAATTCAGATGACTGAATCTCTGGTGCCAGAGTTTTTCGGCTGTCGATCCAACTGCAACCATGGCTTGCTATGGTATACTTTTTACATCTAGTCTGTATAGGCTTCCTACACGCACGCATGTTGCAACAATATATTTCCTACAATACTTTATGACACAATGAATCATGAAGAATTCAACTTTCATATATTGATCAGTTATCATGGATACAGATATCAATTTTTTCTTAATCCCGGGTACATATAAAACATTTTTAAGACAAGTAATGTCACCATTTGGTAACTTTACCAGAATATGCCCATACCCTTTGATCTCGTATCCACTATCATCTCCTAAATAAATTTTTGATCCATATGTACTTTCTTCAAGAGTTTCAAAACATTCCTTCTTACCTGTCATGTGAGAGGATGCACCAGAATCGACATACCAGATGTCGTCCTCATTAGATGCTGAAAGGGCACAGTCAGCTGTGAACAGTCGAAATTCGTGGCTGAGATCTTCATCTTCTTCAACAAAGTATCCTCTGTGCTTCACCAACTTTTTCTTTGCATCATCTACCTGATTCTTAAGGCATTAAATCTGTATATGACCCTTCTTTACACAATAATAACATATTCTTATAGGATTATTTACAGACATAGCTCTATACAAACTCTTCTACGATGTACCTCCTCCTCTCTGCTGTTGTTGCTGTTGTGACTGTGATTGCTGCTGTGGCAGTTTCCCTCTGAATAATTTTCGTTTTTCCATCAGAGCAAGATCATCGCCCTGTAGTTTCAAATTCTGTCGTCGCTCCTCTTCTTGCAGCAAGATCCCTGTCAGTTCTTCAAATGTAGGAGCTTTCAACCTTGCCGCCAATCCAGTGATGAACATTTGATATTCATCCCTCATCCCATTCAGCGTGATTGTGATGAGATCGGAATGAGACACCTTCTCTCTGATGTCTCCCAATCCGTCTTTCAGATCTTTAACTCATGCGATGAATGTAGCAGCAGTCTCACTTTCTTCCATCTTCATTGAAAACAACTTGCCTTTGAGTTCCATAATCCGATTTGTGTTCTGGGTCTTATATAAACTTTTGATGGTCGTCTAGATCTCCGTGGACGTTTTACATTCTCTGATATGTGGGATAATGTTGTCCTTGACGGACATCTTCAGCAACACTTTTTCTTTGTTTTCTCTCTTATCCCAATATTTCTCCTGTGTAGTCGCTCCTGTGATTGAATTTGGTCTCTGCTCATCTCTTGTAACTATCAACCATGCATTTGTACCCTCAAGCAAGGTTTGTATCTTAAACTTCCAATTGGTGAAGTTAGATCCATCGAGTTTGCCAGACTCGTGGGGATATGATTCCATAGTGTTACTCATTCTGAACTGATCTACAAAGGAATAAATCTACCCAACTGATCAGAAAAAAAAAATCAATACCTATCAGATCCTGACAACCGATCTGCCACTGTTCTGCTAGTTCTCCTGATCCAGCCACTGTATCTTCAATTCAGATCCAGAAATATCTGGCAAATCTGCAAATTAATCTTTCTCCACTGAGAAAATCCGTTGTTTCACAATACAACCCCAAAACTGATCTGATTTTCCTCTCCCAGACAGATACGTAACTTCTCTGATCTGCAACTTCTCGTAGACCTTTCACCGAAGGCAAGGTGGCGCCTTTTCGTGCGAAAAATCCGCACCCAGAACAAAAACTTTGCAAGGAAAAATCCTAGCACGGATATATTGTGCGCTTCCGTGCCAATCCCATGATTTGGTGCGTTGGCACAGGTATACACCTAACAGTCGCGCCAATTGCGCTTCTCGGTGCGACTGTCAGTGGAAAAAGAGCGCCAACCCCCTTCTGCTCAGAGATTAATAAATCATCTGAGACCATGAGCCATGTGTTACTGCAGACCACCTGCTCGACCGAGCACAAAGCTCCTGTGAGCACAAAGCTCTCATGTACACGCGGCCACAAAGGCGATTCAGCCACAAAGACGATTTGGCCACAAAGGCGATTTAGCCACAAAGGCGATTTATAAAAAATTAGGCTCACCCAATCTGAGCTCTGATACTAAGATAAAATATACACAAAATTGAAAAGAAGGAGTTGTAGCTCTCAGGTGAGTACTGCACCTGGAGACTACACTCAAACAGAGAGATCACTCTACATTCAATAATCAGAAAATACATCTTTAAGTACATCACAAGAAATCAGAAAGTTGTAAAGAGACTCCTAAATTCGAGGAACAAATCCTAAACTAAAGAGATACGTTACAACTATGTAACCTTTTCTCCATTAATACACAAACAGTATAATTATTTCCAACTTATAGTAATTTTTCTAATATAAATATTTTTAGAAAATGAATCATATTTTATGATTCATAGTTAATCAATCGGATCCTATAATTGCTAATGATTTCTATTTAATGAAACAGATCCTATAATTGCATCCTATAATTGCTAAATACATATTAGTCTCTCTCTTTTTTGGGTGAGGGGGGTGGGCTAATAAGAGTATATATGAGTCCATTGCTTTCAATGTAGTGGTTTAATTATTCGGAAGTCCTATGGTCCATTCATAAACGTTTCTATCTACGCATATTTAAACTTACGTTAAATTTCTAGTAAAGGAATAAGTGTTAGATTTGTTATCTATTACTTGATGAGATAAACCTATGTACCGTTTAATCACAAAATTCAATGAACATACATGTGCTTGGCTTCACTACAATTAGTCATAAAACATTTGTATGTGTCGTTAAATTTTCCATAAATATTGGAGATATTTATCCATTAGATGGTAGTGGAATATCAGGTACATCCAACTCAACCAATGTAAATTTCATTTCAAATTACTTTATTGTTGTAACTTGAAAATGAGTAGATAACACTTTACGATAACTTCTTGAGTTTCATGTACAATGAATGGTTTTAATGATTTTGACCTGAATGGTAATGGGTACTTCACATTTACATCTCTATAATGAAAAATAATATAAAAAATATAAGTATTTGTCTTTTTTCTGAGAAACACATTTAAGCTTTTGTCATTTTTAATTTTTTTGGTTTATCTTTGAAAAAATGGGAAAGAAAATGAAAAATATTTCAATTATGGAAATTTAATAAACATGTGTCCTTATTTTAATATATGTTACATTTCTAATTAGTTATATAACGACAAATGAATGTAGGTCATGAGAAACAATAGTACATCAATGATGTAGAATATGAAATAGCTTCATGTAGAATTTATATCATTGCATCAGGATCACGATGACAAAATGCGAGTGAAGTAGGATGATAAATCTCTTACATATCTTGAATGTTGTGTATATGGCTAGAACTGGTTCCAAGAAGTATTTTGTGTGATTAGATTGATGAACAAGTGGTAACTATGTATAGAAGACATTAGGAGTAGTTTTGAAGACTTGTATTAATGGTGTATTGAAATTATTAGATGTTTTTTCACATAAATTTGAGTGAGATTGTGATTTCTTATTATTTAAAATGTTTTGGGTGAATGTATAACTATATTCAGCACCCTAAGAAAAACTTAACACACTCCATCTTTGAAAATTATATAATTTAAACAAATAATTCTAAAAAATCACTGCAAAATTAGAGAAAAGGTAGCGAAAATTAAAAAAATGAAAAAACCCCTACACAATTACGAAAAATATTAAAAAAAAAGTGAAAAATAAAATTGTAATTAATGTAATGTCGGATGAAATTACTATACGTCTTGATGATGACATCATGGTATGATGATTTCATTATACGTGTCTTCATTGAGCATATATGGTGTCACCGTAGCTAAATTTGAACTTTTGTCATTGTATTAAAATATGGTAATGTGGATAGATTATCGGTGCATCGATGTTTTCATCGTCACTGAAGTTGAAATTCCACTATTATGGTATTTAGGATAAAATTCAGGAGAAATGATTGATTTGTAAAGTGGATTACCAATGCGATAGGAAAGAGCAACTTATTAAAGTGGACTATTTTAAGATTTATTAGTTAATTAAGGTTTGAGAATGTATAAAAGTATAATATTTATAGAATTTGGGTAAGATGAGTGATACCGCTTCATGAATAAGAAGGTTGGGCCTGGCGAGAGGATATACCCCTCTGGGTCATGCTCTATAGCCCCAAATTCCATGGAAAACTCTGTAGCCCCGAGTACCATGGCTACCAATGTACTCTCGAGTGACCACATGGATATGGACATCACTATAGTCTTGAGTTCCATAGCCAACACTGTAGCCCTAAGTGCAATCATGGATATAGCTAACACTATAGCCCCGAGTGCAATCATGGATATAGATAACACTATAGCCCCGAGTGTCCTCATGGCTATATCCAACACTGTAGCCCTGAGTGCCATGGCCAACGTTGTACCTCAGAGTGACCGCATGTTTATTTCAAACATTGTAACCCTTAGCACCATGGAGAAAACTCTAGGTGTGAATGTCAACACTAGAGCCACAAGTTCCATGACCAACAATTTAGGCCTGAGTGCCAACGTTGTATACCAAAGTGCCATGGGAATCACTCACTTTAATTCCAAGGCTCTAGGCATGAATGCTTTGACGGACATGGCCAACACTGTATGCCTGAATGCGAACATTATAGCCCTAAGTGCCATGGCCAATACTTTAAGCGCGAATGCCAACACTCTAGACTTGAAAGCCAACATTGGAGCCTCGAGTGCCATGGGAAACACTCTAGGCCTGCATGGAAACACTGTAGCCCCGAGTGCCATGGCCAATACTATACGCTCGACTGCCAACACTGTAGCCCTGAGTACCATGGCCAACGTGGCAGCCCAGAGTGAATGTGTGGCTATGGAAAACACTATGTTACCAAGTTCCATCAACACACTATAGCCCAAAGTGATTGCGTGGCTATCACCAATAATGTTTCCCCAATTGCCATGGCCATCACTGTAGCGACAAGTGACTGTGTGGCTATAGCCAACATTATAGCCCCTAATTCCATGGCCATCATTGCAAGCTTGAGAGACCGTCAGGTTGGTTATGGTAACCGTAGGGCCTCATTATCCTTGGCGTATGGGCAGGTTCATTGTGTCCATATTCTGAATTTCGAACTTTATAAAGGAATCAAGAAACAAAAATGCATATATCCTAATGTTGTTTCGTTGGGCCCATATCATCACAGAAGAGAAAATATATCTCCAATGGAAAATCATAAAAGAATAACACTACATAGACTCATGTGAAGATTCAATAATGGGAACCTCTCCAATGATCCAAATAGGATGTATTTATTCTTTTGTGAAATGAAAAATATCTCATGGCTAGAGGACCAAATAAGTGTTAAATCTTTCAGGAGAATACATATGAAAACATGTAAAAAAAATCAATGAACAAAAACTAGAAATTTCTTCCTAGTTATCAATGCATGAAATTATATAAACAACATATTTTTAATTTGAATATCAATTATGTGACTAACCTGTTATTCTAATCTATTGCCCCTAATATTTTGTTGAATAATAACTTTTAACTCTAACTACATCTATTAATTTGTATTTGTTGCCCTAATTCAGATAACTCACAAACACAAAATTTGTTGACTAATTTGTGAGCAACTACATAATATAATTAAGAATTATCCTCAGCACTCCCCCTCAATCCTTAATGACGTGAATCCAAGCATATCCCTCATGTATTGAAACTTCCATTTTGGTATTGCTTTGGTGAATATATCTGGAAGCTGATCATTTATTGTACAAAAATTTATTTCAATTTCTCGTTTTTCCACATAGTATCTTATGAAATGATATTTGGTATCAATGTATTTGGTGCGATTATGAAACACCAGATTTTTATTTATGGAAATCGTAGAAACATTATCACAGTAAATAGTTGTGGTATGTTTTTGTTTCTTGTTTAAGATCTAATAAAACTTTCTTTAGCCAAATTTCTTCACATGTTGTCGTTGTTGCTGCAATATACTCTTCCTCTGTACAAGAAAATAAAGTAGTTGGTTGCTTCTTTGAGCACCATGATACTACACCTGATCCAAGTTCTAAGACATAACTTGAAGTGATTTTTCTATAATAAATAGATCCATCCCAATCACTATCTCTATAACCGACTAACCCAAAAGTGTTTGAAGTATACAAAATGCCATAATTTCTTGTTCCAAAAAGATACCTCAACATTATTTTTGCTGCTCTAAAATGAATCTTACTTGAACTTTGCATGAATATGGAAATCAAACCTAATTCATGCATAATATCACGCCTAGTGGTAGTCAGATGCAAAAGGATTCCTACCAAACTCCTATAGGATCTAGGATGTAGCTATTCAGCTCCATCTTCTATACAAAACTTTTCATTTGTATTCATTGGTTTTCTCACAGGTTTAAAATTTCCCGTTTTCCATTTGTGAGGAAGATATGAAACATAATTTTCTTGTGAAATAAAAATTCCATAATTTATTTGCGTCACTTCTATGGTAAGAAAATAATGCATCAAACCCAAATCAGTGATTTCAAATTCAATCATCATAGCTTGCCTAAACTCTTCCACTAAAAATTCACTTAAAGATGTGTATATCAAGTCATCTACATATAAGAAACCAATTAGTATATCATTACCATTTGACTTGATATTTAATGTGCATCCATTTTCACTTCTATTAAATCCCCTTTTCAAAAGATAAGTGTCAATTCTACTATACCATGCTCTTGGAGCTTGTTTAAACCCATAAAGAGCCTTTTTCCAGTTTGTAGACTTTCTGTTCATTTCATGCTTTTTCATATCCTTGGGGATACTGCACACATACATCTTCTTTCAACTCACCATTTAGAAAGGTTGATTTCATATCAAATTGATAAACTAACCATTTATATTGTGTTGTTAATGCCAAAACGGTTCTGATTGTATCAAATATTGCAACATGAGAATATGTTTCATTGTAATAAATACTTTGTTGTTGATCATATCCCTTTGACACTAACCCTGATTTTTTCTTTTGTAAAGATCCAATAGATCCAGACTTTATTTTTTACAACAATTTCACCCCAATCACTTATTTCTCCATAAGAACATCCTCAATCTCCCATGTTTCATTCCTTTTGATCATTTTAATCGATTGATCCATTTCTTTTCACCAACCTGAATATTTTTTTGCATATTCAAAACATCTTGGCTCTACTTCAGTCTGAGACATCAAAGAAAAATTAGTATACCCCTAGATTTTGATTTAAGGATTTTTTCTTTATTGGAGGAGAACTTGTGCCTTAAATAGGACTTGAAGTTTCAAAAGATGATGCAAGTGGATGTGGCCTATGAATTATTTTGATTACTGAATGAATATATAGAAACAAAAGATTCATATTTTTATCAATAATACATGAGGTTTGTTGTTGCACATTTTGATTCCACTGCCATCCTTCTTTCTCATCAAAGAACACATAATAACTAATCATTAGTTTTTCACTTTGCGGATTATACAATATATAGCCTTTGGTCTCCTCACAATTGTATAAATTTGCTGAATAATGAAGATTCAAGCACTGATATTATCCCGATCATACACAAATTCGATTTGCTGCATAACACATAATCTCTTCTACAAATTAATCATCACATGCGGAAAATAAAACAAGTGGCAGAACATCAATTCACACACATAGAACGCAGCATGTATGGGGAAAGCTTATAGCTGAAAACCCCCAGCTATATGTATCATATAATGGATTAGAAACATGTAAATTTACACAGTAAAATACTCCTCACAAGTACTCAGTACTGTCTCCAAAAGCTACACACAAAACTAGCTCAATTTGAACCGATTACGGGTTCAAAACTCCTCCACTAGCTGCCTGCCTCTACTGCGCAATCCAAAAGGAGAGAATAGGCTGAACCAATTCGAATTCCTCTTTCTTGAACAGCACAATCATCATTGTCATACTCATCCAACTGATTGTGCAAATCTCATGCACAACTAATGTACAACTGCTGTCGATCTCACCCTTTCATCTACCTTTTCCACTGGTCTTTCACTAAAATGTCCATGCACTGAGTTAACTGATGTGTTTTTTAGTTGAATAATGAGTTAATAATCAGTGAATTAAATAATATTTAATTCACTCAACTCATCTCTAGTGTAATCGCCAGTTAAACTGATCACAACTAGTTCAACTAGTCTCAACTCCATCAACTCCTTAATCAACTCCACCGAACTCCGCCACTTGAGCTCTAACTGAAGTCAACCATGCATTAGCTCACCAAACCCATGGGAATAGCGTAAATCCTCATGTCAGCTGCATGCCCCACCTCCGTGGGTCAAACTGAAGTGCTCCAAGAGAGTAAACTGAAGTTTAGAGTCCAAATATTATTAAGGGTAAATAATATTCGACTGTTCTATTTTTAGCTAGGCAGTCTAAAAATAGACTTCGACCTAAATGTCTAAAAATAGATGTCCATCTATTTTTTACCAACTTGACCAATCATCCAATAATAGCATCCTGCAACTCTTAGACCATGCTCCATATGTCTAAAAATAGACATAGTCTAAAAATAGACTTTTCGACAAAAATCACATGTGTGGTCCCCCACCTAGTTTAGGTGATCACTCTCCAACTAGGATCAGGAAAGATGTTTTAGGAGGGCTCCTTCACTGCTTCTTGTTGCCATTTTCAACACTCCCTCTCAACAAGAAAGGACTGTCTTTGCATGCAACATGCAACTCCATGCATTCGCCCTGCAACCTTCACAAGTGCCATGCAACTCCATGCATGCGACATGCAACTCCATGCATTCTCCATGCACCCTTTGCATGCGCCATGAAAACTCATGCATGCACCATGCAACTCCATGCATGTGCCATGCACCCTTTGCAAGTGCCATGTAACTCCATGCATCTGCTCTGCAACTCCTTTGAAACTAAATAGGCTCCAAACAACTCAATCAATCTGATGCATCTATCATCAAAGTCTTCGACTTCTGCTTGGCCAATTGCACATGTCATCAGAAACCACTGCGTTGTTGATCTCTTGCACCCATGCACTCTGCACTTGCTGTCAACTTTGATCCGCGCTCCAGTATCCGACACTGTCACTTTGATCTGCCTGCATCAATCCAACTGATCTGCTACTGTCGCGCTGTGGGCACCTCGTAGCCAGGTTCAAATCATGAGATCCACACCATCTCATGAATTCTGCCCAGAAATCTCCTCTTGGGATAAATCATGCATGTCACCCCACCTCTCACCTGGTGGTATAGCTGCATGCACTCCCTCTGCCCATCTGGCACGAATTTTCTCTGCATGAGTGGTCTCTCCCACTCCATGATCCTCTTGTGGCTGCTCCACACCCCGAGGTTCACTTTCACCTACATGCAAAACTTGCTCCCTCTCAAGCATCAGTTGCATGTCTTCCTTCCGCTTCCCAACAGTAGGAAGCTCCATAGACATCCCATCTACTTCAAGTCTGTAGAGATTCTTTGCTTTAATCCCAACCTTCTTGACTTGTCCCGTTGCCTTGTGCCGAAGGAAAACTTTCCCTTCTCTAAAGACAAATTCATACCCTTTATCCTCTAACATTGCGACTGAGATCAGATTATTTGTTAGACCTAGTACATGCAATACATCTTGTAAAAGAATGAGTTTACCTGACTCCCTCTGAAAGGTTATGGTACCAATGCCGGTCGCATTGTATTGTCCACCGTCGCCCAACTCAACATGCATCTAGAGACCTTTCTCTACCAAGTCACTGAAAATATTCACATCTCCCGTCATGTGAAAGGAAGCACCACTATCAAAGTACCACCCCGATCCCAATGCACTAGACAACATGCATGCGATCAATGAGAAGTCTAGCTCAAATTGTGAGGCAAGAGCCTCACCAGCTGCAACTCCAGCAGCCTGCTTATTCTTCTTCTTCTGTGGACAATTCGTGGCGTAATGTCCATGCTCGTGACAGTGAAAACACTTCAGTTTGGACATGTCACGCTTTTTACCATCCACACCGGATTGAGAAGCCTTCTCCTTGCCCTTCCCTTTCCTTTCTTTGGTAGCCAAAGCGCAGCCTTCTTAATCAGATGCCTTTGATGAAGATCCATCCCTGGTATTCCGCCGGATCTCCTCTTGCACCAGATCAGACCACAGTCTTTCCCATCCAGGAAATTTCTCCCGACCATTGACACTATCTTGATATGCATGCCAAATTTTCGAAAGACCCAGGAGAGCCAAGCTCACCAAGTCCTCATCCTCCATCGTCACTCCCACGCTTCCCAGCTCATCCCTGCATTGGGTGAACTTCGTGAGGTACTTGGGGATGCTCTCTCCTTTCTCCATCTTGATGTTTTTGAGTCTATCCTTGAGCGCCAACTTCCTTTGGTCACTCTTGCTCTGGTACAGATATGTCAAGGCTTTCCACATCAAATATGGAGAAGCCTTTCCATGCAGGCTGGACACTATGTGATCCTTTACACCCTCCAACAGAATCCTTCGACATTTTGCTTGTTTCTTTCGCCAGGCTTCCACAACAGCAGCATCAGTAGAAGTAGGCTTTGGAATCTCTTTCAACACGAATTCCAACAACCCATTATCATCTAATACAGCCTCCATGCGGTCTTTCCATGCAACATAATTCGAACTGCCTTCCAAGGCATATTCTAGTCGCAATCCGTTGAAAGACATTTTTGTCGCGGCACCAAAAACACAAATCTGCAAATTCGAATTTCATCACCAGCTGATAACTCAATCGCTTCCGATATACACTTGAGAAAAAATTATTTCCAAATCAGAGATTGACTGCATGGGCATTTACCAGACCTTTCACCTTCAAAAGAAGGATGAATCCGGAGGCTATCTGGCCCGTATGCAGGCTCTGTCCGAGGAAATAAAATGCAATCACCGTAATAGATCTTGATGATTAATTTTGCTCTGATACCATGTAGAAATTTGCTGAATAATGAAGATTCAAGCACTGAGATTATCTCGATCATACATAAATTCGATTTGCTGCATAACACATAATCTCTTCTACAAATTAATCATCACATGCGGAAAATAAAACAAGCGGCAGAACATCAATTCACACACATAGAATGCAACATGTATGGGGAAAGATTATAGCTGAAAACCCCGAGCTATATGTATCATATAATGGATGAGAAACATGTAACTTTACACAATAAAATACTCCTCACAAGTACTCAGTACTGTCTCCAAAAGCTACACACAAAACTAACTCAATTTGAACTGATCACGGGTTCAAAACTCCTCCACTAGCTGCCTGCCTCTACTGCGCAATCCAAAAGGAGAGAATAGGCTGAACCAATTTGAATTCCTCTTTCTTGAACAGCACAATCATCATTGGCATACTCATCCAACTGATTGTGCAAATCTCATGCACAACTAATGTACATAGTGTGCAGTCTCACTGTCCCTGCTTCCTTCCGTCACTCCTTTGACCCAATCCATGTTGAGTTCACGGCTGTGCCCCAGTTGAAGATAATAAAGTTAATAATCGGTGGGTCATCTTCATTTGTTCACTCAGCTCACTCTCAGTATAATATTGAGTTAAGCCGTCTAAACTAGTTCAGCTGATCTAAAAGGACATCAACTCCTTGGCTCCAGCTTGCTATAGACCTCAGCCACTTGAGCTATGGCTGAAGTCCAACTTAGCAGATTAGCTCTGAAGCCCATGGGAACCAGACAAATCTTGTTTCAGCTGCATGCCCCACCTCCAGGAATTTGGCTGGTGCTCCAGTGGCCCAGGTTTAGAGTCCAAATATTATTAAGGGTAAATAATATTCGACTGTTCTATTTTTAGCTAGGCAGTCTAAAAATTGACTTTGACCTAAATGTCTAAAAATAGATGTCCATCTATTTTTACCAACTTGACCAATCATCCAAGAATAGCATCCCGCAACTCCTAGACCATGCTCCATATGTCTAAAAATTCTAAAAATAGACTTTTCGACAAAAATCACATGTGTGGTCCCCCACCTAGTTTAGGTGATCACTCTCCAACTAGGATCAGGAAAGATGTTTCAGGAGGGCTCCTTCACTGTTTCTTGTTGCCATTTTCAACAACAATAGCCAATAAAAATGCATTTCACACTATTATCGTCAATTTTTCTTCTCTTTTGAATAAGAACCTGAGCATAAGCAATGTAACCAAATACTCTTAAATGAGAAATATTGGGGTTTCTTCCACACCATGCCTGATAAGAGGTAATATTTTACCCAATTATTATTGGGAATCTATTAATAAAATAAACAAATGTATTGATAATTTCGAAGGATTTTACCTTTGAACATGCTCCTAGCCATCTCAAATATTGTTCTATTCTTACGTTCAACAATTCCATTATACTATGCAATATAACTAGCTGCCAATTTCCATTGAATTCCATTCATTTTACAATAGGAATCAAATTATTAGAAGTGAATTATCCCCCTCTACCTATGTGTAATATTTTTAGGGAATAACCACTTGAATTTTCCACAACAACTTTAAATTGTTGAAATATGACAAATGCATCATATTTTTCCTTAATGAAATATAGACATGGCCTTCTACTAAGAGACAAAGTTTGAATAGGACTAGATATATTTACATGCACTAGCTCTAATGGTTTACTTGCTCTCCATGATTTTCCTACTGGAAATGAATATCTATGTTTCTTACAAAGACTACACAAGGGAACAATCATCATAAGAAACATTTAATCTTGTACTTACTTCACAAGGGAGATTGTAATTGTTAGTCTTGGCAATAATTTTACTATGGTCATATTTATCATAGATTATGCATTTCTTGTTCTTAAAAAAAATTAAATATCCCTTTTCAACGAGTTTCCCCACACTTAACAAATTATGTGCTAGACCAGGAACATATAAAACATCATTAATGTGCTTTGGTTTTCCTTTTTTTTTTCCTTCACAACCATAGATCCCTTATATTTAGCTTCAATTGGCTTGTCAACTCCTAAGAGTACATCATATTTTGTAGATTTGTTTGTCTTCACAAAGCCATATTTTTTTTCATGTCATGTGATTGCTACAACCACTATCCATAAGCCACGCCTCCTTGGAAACATTATTAGTTGAATCACATGCCAAGAATAAAGTGCCAACTTCTTCCTTTTCTTCATAAAAATTAGTTTGTCATTTTTTTTTCTAACAATTCCGTTCATAATGGCCAAATATTTTACAATAAAAAAATTAAACTTGGGATTACCTCTCCTTTTTGTTTGCATAAAAAATTCTTCCTCAACCTCTACCTCCTCTTTATGTTTGTCCTCTTCCTCTTCCTCTTACATGAGTGTTTTGGATTTCCCCATGGGAGGAATTTTCACATTTGTGACTTTTGTCTTTGTAAAAATTTCCTCCTGCTCGAAATATTGCTCAATATATTTTTTTGAATATCTATTCATTATTTACTCATGAGATTGAAGAGACCCCATTACCTGATTCATAGACAATTGATTTATATCCTTAGACTCCTCCATAGTAACAACAACCCCATCAAATTTTGCACGAAAAATTCTTAAAGCATTCTCAACAATCTTCTGATATTTTAAATCTTCTCCATAAGACCTAATTTCATTCACTATTCCCATAACTCGAGTGAAAAAATCTTGAATAGATTCAATTTCTTTCATACACAAAGATTCAAATTCTCTTCTTAAGGACTACAACTTAACAAATTTTACCTTATCGGTTATCTGATATGCACGCACCAACACATCACATGCCTCCTTGGATTTTGTTACTCCAAAAAATCTTGGAAGAATCGAATCATGTATTTCTTGTAGGATTAGGAAGAGAACCTTTGAGTCATTTTTACGATTTTCCTTTAACTACGTTCTTTGGTCTTGAGTCCAATGGAAAAGTGTTTTAGCATATGGTTTTGTATATCCATTGTCTATGAAATCCCATAAATGTTTAGAGAGAAACAATGTTTTCACCTTAATGCTCCATAAACCAAACTGATCACCTTTAAACATTGGTATTTGTGGCTGATAAATATTCATATTGTTGTTGTTGTTGGTCATTATTGCTAACTGTTGAGCACTCCCACCAATAACTTGAATCTGCACAAGCTTCACAAAATTATGAAAACTCTTGCCAATGACTTTCACAAAATTTTGAAATCTCCCGTAAACAACATACATTTACATACAAATCAATTCTCTTCACCTAAATTTGATACCACATGATTATATCTATGAAGAAAATACATATAAAAATATGTAAAAAAATAAAATAACAAAAACTAAAATAGTATAGTTCTCAATGCATGAAGTCAACTCTCATTTGAATTTCATATTACCTTTTGAATACATTATTATATATCCAACATATTTCTAATTAGACTATTAATTTATTATCTCTATAAATTTTGATTATAATATATTTCCCTTAATAATAATTTGTTGAATAATAACTTTGAATATTGTCTACATCTCTTAAATTGCTACCCTAATTTTGATAACTCACGAATACATATGCTTACTAATTTGTGAGAAATTAAATAATATAATTAAGCATTATCCTCAAAAATAAGGAATAATTACGAAGAAGAAATCGATTGGGAACTAGAGAACCTCGCTCTGGACGATTGTTTCATTCTAGAGATATTTTGGACTTGAGTGGCAACAAATCACCCAAATCGACCGAGTGCTATGAACCTATTTTTAAGAAAAAAAGGTTTTTACTCTATGGGATTTAATATGCTGAATAACATTTTGATGCTTTAAAATCGCATCCCCTTCATCATTCTCTAAAACCTACTACAATTGGAGCTCCCGACTCATAATTTCGACAAGAAGCTTTGGGAAATTCTGGAGTATGGTCTATTTCCCAAGTTCTACCCTTTCCACAACACTTTCGACTGTAAAAAAATTACCCCATTGCGGCTAATACGTGAAGGTCGTCATACTCTTCTGCATTTTTTGCACATGCTTATTGTGTCTGCATGGTCTGGTCATTGCAAGAGAAACAACAAGAAAGACGCATCCGAGTTAGTGTAATAGAATTAAGAAATGTCTACATCAAATTTGAGGGAATCGATGGAGGTATCAACCAAATTCGTTTTGACGCCAACAGAGCCACAATTTTGCTTGCCAAGATCAATATCATAGATCACATGGAAGTATTCTTCTGAAATATAATCGTTCCTTAGCTCTGCGAGGCATCTGAAATTAATTTTGTGATGTGTTACCTAAGCCTCATGGATGAGTTGATCGACTCGGAAGTTGATGTGTCTCTACTGAAAATATATGACATCGTTATAATCTACCTTGGGAGTAATGCATAGGTTGTAGAACTCTTTAATGGGCTATGCACGACACTTGACGTGAGCCAAATAAATTACTCAACACACATTTGAGATAGAACTTAGTTAGATGACAACAACAACCAGATGTCCAAATTAAAATCCCCCACCTTAAGGTGGTGATGTTTTAACTTCGCCACAGTCGTTATATATGAAACTGATAGGGTTTATGTGAGGCCAAAAGATAGGCTAAATGAATGAATGGAATGAGATGGACCTTTGCCAAGGGTGAGATAGAAAATACTATTTTATATACTTATTTTTTAGTATAATAAGTTTATGTTAGTTTCGTTTAAGTGTGTATAGAGATAATGAGCACACATTTAATGTGGTTTTATTAACACGTATCAACCACTTTTAATGTGGTCACTTTTAATGTGTTTGTACTAGTGTTAGGTAATTTTGAGTAAGAAAAATGGATTCCTACTCACACTCGAGTACATTGTTTCTATGTGAAAGTGTTATATATTGCATGCCACAATTTATATTATTACCAGATGAAAAATTATATTCTTACAAATGTCATAGGTGTTATGTGTCATTAGTTGAAAAACATGGCAAAGCATTAATTTCTATACACATTGTCCATAGCCCATTTTCCACCTTGGCTCAAATGAGATGAACATAGAGTGGTATTATATAACACTTAAGTGATTAGGGTGGACAGTGTTAGAGCCTAAATCCACCTTGCAAATTAACTGATCCGATGTAGATGTAGAAGCTTCTTCCTTTATCACAACTTTCTTCTCTGCTTTCAATCTAGCTCTCTTGTCATTCAAATTTGCCTCAACACTCACGGCAATCTTCTGCATGTCCTCTAAAGTGGGCGGATCTCTGTCTCATAATGAATAAGCCATCTCCAGATCAAAACCATCTGGGAACTTAAGCAAAGCTGATTTCTTAGATGGCCTCAAATCATCAGGAATTGCATTATAAACCGCATTAACTCTGATAATATAGTCTTGGACGGACTCATCAGGGTTGCTCTTGATCTTGGTATACTCAGAAGTGATTTGAAGTGGATCTTTCTTGATTTCTCACTGATCTAGAAACTGTCTCTAAAGCTATTCTACTGTATTAATACTCCTGGGCTGCAAAGCTCTGAACCATTTACGTACCTCACCTCCAAAATTTTGCACAAACAATCTCATGGAGACATTCTCTTCATCAATTTCATGGAGATCAAAGAAGTCTGTCATTCTATCAATATGCTGCTGAGCAGGCACACTTTGAGGAGTACCATCAAAAAAATGGATTTTACTCTGATAATCAACGGGCATAGGATCCAAATTCTGGGGCAAGACAAGAGGTGCGAATCTAGCAGCCATTGCTCTTGGTGGATTTATGATCTGTCTCGGAGAAATGGGTGGAGTAGGAGTAGTAGATGTATGAGGTGTATGTGGTGGAGATGGAGGAGGAACTACTGCAGATTGCTGATCAGATATAGATGGTTGCACGGGAATGGTAGGAATGAAAGAAGGTTCAGCGTGAACTTGTGAATCAGATGTAACTACTGATGGACCAAGAGTTTCAGATGCGGAGTCTATGAATTCAGGGATATTCGTTGCCACAATAGAGTTCTGAAGGTTCAGGATGTAATTATCAATGGATCTATTAGCTTGTTCAACCTCAAGATACTTGATAAACTCAGGATTTATGATGGTAGAACCAGTAGCACTTTCGGATTTAGTTTCAAACAACGACAACTCAAACTGATCATCAAACTCAATATCTTCAATGAATTTAAATACAGTAGGGTATGAATGAGATTTAAACAAAGGGATCACGGGACTTTCTCGACGAATGATTCTTGAAATCAGATTAGGATTCTCATACACTGGAGGCGGATCAGGATCGGGATTAGCTCTTGTATGTCTTCTGGAAGCTAGTGTGTTGATCTATTCAAAAATCAAAGGACAAAACTGATCTATTTCAGCCTATCAAATTCTAGACTCAATCACCCAAGAGTCCAGAACTATGTGATATACTGGGTAATTCACAAGTCAAATGTCACGTTCACAAGCTAAACCGGAGATTGACTGAAGCAACGTTTATCTACTTCCGCCAATGCAAGACAAAAGCGTTTCGAAAGCTACCTGGCGCAACTTCAGGCTCCGTCTGTAACTTATGAAACAAATAACACCAACAAGAAAACCATTTTTCTCCCCAGTATGGTCGCCACTATGTTACAGCCTAAATCCACCTTAGGCTAAAGTAAGGCAAAGAAAGGACAACACCAAACCACGCTCAGCCTCGTAGCTAACCCTACAAGGACATGAGAGGGCTCTCTCCGGGTCAATCTCAATGAAAATATTCAAAGGGGCTTGAGATGACTAAAACAACAACTGATCTTAGGCTAGATAAACAAATAGGAGGGTTTGATTTTGATTATTTTGGATTCTGTTGGAAAAAGGGGAAAGACAATTTTCGGGCTTGGGGATGAGGCCAATTTCTTGCAGAGTTCAAGTTGGGACGAGGTAGGCAGCGGCTTTGATGTCTTAGACCAAATTAATGGATTGAAAATACTGCTGAGGAGCTGAAGAGGGCAAGAGAGTGCAAGGATCCTCTTCAAACTGATGAAAAACATATAAAACTAAACAAAAGTCTAAGGCAGAGCACCAGCAAATCAATGAATTCTACCTCAGTTACTCATTTGTTCAGTTCAGAAACAAAGAGAAGGGAAATGGCATACATATAACATTAATAAAACTTACAATAACATGAGAAGAACATCATCAAAACTCAGAAGCCACAAGGATCCCAACAAGTGCTGCAAAACTTTGGTCTTTCCTTTGCCAAAAACTGAAAATGGATATACAATGGAGTGCCAAACTTTTCCCAAGAGTCCAACCCTAAAAATGCCTCAGAAAATACAATATATAGACCATCCTAACCCCTTCCCATGCCTCTAGGGGTCGAGCTCATCCTTCTAGGACCTATTTCAACCAATTCTAAACATGGAACTGAAATCTAGGCAGCCAAACAACATGCCTCTATATGCTAGGAAAGTGATCCATTCACTTAATTTTCAATTTTTAGTGAATGAATCCTCTAGAACAAGTAAAAACATGCCAAATTTACATCATAGCCACAAAATTACATCAAGATAGATCAATAATTACATCCAAAAGTGAAACTATTCAAACTGGCCGAATTTCTGAGTTGAAAAGTGAAAATTGGGCAAAATTCCTCTATGCGCTGCGCCAGAAAACTCAATGCACCCGGCCACGTTGAGCCTATTTTTGGGGAACTTTCTGAAGTCCAAATTGAGCTCATGATAGCTCGTTGGAAAGCCCTAGATGTCTGCTATCCAACCTAAGTGGAATTGTACAATTTGGAGTTCATTTACCCCTCCAAAACGGCAATCTGACAAGACTTGTTCCTGCTGGTGCAAAAAGTGGTAGAAAGGCCATTTTTGGAGTGTTTTTGACCTTTAAGACCACCCAGAACTTCATGAAATCTCTTAGCCATTCCTGAGCATGCATAATTTACCACAAAAAACCCAAAAATATCAATTTTTCCTCCAGAAGATGTCCCAATCATAAGCGCGCGTCAAGTGGCGCGACGCATCGGGCGGAAAACCCTGTTTTGCAACCAAAATTTTCAAAAATGACAAAATTTTCTCCAAATTTTCTGAAATTCGGAGTGAAGGTCTCCTATCATGTCTCATGCTCATCCAAGGAAGCTTCGGCCAATATTCGGAGTGGATCCTGCCTTTTCCGACGTTTCAGTGCTCTTCTCAACCTCGCCTTCAGGATCTTCATCCTGGCTTTGCAAACGTGTGTGCGGGCCCAATAGTGGTTCTTCATATGTCTGAGCATGTCTTTGTCTCTATTGGCCTTTGCCAAGATCTTCTCCAGATGAATTTTGGCTCTCATAAGGCAAGTCTCTCGCTCAAATGGTGTCATGTCACATGGTCTCTTCCGGGCTAATTCCTGGTCTTCGCGGATTCTTTGCAGCTCCATGAGTGTGTGTTGATCCTCCAGTTGTTTATTTCGCTGCTCCAAGTAATTTATAACCCACTGAGATCTTTGAAATTTCTCGGTTAGTGTGTCGATTTCAGCTTTCTGCTCCTGGATGATTTCTTTCAGCTTTGAGCTGGGAGAGATCGAATCAACATCAATGAGTATAAAATCAGTGTCTTTGCCTCCTGAAGGGCCCTCATCGTGCATAGGCCTCTTGCCTCTGTCCTGAACCTGTACCTATGCTGATGTCGAAGGCGAGACCCCTTCCACCCTGGTGGAGATAGTACTCGTGCTGCTGATGAAGGCAACGAGACCCCTTCCACCCCTGGTGGAGATAGTACTTGTCGTGCTGCTGCAAATAAGGCTATGTGGCCTCTCTGATATGTCACACACACTCGAGCACTGATAGGCTCAGTCTCGAGAAACTCAAACTGATGCAAAGGCTCTCCCTCATCATGAACAATCTCGGGAGGAAGCTGGGGGGCTACAAAGAAGTCACAGAAAATGAATTCATCCCATGCAATGCCCTGCAATCCAAGCTGATGTACTACAATGATTTTGATGAGCGCATAATGATAAATGTTGTTATGTTGCTGCTCTGGAGTCTTCTTCTGCACCAGGGTAGTCATCCACTCTATGTTTCGACACATGAAATATGGAATACTCATCAGTCTCACTCTCGTAAAATGCATCAAATGTCTGATGTGATATGCATAAAGACGTGAGAACTGGCCCTCACAACTGAAATATCTGATGATGAGCTTCATTAATGGCGCATAAGACTCCTTCAGAAAATAGAATGGAAATACTCTGCTCAGCTGCGTCAAATATCCAGGTCTGATGTAAGGCTCATAATATGCTCTATCCAGCTACTGTCTCTTATTCCACTCTTCACCAATGTTTGGTATCCTGGTTGCCTCATAAATGGTCTCTGGTGTTAAGGTGAAGTTCACTCCAGCAAGGTTTACATGACCATCACGCAAATGTAGGACAAATAAGCGAACCAACTCCTGATGATGCTGAATCTGAGATATCATCTCACAATACCGAAAACATGAATGTTGCTGAAAGCATGTCATTGCAAGCGAGCAAGCCTGCAATTGAGCCAAAGAAGTGGGCTTCTCTCTGACGTGCCTGCCACTTTTATGAGACCTCTGCGGTACATTTAGCTCTGCGGTTGAATCAATGTCTTGCTCATATCCCTGCTCATATGATGAATCTGTCTCTGACATGGTGCTGAAAACAAGGTGTTTATGCTGATATGTAGGTGGTGAAAACAAAAGTTTGTCTTTCAATACCAAGTGTGCCACATATGAAATAAGGTGCTGTGGGGAAATATCACAATGAATACAATAGACTGTCAAGGGAATTTGGAGTGAAGGATAGTCACTCACTGCTTGAGAAATTTCGGAATTTGGAGACTTTATAAGTGATATGGGAGTAGGAGATAGTGATGGGGGTAGTTTTTAGGAATAAGAGTAAATGAAATGGAAAAATATACCTGGGTCAAGTGGAAACAAGGATATAGAGACAGTCCTTGAATGCTTCGGAAATTAGGATTTTATCAATGATATGAAGTGATGGAAAGTGATAGGGTTCGAGGATTTAAAACATGGGAACAAAGGGTATAAGGGATATGGGACAGCGGGAATAGGAGAAGGGATCATGACAACAATATGATAATGGCATGATAATAGTGATAACAGTGATGAGAGCACAAATGAAAATGGGGTGGTAATTTTAAGCACCAAACACCTCTTTGCAAACCCTAGGGAACATATTTTAATATGGGTATAGGGTTTACTCCTTCACCAACCAAACTCTAATGTCTTTGCTTCTAAACCTCAGCACACATGACTTAAAATCATTGAACAGGCTTTGTCAACTTACTTGGAGAAAAATGAAGTGAATCGAATTGAGTTTTTATGGAGCAGAAATGATTTTGGCCTTGGGGGATTTGTGCGCCGCTCACAAGCCCAATGTGTCGCATCCTGTGGATGCGCCGCGCCCTTTGGAAAATGAACAGTGTATTTCGGCTCTATGCGCCGCGCTATGTGGGTGCGCCGCGCCCTATCCCAATGCGCCGTGCTTATTTCAAACACACAGTCGGCCCTTTAAACTCAGATTTTCATCCCTACACACTTCAACATCCACCTCTCTCTTGGATTTTCTGAAATCTCTCGATACAAATGGATTAATAACTTGGAGAAATATCTTATATAGACATGGTTTTAATTTTTGCTTCTCAATAACCCGTTTTGTAATGTTTTTCAATTTGGCACTTTTTGTATTTAATACAACTCTGTCTTTTTGTTTCCTCACTGACTTTCTGAGCTTGAATGATGAAATTGGTTGATTTTTTGCAGGGATGGTGGCATTGAACCTTGGCAAAGGATGACCAGAGTCTACATGTGAATTAATTCATGGCGGAAAGATACATATTTATTACAAAAACAAATTTGACAATTTCTTCTTCAAAACAGAGTTTTGAAGAAGAAACATCCTCGAGCATATTTGACAATGAAAATCTTGAAATGAAAACTTGTTGAAAATGATCTCATGTTCTCATGGTCATGGCATTATTTAACATTTTCCAAGACCAAACCCTAAGGCTAGAAAGTGAAACACTCTTTTGGACCAAAAATAACCATCTGAATGTAAATGGAAAGAATCGAACATTGATGAATTTTGATAAATCTTGACCAACCTAGCAGGTACAAACATGAGGGAGAATGAGAGAACAAAGCCCTTCCGTTAGATGATGGCATGCCCCTAACGGAATGCAGATGAATGAGCAGAATGAGACACCTAAAAATGAAATGCAATAAGAGAAATGATCTCTGACGGAGGGTTGTAAAGACCGACTCTAACATTGGCGAAATCATAAGAAGCGAGTGAAGGCAATGGGGATTTACAAAGGAGATCAAGTGGGGTCATCATTTTTGGAAAGCAACTGCCAATAAGATTTTGAGAGCGGGATACTATTGGCCGACGTTGTTCGCTGATGTATATAAAACAGTCAAAGGCTGCCATGAGTGCCAGATTTTCGAAGGAAGACAGAAATTACAGCCATTGCCACTCAAGCCTATTGAGGTAAGCGCCCCTTTTCAGCAGTGGGGTTTGGATTTCATTGGGGATATCCATCCTCCTTCCTCAGGACAGCATAGATGGATTCTAACAGCCACCGATTACTTCACGAAATGGATCGAAGCAGTTCCCACCAGACAAGCTACCGATTCGGTAATCATTTCTTTCCTTGAGAACAACATTTTGTCTCGTTTTGGTTGCCCGAATAAATTGATCACTGATAATGCAACAGATTTTAAATCAAGAAATATGATTGAGTTTTGTGCCAAGTATAAAATTATTTTGGGACATTCAACCGCCTATCATCCGCAAGGCAACGGTTTGGTGGAATCTTCCAATAAATCTCTAGTCAACATCATTAAAAAGTTGCTGGACATAAATAAGAAGAGTTGGCATAAGAAGCTGGTCAATGCGCTATGGGCTGATCGGGTGAGTCAAAAGAAGTCCATTTGTATGTCCCCCTTTGAGTTAGTTTATGGAGTGGATACAGTGTTTCCTACCTCTCTTGCTGTTGCGGTGGTCAAGCTTCTTCAGGAAGCTGGTAGTGAAGAAAGCCATATGTAGAGAAGGATAAATCAGATGATTCGTTTGTAGCAAACGAGAGAAGAGGTTTTCCAGAACACATTCAAGTTGCAGGAGAGAATCAGAAACATCTATGACAGGAAAACAAAGGCGGATAAATTCCAATTGGAGGAAGTGGTGCTGAAGTGGGATGCTAGGAATGAGGACAAAGGTAAACACGGTAAGTTTGAAAATCTCTGGAAAGGTCCATTCAAGATTGCAGCATATCGAGGTTAGAATGCCTTTCTTTTGAAGGAGATTAATGGTGAAGACTGTCTAGGAGGGCCGGTCAATGGTCGGCTGCTCAAGAGGTACCATTTCTAAGATGTTTTCTGCTGATCACATTGTCATTATACATATCATTTATTTCAATTTCATTGTAAGTGTGCACTATAGCCTTTTCTTCAGTTTGGGGCCTGAAGTGAAGGCTATAATTCTGAAGAAGGATTTCAGTTTTGGTTTGAGTCTATTTAGTCGGTTTGGTTCAGTCATTTCTGTTTTAAAGGCTGAGTCAGTTTCAGTCAAATAAATTGAGTCCACAGTCTTAAGTTGTTTTTTCAAAATAATGGACTCCATAGTCCAATGGACGAAGGCACTGGTCTGCTCTCCCAAAGATCTGCCGTTCTTGGCACCTCCAAGGAGCCACCATCCCCATTGGAGCCAATTTTAGAGTCGGTCTTTACATCCCTCCGTCAGAGATCATTTCTCTTATTTCATTTCATTTTTAGGTGTCTCATTCCACTCATTCATCTGCATTCCGTTAGGGGGCATGCCATTATCTGACTGAAGGGCTTTGTTCTCTCATTTTCCCTCATGTTTGTACCTGCTGGGTTCATCAAAATTTATCAAAATTCATCAAAGTTCAGTTCATGTCATTTACAGTCTTAGATGTTTATTTTGGTCAAAAGAGTCATTTCACTTTCTAGGTCTAGGGTTTGGTCTTCAGAAATTTTAAATAATGCCCGCAAGACATGAGGATGTTTTCAACAAGTTTTCATTTCAATATTTCCATCGTCAAATATGCTCGAGGATGTTTCTTCTTCAAAACTATGTTTTGAAGAAGAGAAATTGTCAAATTTGTTTTTGTAATAAATATGTATCTTTCCGCCATGAATTACTTCACATGCAGACTCTGGTCATCGTTTGCCAAGGTTCAATGCCACCATCCCTGCAAAAAATAAACCAATTTCATCATTCAAGCTCAGAAAGTCAGTGAGGAAATAAAAAGATAGAGTTGTATTAAATACAAAAAGTGCCAAAGTCAAAAAAATTACAAAATGGGTTATTGAGAAGCAAAAATTAAAACCATGTCTATATAAGATATTTCTCCAAGTTATTAATCCATTTGTATCGAGATATTTTAGAAAATCCAAGAGAGAGGTCGATGTTGAAGTGTGGAGGGATGAAAGTCTGAGTTTACAGGGCCGACTGTGTGTTTGAAATCAGTGTGGCACATTGGGATAGGGCACGATGCACCCACAGAGCGCGGCGCATAGAGCCGAAATACACTGTGCATTTTCCAAAGGGCATGGCGCATCCACAGGATGCGGTGCATTGGGCTTGTGCACGGCGCACAGATCCCCCAAGGCCAAAATCATTTCCGCTCCATAAAAACTCAATTCGATTCACTTCATTTTTCTGCAAGTAAGTTGACAAAGCATGTTCAATGATTTTAAGTCATGTGTGCTGAGGTTTAGAAGCGAAGACATTAGAGTTTGGTTGGTGAAGGAGTAAACCCTATACCCATATTAAAATATGTTCCCTAGGGTTTGCAAAGAGGTGTTTGGTGCTTAAAATTACCACCCCATTTTCATTTGTGCTCTCATCACTGTTATCACTATTATCATGCCATTATCATATTGTTGTCATGATCCCTTCTCCTATTCCCGCTGTCCCATATCCCTTATACCCTTTGTTCCCATGTTTTAAATCCTCGAACCCTATCACTTTCCATCACTTCATATCATTGATAAAATCCTAATTTCCGAAGCATTCAAGGACTGCCTTCCTTCCTCTTATATCCTTCACCACCCTATATATTTTTCATTTGGCCACTTCTTAATCTAAAACTACCCCCATCACTATCACCCATTCCTATATCACTTATAAAGGCTCCAAATCCCGAAATTCCCCAAGCAGTAAGTGACTATCCTTCCATTCCAAATTCACTTGACAGTCTATTGTATTCATTGTGATATTTCCTCACAGCCTCTCATTACATATGTGGCATACTTGGTATTGAAAGACAAACTCTTGTTTTCACCACCTACATATCAGCATAAACACCTTGTTTTCAGCACCATGTCAGAGACAGATTCATCATATGAGCAGGGATATGAGCAAGACATTGATTCAACCGCAGAGCTAAATGTACCGCAGAGGTCTCATAAAAGTGGCAGGCACGTCAGAGAGAAGCCCACTTCTTTGGCTCAATTGCAGGCTTGCTCGCTTGCAATGACATGCTTTCAGCAACATTCATGTTTTCGGTATTGTGAGATGATATCTCAGATTCAGCATCATCAGGAGTTGGTTCGCTTATTTGTCCTACATTTGCGTGATGGTCATGTAAACCTTGCTGGAGTGAACTTCACCTTAACACCAGAGACCATTTATGAGGCAACCAGGATACCAAACATTGGTGAAGAGTGGAATAAGAGACAGTAGCTGGATAGAGCATATTATGAGCCTTACATCAGACCTGGATATTTGACGCAGCTGAGCAGAGTATTTCCATTCTATTTTCTGAAGGAGTCTTATGCGCCATTAATGAAGCTCATCATCAGATATTTCAGTTGTGAGGGCCAGTTCTCACGTCTTTATGCATATCACATCAGACATTTGATGCATTTTACGAGAGTGAGACTGATGAGTATTCCATATTTCATGTGTCGAAACATAGAGTGGATGACTACCCTGGTGCAGAAGAAGACTCCAGAGCAGCAACATAACAACATTTATCATTATGCGCTCATCAAAATCATTGTAGTACATCAGCTTGGATTGCAGGGCATTGCATGGGATGAATTCATTTTCTGTGACTTCTTTGTAGCCCCCCAGCTTCCTCCCGAGATTGTTCATGATGAGGGAGAGCCTTTGCATCAGTTTGAGTTTCTCGAGACTGAGCCTATCAGTGCTCGAGTGTGTGTGACATATCAGAGAGGCCACATAGCCTTATTTGCAGCAGCACGACAAGTACTATCTCCACCAGGGGTGGAAGGGGTCTCGTTGCCTTCATCAGCAGCACGAGTACTATCTCCACCAGGGTGGAAGGGGTCTCGCCTTCGACATCAGCATAGGTACAGGTTCAGGACAGAGGCAAGAGGCCTATGCACGATGAGGGCCCTTCAGGAGGCAAAGACACTGATTTTATACTCATTGATGTTGATTCGATCTCTCCCAGCTCAAAGCTGAAAGAAATCATCCAGGAGCAGAAAGCTGAAATCGACACACTAACCGAGAAATTTCAAAGATCTCAGTGGGTTATAAATTACTTGGAGCAGCGAAATAAACAACTGGAGGATCAACACACACTCATGGAGCTGCAAAGAATCCGCGAAGACCAGGAATTAGCCCGGAAGAGACCATGTGACATGACACCATTTGAGCGAGAGACTTGCCTTATGAGAGCCAAAATTCATCTGGAGAAGATCTTGGCAAAGGCCAATAGAGACAAAGACATGCTCAGACATATGAAGAACCACTATTGGGCCCGCACACACGTTTGCAAAGCCAGGATGAAGATCCTGAAGGTGAGGTTGAGAAGAGCACTGAAACGTCGGAAAAGGTAGGATCCACTCCGAATCTTGGCCGAAGCTTCCTTGGATGAGCATGAGACATGATGGGAGACCTTCACTCCGAATTTCAGCAAATTTGGAGAAAATTTTTTCATTTTAGAAAATTTTGGTTGCAAAACAGGGTTTTCCACCCGACGTGTCGCGCCACCCGACGCGCGCTTATGATTGGGAAATCTTCTGGAGGAAAACTTGATATTTTTGGGTTTTTGTATGGTAAATTATGCATGCTCAAGAATGGCTAAGAGATTTCATGAAGTTCTGGGTGGTCTTAAAGGTCAAAAACACTCCAAAAATGGCCTTTCTGCCACTTTTTACACCAGCGGGAACCAGTCTTGGGAGATTGCAGTTTTAGAGGGGAAAATGAACTCCAAATTGAAAAATTCCACTTGGGTTGGATAGAAGACATCCAGGGATTTCCAACGAGCTATCATGAGCTCAATTTGGACTTCATAATGTGCCCCAAAAATAGGCTCACAGTGGCGTGGCGCATTGAGTTTTCTGGCGCGACGCATAGAGGAATTTTGCCCAATTTTCACTTTTCAGGTCAGAAATTTGGCCAGTTTGACTAGTTTCACTTTTGGATGTAATTATTGATCTATATTTATGTAATTTTGTGGATATGATTTAAATTTGGCATGTTTTTACTTGTTCTAGAGGATTCATTCACTAAAAAGTGAAAATTAAGTGAATGGATCAGTTTCCTAGCATATAGAGGCAAGTTGTTTAGCTGCCTAGATTTCAGTTCCATGTTTAGAATTGGTTGAAACAACTCCTAGAAGGATGAGCTCAACCCCTAGAGGCATGGGAAGGGGTTAGTATGGTCTATATATTGTATTTTCTGAGGCATTTTCAGGGTTGGACTCTTGGGAAAAGTTTGGCACTCCATTGTATATCCATTTTCAGTTTTTGGCAAAGGAAAGACCAGAGTTTTGCAGCACTTGCTGGCAGGGAAAATTTTAAGGATGGAAAATTATCTTGAAGTTTAAAAAATTGGCGAATCTCACTAGTCCCTAATATGCAAACTATAAAATTTTTATTGATATATTTGTAAAATTATTCAAATTTATAATGATATTATATATATTGTCTATATAATGTTGGCGATTTTTAACATAAAATAATTTTATATTGTAAAATTTGGGCAAATCATCTTTATAAAAAAATGGAAATTGGCGAATCTTTTTTTTGGAAAAACCATGGAAAATTAACCCACCTGCGAATATTAGCCCCTAAAATTTTCCATGCTTGCTGGGATCCTTGTGGCTTCTGAGTTTTGATGATGTTCTTCTCATGTTATTGTAAGTTTTATTAATTTTATATGTATTCCATTTCCCTTCTCTTTGTTTCTGAACTAAACAAATGAGTAACTGAGGTAGAATTCATTGATTTGCTGGTGCTCTGCCTTAGACTTTTGTTTAGTTTTATATGTTTTTCGTCATTTTGAAGAGGATCCTTGCACTCTCTTGCCCTCTTCAGCTCCTCAACAGTCTTTTCAATCCATTCATTTTATCTAAGACATAAAATCCGCTGCCTACCTCGCCCCAACTTGAACTCTGCAAGAAATTGGCCTCATCCCCAAGCCCGAAAATTGTCTTTCCCCTTTTTCCAACAAAATCCAAAAAAATCAAAATCAAACCCTCCTATTTGTTTATCTAGCCTAAGATCAGTTGTTGTTTTAGTCATCTCAAGCCCCTTTGAATATTTTCATTGAGATTGACCCGGAGAGAGCCCTCTCCTGTCCTCGTAGGGCTAGCTACGAGGCTGAGCGTGGTTTGGTGTTGTCCTTTCTCTGCCTTACTTCAGCCTAAGGTGGATTTAGGCTCTAACAAACAGAAAGGGATCACCAAAGTGAGGTTCAATTTCATTGCACCAAAATATAAGAAGTGTTTTTTTGGGATGGTTCATAAATAACTAATTAAAAGGATAATTTAGTGGGCTAAGAATATATATATAAGTTAAAATGCTATGATAGAGAATATTGTATGATATTCATTCATCATCAAAGATTCGCTAGGTCCACAACAACAACCTACATGGGCATGTCAACTCAAAGTTCAAGAGCTAGTGTTGAATTGTTATTTAAGCTACATTTAATGTTTCTCACATGAATGATTCCATTTCTCCAAAATGTGTTACCTTTTGATTCAGGGTTATGGTTTTTTAATTTTGGTTAAATAACTATTGTTTTATTAATGCACACAAATTATACAACTTGCACATGTTTTTTTCTCGTTTCACCATCCTTCTTTCTCTTTGGTCCCCACATTTCTCTCATCTTTTTCCCTAACCTTCATGATTCTCTCTCTCTCTCGTTCTCTCCCCTTATATATATATATATATATATATATATATATATATATATATATATATATATATATATATATATATATATATATATATATATATATATATATATATATATATATATATATATTATTTTTCCTCACTCCTCTCTCTCTCTCTCTCTCTCTCTCTCTCTCTCTCTCTCTCTCTTCGTATGTTTCCCTCCTATCTCTAAATCCCTCCCAAGAACCCCCTCTCTCTACAATTTCTGATCTCTCCCCCTTTCCCTATCTCTCTTTACATATCTCTCTCTTTTTCACTATTCTCTAACCCTATTTATCTTTTCCTTTTCCCATCACTCCCCACCTCTACCTCTCTCTCTCTCTCTCTCTCTCTCTCTCTCTCTCTCTCTCCTTTCCTATATCTCTCCCTCTTTCCCTATGTTTTTGTCTCTATCATTATTTTTCCCCATGTCTACATCTGATATTCCTCTCTCACTTCCCTTATCTAATCCTCTCTCTTCCTTTCCCCATTTCTCTCTCTCTCTCTCTCTCTCTCTCTCTCGCTTTCTCTATCTTCCCCCTTCTCTCCTTAATACACACTAGGGGTTGATCCTATGAAGTTGAATGTGAGAAGGAATATTATTTTTAATAAAAAACTATTCTACCAAAACCTTTATGAGAGGATTTCTTGTTCTAGGCCAACCAAAAGAATGAACCCATCTATGTGGGGAACCTTAGATTCATCATGCTCCCAAGTTTTAAATAAGAAAATGAGATAAAAATCAGTCATGATCAAACTTAACATATGACATTTATGCCATGGAAAGCCACGCTATTTCTAGAAGAGGATTTGAAGTGTTCCCAATTCATATTTGTCACTCTTATTTATGTTTCCATCTTTGATAATAGCTTTCATATTTCTGATGATTTCCCATTTTCCTTCCTTTATTTCCTCCTTTACCTTTTAAGACTCTTTCCTTAGTTCAACTTGGTATTCTAGGATAAGATCCTCATTTATAAACATTACTAATATTTTTAGGCTTGGAGATTTACCAAGTATATCTAGTTTATGATCATTACAACTAACATAAACACAGATCAATCTATGATTATGCTCGAGTATATTTCTCACCCTTTTCCCTTCTACTAGATAAGTTTTCTGAATTTGTGACTTATTCAATTGTTATTTTACTATATCTCATGTGTCCTTATCATTATGCTCCTTTATACCACCAATTATAAATTTCGGAGCTCTTTTATGACATTCATGAGTTAGTTCAATTATTTTTCTGATTTCCTCTTTTATGGTTTTGATATATAATTTATTCTTTCAGCTACTTACGGTAGAAATGTTATTATGTTTTTTTCTTAACTCTTTCATATTGTCTCTTAAGGTGTAATTTTCTTCAACGATTGATTGTTTTTTGTTTTCTATTTCTTGCACCCTATCTTCCGGAGTTCAGTCTTGAGTGCATACCATTTTATTTTCTAATGATTTGTAGAACTTGTCAAGCCTTACAAATATTTCTAACTTATGTTTCATAAAAAATGTAGATAATTCAAGTGTATGCTGCAAAAGCATTGTAGATAATTCTATTCCTTTCTCTTTCTTCTCTTTGCTTTTCTAAAAAGTCAATATGATCTTAAAATTTATATAAGTTAATTTTGCTTGGCATTGCTTTGCAAGGTAGAAGCTTAGACACGTGAGGAGAAATACTCATAATTTTAACCAATAGATCTTAACCGGAAAAATAAAAAATAAGTAAAATTAAGTTAAGCAGCTTGTAATAATAATTATTAAAAAATTAAAAAAATTATAATGTTTAGACCTTTCAATTTTTTAAAAGAAGAATGTATGCTTTGACCAAATATGACGATAATTAAGTTAATGGTCTTATATTTTATAAGAAAATGAAGGGCGATATATCTATAAAATCGACCACATCCCAATCGACTTCTAGACCACCAAACATGTTGTTATCGTTGAACAAACAAGGAAGGGAAAATCGTATATCAATAAAGTGCGAGAAACTCATGAATGTTCGTTTTAAGAAATGGCAAGGTCATCTCCACAACAGGTTGGAAATTGTTTGAATGGATACGTTACTACAATTTCATATCTAATCGACCGTTCAATTCAAGTGTTTGAGACCGGAAAGAAGAATTCCATTTTATTCCGTGTGCCAGAATTTTTATCTAGTTTATAATTTTTTTCACCTATATTTATTTATTTTTTTAATATTTCTGGAACCACATTTTTTTTTTTATTATTATTTTATTTTCTAATAATTTGTAGTTGTAGTCCCATTTTGTACATATTTCTAACTTGTATTTCATAATAATTTAAGTTTATACTTTATAAACATTATAGATAATTCTAGATTATATCCTTTTCTTTTTCTTCTCTTTGCTTTTCTAAAAAATCAATATGAGCAAAGAAGTCAATATGATCCTCCCTATAGTGATTTTGTTTGGTTCCATGGCTAAATGAAGAGCGTATACCGATTGGGAGAAATATTCATAATTTGAACAACTAGAACTTAACAAAAGGAGAAAAAAAAAAAAAAGTCAATACGATTCTCTCTAGGGTGATTTTTTTGGCCTTGCATTGCTAAATGAAGAGCGTATACCTATTTTGGAAATATTCATAATTCAAAAATATGTTTAGAGCTTTCAATTTTTTAAAAAAGAATATATGTTTTTGACAAGAAACAATTATGATAATTAAGTTAATGATGTAATATTTTTTAATTTTAACTTAATTTGTAAAATTTAGTGATTAAAAATATTGAACCTGGATATCAAATTTTCATAATATAGAGTTGAATTAGAATTAAATTTTTTTTTTAAATAAAATGAAATAAAATAGTTTAAAAAAATTTGTAATTATTTTTATTAAATATATTATTATAATAAAATTAATTTATGTTATTTTCTTATGGGTTATTTTTAAAATAAAATGGATAACTAAATGAGATGCATTTAAGAAATGTAAATTAATTAATTAGTATGATATTTTTATCAATAAAATATATAATTTAATTATGTTTAAAAAGTTTTTTTTTTAATAGAGTTTGTAAATTTTAAATTTAATCATCCATATTTAATAAATGGATGATAGAGATTCAAGTGTGCATCTATAAAAGGGATTGAAACTTGATTCAAAATTTTCCATCTAAGTGTAAGTAGGTTTTATAAATGAAACCATTATTTCACTTTTTCTCTACATAGTCGTTTATGTTTGGCCTTGCAAAATGAATCTTTGCTCCTCATTTAGTAATGATAATATAATCGATTTGTGTTTTGTTTTAAAAAAAAAACATTCAATAAAAATCGATTTGTTTTTTTTTTGTGTTCAAAGGCATAAACCAGCGTTATAAAGACTGCATATCGACTTAAATTTCAACGCTGTTCAAAATTTCAAATTCAACGTTGTTCAAAATTTCAACGCACAACAAAACCTGCAAATCAATCCATGCAACGCGAACTTGGCCCTCACAGCTTACGACGCTATTGGTTTCACACAGTTCTGGTCTGTTGGCCGATTCACCACCATTCAACGCACTAACAGTTCTGTGCACCATTCAACTGAATACACCATTCGACCTCTACGCTGGAGTACGCACCAGGTATATATATCACCTACGCACCAGCAGTGGATATACGCTCCACGCAGTAGTGCACCTCCACGCAGGTGGAACAAACGGCCTCCACTCAGCAATGTACAGGCACCGCCAGCACCCTCTCCACTGCGCGCTCCTCCAACATGCTCCGATACCAATTGTTGGAGATCAGATGCACAACAAATTAAACAAATACTCAGCACAATAATCATGCACAGGAGACACAAAAAATTTAACGTGGTTCACCCAACCAATCTGGGCTACGTCCACCAAACATAGGCATCGACAATTCTTTATTAATCAAACAGGAGATTACAAACTCTCACACACTTCAAACAATCCGTATGGATACCTGTTATATAGCAAAGAGAATCTAACTGCCTCATAAATCCTCTCACATCAAATTTAGGATGCATTAACTCCCTCCCAACAAACTGGAGCTAATCTAGGAACTAATTCCTATTGTTGTCATCTACTGAGATTTTGCCTATTTTATTCAGAACAGAAAATCTCAACAGTTGATAAAGTTGTTCTAGAGGAGTAAATAATACCATAGATTTGGTTACAGAATAAGAATGAAATTGAATTGGCATAAGATACAAGAAAAGATGGAACATCAGGTGAGTATGAAGTTAATATAAGAGCTGAGGAAGTTTGAGAAGATTATGGATGTTGAGTTGAAGACAGTGAAGCTCGAAGGAGTTGAGCTATAGGAAGATACATTTGTTGGAGATGAACATGTTTCTTTTGAACTTGAAGATGGAGCAATGATGTCTAAAACAACAGTTGAGGCAATTGAGCCTTATGATTTTGAAATTAATAATTTGTGTATGTTTGCAGGTGATGTCAAAGAAGACAAAGAAGAGAGGCAGAATTTGAATTATGTTTTAAAGAAGAAGGTTGAGATAGTTAGATCTCATATGGAAGATCATACATAGTTAAGAGGAGGTATTTCTTTTCAGCGTGCTATAAGGACTGAAAGTAGAGGAATTTTGGATTACGATGATGCCAAAAAAAAAAGAAGTTGATAAGGATATCAACCAACCAAGTGAAATGCTTGAGGAGGCTGATAAGAAGACCATTGACGATTTTCTAAGTCATATAGAGGACTTAGAACAGAAAGAGGAAGATTTGGTGACTAGATCATCAAATGAGACCATTGGGTCTTGTGATGTTGAGATTGATAATTTGACTGTGTTTGTAGATGTTGCAGAAGGCAATCCGTCTCTTGGAATTGTCTTGAATGAAGTTGAAATTTGTCAAGAAAAGTACGATGATGATTGTGTTTCATATGAAGATCAAGTTGAGATATTGAAGGAGAATGAGTTCATAAATTCCTTACTTAGTGAAGGAAGTATCTCCAAGGAAGATGAGACAGTTATGTTTCATATGAAGGAACCTATTATTGTTGAGGATAAGGAGAAATTGGCCTATCTCATTGACCAAAGGAAGACCATTGGATAGACATATAAAGCTGTCATAAGGATAAAGGATCAGATTTTATTCTGATGGAGAATGAAGAAGCAGTGTCACCAAGAAATTGGACTTGTGACAAAGAAGGAGATAGTGAGGATTGTATATAATTTTTGGAACAAGTTCCAAGTAAGATGATAGATTTATGGCATGAGTTAAGTATTTTGGAGGATAGAGTAGCAAGTGAGAGAATGAATATTCTGAAATGTACAATTGAAATTAGACAAAGGTGAGGCAGGCATGTCTCATGCTAAAAAGGAATCAGTCGTAGAACTAAAGGAAATTGCACTGACTACCAAGATTAGTCAAGGAGGTGAAGGAAAATAATTGAGGGTTGTCAAGGAAGAGAAAGAAATATATGTTGAAATTGATGAACAACATAATGATGAGGTGTTTGAAAGGAATCAGATAGAAAGTGGATTGTTGAACTGTTTGCTAGAAGCATCTCAGTATGATGTTTTTATCAAAGATATTGAACAGATATTGATTGGAAATGAGATGAAAATTTAGAGGAAAAAATAGGGTAAGGATGTACGGGCGGTAGTTAGAATCCAACAACTTCAAAGAGAAGATAACAAACAAAAGTTTGAAAACAAATGGCATAATGAGGGCCAATTAGAAGATAAAATGGACATGGAGATTGAAAGAATAAGAAAGTTGATGGTGAAGGTGTCACGGAAGAAGACAACAATAAGGAAGTAAATCAACAACAACAAGAAGAAGATAGTAGAAAAATGTGAGAGCATGGCCAATGAGGCAATGCAACATAAATTATGGAGACCTGGAGAAAAGTAACAAACAACAACAACAACAACCAAAGACAGATTACAGAACGAAGTCTGGGCTCCAGGAAGACAAATATTGAATACATATGATCTGAAGATCATGATTATTTTCACCTAGGGAGTCTGATGCAGGAGAATCTTCTATAAGTCAAAAGTCAAAGTAGAAATAAGACCTTAGGGTCTTGACATTTGTCCAAGGAGGAACTATTGTAAAGAGACATTCTAAAACTCATGTAAAAAGTATTTTATTTCTTAGTGAGAATTGATAGGGAATATGCTTATTTGTTAGGTGTCAATGAGAGTTGAGTCAATGTAACAAATCCCCTTAAGTAATGGGATATTAGAGAGAATATTTGTTGCTTATGCTAAGAAGATAGGAAAGTCATAAAGTAGGATTTCCTTACAATAGAAGTGGTTACAAGTTTGTAGGAGTTTAGTGAGGGTGAATAAGTTATGAAATATATTATAAATCAAATTGTAAGCTTCCAAGAATAGGAGGCCAAATTAAAGAAAGAAGATTAGGCCTAGAGAGAGAGGCAAGAGACAAAAGGAGAGGCTGCTGAAATAGAAGTTCAGGCTGAGAGGAAATTATTATAGTGAAAATATTTAATAATGAATAGAAAGCTCAATTCTTAGTTCATAAAGAGAGTGATGTGTTGATGAATCATCAAAACTCATTGTTTGTTTCTTTTACATGTTGAGTGATATTTAATAGAACAAAACTTATTTCTGTGTGAATTAATTCTCTGTGACTGAACTTTAAATATGTGAATAATTCTTTCTAAGTGAAAAGGAATTACAGTGAAATAACTGAGTAGAATCACGATTGATTCCAGTTCTGGAGCAATTGGCCGTGAGAACGGCTAATTGGAGAGAATGACTGTAGATAAAAAGTTGTGCAGGTCGAAGGTGAATAAATCCGAATTATGGATTTGGAGAAGCAAATTAGAATGATGTTATGTATTATGATTTCAAAACAACAAGCAAGGCGTTGCAGTAAGCGTGAAAGCTAAAGATCTAAGTGAATAGATAGAAATAAGCTTAGCAAGGATAGTGTAAAGTAAACGGAGACGCAGAGCGGTTGTGGCCAAAGAAACTGAAGAAAAGAATAAGGAATCAAAAGCCTTTAGATGATTTCCAAAGGACGGGAATGGATGGCAAAGATTAAAACTGCAAAGATTAGTTTCAAAGATGAACACCTAAGGTTAAATTTGCAAATTAAATTAGGGATATTTCGAATTGGATAAGTGTCAGTGGAGCAACCAAGCGCACATCGAAATCGGTGATTTCAATATTTAAGTTTAATACATTGCCTAGTAAGTTGTTTTGTTTGCGATGCGGTGAAAAGTAACACATGTTGGCGGGGTTCACACGTATATCGCATATTACATGCGATATGGCATAATTAGTTAATGGTGGTTAAACCTTATGTTAAACCTTGCGACTTGTGAAGTGTTAATTTTTCGAAATTGTGAAGTGATAAGCTTTGTGATATGCGAAAGGGTGTAGCGGGACCATTAGATCTAGGTGAGATCAACAGTGGAGATTAAATTGTACCTACAGTGATTTCATAAATTGGAGATTTTAGTGTTCAGTGTTAGGACATCACGTGGTAAACTATTTTTGATGTGATGCAATTGCATATCACATAGGATAAGGAGTGAGTTTATTTGTAAATGTTAAAAGTTGCGAGTAGCGAAGTGGAGTTCACTGCGAATTGTGAAATCAAAATATAGCGAAAGTGTTGAGTTTTGAATCGGCTGGGAGATAATTTATTGAAGTTACAAAGCGCTAACCGTCGTGATGGAACACCATTTGTGTGGGCCCATTACCCACACGGTTGTAGTTATGTGATGTGATGTCGTGTATGCGATACGGTTTAATATTGAGATGTGATATGGTATAAGATACCATATGCGGTGCATTGGGTAACGTAAAGGAGATGACTGCGACATAACGGTAAAGTGTATTATTTGGTATTTCTAAGGTTTTAAACTGGAACCACTTATTAATAAGCTTCTGCATATAATTTTAAAAAAATACTCTTTTATGAGTATTAATCCTATGAATGGGAAGATTGTTAAACTTTTCTGTGTATCTGGGTAAAAGTGGCCTTCTGGCTGTATCATCTAGTTAGATTGTTTCATGGATTCATAATGAATTTAGATATGCTGGTATTACTCTTCAAGCACCTTATTTTTGACATCGTTTTCATAGAAGAGTTGGGCGAAGTGGGGTGTTAGGGTTCGACCCTAACCCATTTATTAATGTAATAAGTCCAATATTCCCCTTAAGGGTCATGATTAGTTAGTTTCACAAATAAATCCCATAAGCATTGTAAGTGGATGACGCACATTATAAAAAAGGGACCACAATTAGTTATAGTGGGCCATGTCTAATAAATAAAGCGGTTAACCTGCATATACAAGGAACCATGAGTAGAGAGAGTTTTGAGTCTCAAGAAACTATATGTATTGTCAAATATTGTTGGGGAAGTCTTGTCTTGTCTTGTGTAATTTAGCTCAACTTTATGGAGGTTACCATATTGAAGATGCAAGTGAATTGTCTTGCCACAAACCTTAATAAAATATTTTTGTTATTATCTCATTGGTTTACTTTATGTGGTATATATGTCATATTTCACAGTTCTAATATTTTCTATAGGCCAAGAATATTACAATTGGTATCAGAGCACTTTCTTGGGCCAGTTGCACCACCAATTTCAACAAATTTTTTTAGGCTAGAGATATGTTTTGGAATATTTAAACTACAAAGATATTTTGTTACATGCATCAACTTACGATTCGAGAAGCATGCATACAGGAACTTCAAGAGGTGTCACATCTATTGGACTCCTTGTTAGCTTGCATTAGTAACCCTTCAAGTAGTAGGGCATAATAATATTCCTATATACAAATTACACTTCCACGCACCTGTAGTATATTAGAAGACCCAAAGGTTACCCTAAAACTAGCCTTAGATAAGTCATTAGTTGTCTTATTAATATAGTACACCAAAAACAACACTTACGGAGATCAATCACACATACCCAAGGTATTTGGGTATTACAGGTAAGTGCACGATCGATCCTCCTTAATTAACTCTCTTAAATATTCGGTCAACTACTATTGTTTGGTATGTGGCATATATCATGATTTGCAGCACTTGACACTCCTTATAGTCATAGCTCACTCACTTCCTGCTAATTGGTAGTCACATTTTACATTATCTAGAATTTGGGGTTTTTGTTACCGTAGTCTTGATTAGTTGGAAAAACCAAATTCCTCCATATTTTATTGTATCCAATAGTTGGGGTTTCTACCTCTGCATTATTGGTAAGTTGGGATCACAAATTTCCTACACAATTTTCAGTATCTATATTTTGGGATTTCGGTCAGCATAATATTGATTAGCTTAGAGTAATACTCCTATTAGAGGAAACAAGACAAATTCGAAGATCAACAAAATTCTTATGTTCCAAATAAACATCAATTTTCCTGTGGTCCAAATTTTTTTCTTAGGTGGTTTGAAGTGAAAAAGATAAAAAAACTTCTTATGTCATACCCATTTCAGACATAGTAATTTTATGTAAACCAAATTTTTACCTGGAAAATTGTATGGTAACTATGAGGGCTCAAGTTATATAAAACCTAAAAAAAAATGGAAGACCTTGAAGCAAGCATCACCATCAAAATTCAAGACACAATTACAAAGGCCTTGGAACCCATACTATGATACTTCAAAGCTAAAGTCCCCATGGGGGAGGGGAACCATGTCGATGGAAAATTGGAAGGAAAATCTAGCCACCATCGATATGAGGTATCATCATTTCCACGAGCATTACCAATATTCTACCAAAAAGACACCCAAAATTGACATGCAAAAATTTGATAGTTCTAACTCAGTAATGTGGGTGACACAAATGGAACAATATATTCAACTCAAAAATATATGGAATGATGAAACCAAACTATATGGAATGTTTTATCAGTAGCCTCAAGGAAGCCATGTAGGGACATGTTATATTGCATCAATTGGATACTTGGTTAGAAGCTTGCCACAAAGTTTTATATGTAGAAATTGTTATTAATGCCCAATATAGTCATCATTCACTGACATCAAAGGTAGACCCTGCCCTTCCTATTGGCCCCATCAAAACCATTAACCAACGAAAATGGCTAAAAGGAGAAGACAAGGACTACATTACTATCTTCCGTTCTTTGGAGTTCAGTCTCGAGTGCTACCATTTTATTTTCTCATAATTTGTAGAACTTGTCAAGCCTTATGGATATTTCTAACTTATGTTCCATAAAAATTGTAAATAATTCAAGTGTATGCTCCAAAATCATTGTAGATAATTCTATTCCTTTCTCTTTCTTCTCTTTGTTTTTCTAAAAAGTCAATATGATTTTAAAAATTCTATAAGTTAATTTTGCTTGGCATTGCTTTGCAAGATAGAAACTTAGACACATGAGGAGAAATACTCATAATTTTAACAAATAGATCTTAACAAGAAAAATAAAAAATAAGTAAAATTAAGTTAAGCAGCTTGTAATAATAATTATTAAAAAATTTAAAAAATTATAATGTTTAGACCTTTCAATTTTTTAAAAGTAGAATGTATGCTTTGACCAAATATGACGATAATTAAGTTAATGGTCTTATATTTTATAAGAAAGTGAAGGGCGATATATCTATAAAATCGACCACATCCCAATCGACTTCTAGACCACCAAACATGTTGTTATCGTTGAACAAACAAGGAAGGGAAAATCGTATATCAATAAAGTGCGAGAAACTCATGAATGTTTGTTTTAAGAAATGGCAAGGTCATCTCCACAACAGGTTGGAAATGTTTGAATGGATACGTTACTACAATTTCATATCTAATCGACCGTTCGTGTTTGAGACCGGAAAGAAGAATTCCAATTTATTCCGTGTGGCTGAATTTTTATCTACTTTATAATTTTTTTCACCTATATTTATTGTTTTTTTTTTTACATTTCTGGAACCATAATTTTCATTCATGTTACTATTTTATTTTCTAATAATTTGTAGTTGTAGTCAATTTTTGTAAATATTTCTAACTTGTATTCCATAAGAATTATAAATAATTCAAGTTTATACTTTATAAACATTATAGATAATTCTAGATTATATCTTTTCTTTTTCTTCTTTTTGCTTTTCTAGAAAGTCAATATGAGCAAAGAAGTCAATATGATCCTCCCTAGGGTGATTTTGTTTGGTTCCATTGCTAAATGAAGAGCGTATACCGATGGGGAGAAATATTCATAATTTGAACAACTAGAACTTAACATAAGAAAAAGAAAAAAAAGTCAATATGATCCTCTTTAGGGTGATTTTGTTTGGCCTTCCATTGCTAAACGAAGAGCGTATACCTATTGGGAGAAATATTCATAATTTGAACAAATAGAACTTAACAAAAGAAAAAAATAAAAACATGTTATGCAACTTATAATAATAATAACATGTTATGCAACTTATAATAATAATAAATAATCAAAAATCTGTTTAGAGCTTTCAATTTATTTTAAAATGAATATATGTTTTTGACAAGAAACAATTATGATAATTAAGTTAATGATGTAATATTTTTTCATTTTAAATTAATTTGTAAAATTTAGTGATTAAAAATATTGAGCCTGGATATCAAATTTTCATAACATAGAGTCGATTTAGAATTAATTTTTTTTTTCCAAAATAAAATGAAATAAAATAATTTAAAAAAATTTGTATTTTTTTTTATTAAATATATTATTATAATAAAATTAATGTTATTTTTTTATGGGTTATTTTTAAAATAAAATGGATTTTTTTTTGCTAGTTTAGACTAATCCTACACCCACGGGTTTCGAACCGGTGACCTTGCAGAACGGAGTGCCTTAACAGTGCACCCCATCACCGACTGTTCTACGCCTCGTGAAAATAAAATGGATATTAAATGAGATGCATTTATGAAATGTAAATTAATTAATTTGTATGATATTTTTATTATAAAATATATAATTTAATTATGTTTAAAAAGTTTGTTTTTTTTTAATAGAGTTCCTAAATTTTTAGTTTAATTATCCATATTTAATAAATGGATGGTAGAGATTCAAGTGTGCACCTATAAAAGGGATTAGAACTTGATTCTAAATTTTCAATCTAAAAGTAAGTAGGGCTGATAAATGAAACCACCATTTCATTTCTTCTCTACATAGTCGTTTATGTTTGGCCTTGCAAAATGAAGCTTTGCTCCTCATTTAGTGATGGAGGAGCATCTGCTCTAAGTCAAAAGTCAAACTAGAAATCAGATCTTAGGTTCTTGACATTTGTCCAAGGAGGAACTATTGTAAAGAGACATTGTAAAACTCATGTGAAAAGTATTTTATTTCTTAGTGAAAATTGATAGGGAATATGCTAAGTTGTTAGGTGTTAATGAGTGTTGAGTCAATGTAATAAATACCCTTAAGAAATGGGATATTAGAGAGAATATTAGTTGTTTATGTTAAGAAGATAGGAAAATCATAAATTAGGATTTCCTTAGAATAGAAGTGGTTACAAGTTTGTAGGATTTGAGTGAGGGTGGGTAAGTTTTGAATTATATTATAAATCAAAGTGTAAGCTTCGAAGAATAGGAGGCCAAATTAATGAAAGAGGATCAGGCATAGACAGAGAGGCAAGAGCTGAAAGGTGAGGCCACTGAAATAGAAGATCATACCGAGAGGAAATTATTATAGTGTAACTATTTACTGATGAATAAAAAACTAAATTCTGAGTTCATAAAGAAAGTGTTGTGTTGATGAATCATAAAAATTGTGTGTTTGTTTCTTTTACACGCTGAGTGATCCGTGATAGAAAAAAACTTATTTCTATGTGAAATAATTCTCTATGAATGAACTTTAAATGTGTGAATAAGAATTTATGAGTGAAAAGGACTTACAGTGAAAGAACTAAGTAGAATCACGAGTGATTACCATTCTGGAAAAATTGGTTGTGAGAGAGGCTAATTGGAGAGAAAGAGTGCAGATAAATGGTTATGCAGGTCAGAGGTGAATAAATCCAAATTAGGGATTCAGAGAATAAAATCATAATGATGTCTTGTATTCTGATTTGGGAATAGCGGGCAAGGCATTGCAGTAAGCGTGAAAGATAAAGATCTAAGTGAACGGATAGAAATAATCTCAAGAACGATAGTGTAAAGGAAACAGAGACACAGAGTGGTTGCGACCAAAGAAATTGAAGAAAATACTAAGGCAACAAAAGCCTTTAAAATATTTCCAAAGGAATTGAATGGACGGCGAAGATTAAAACCGCAAAGATCAGTTTCAAAGATGAACGAATAAGATTGAATTTGAAAATTAAATTGGGGAGATTACAAAGTAGGTACGTGTCAGCATAGCAGCCAAGCACACATCACAATCGATGATTTCAATATTTAATTTTAAGACATCACTTGGTAAGTTGTTTTTTTTGCGATGCGGTGAAAAGTAACATGTGTCAGTGGGGTCCACAAGTATATCGCATATCACATGCGATATGGCATAATGTAATTGGGTAATATAAAGGAGAGGGATATGCCATGAAGGTAAATTGTATTATTTGGTATTTCTGAGGTTTCAAACCAGAACCACTTATTACTAAGCTTTTGCGTATAATTAAAGAAAAATACTCTTTTACAAGTATTAATTTTGGGAACAGGCAGATTGTTAAAATTTTCTGTGTATGTGGGTAAAAGCCACCTTTTGGCTGCATCATTTGGTATCATAGCGAGGTTAATGAAAAAAAGTTAGTATAAATAAAGTTTTCAAAGGTAAACTATGTCGAAGACATTTGGTAGAAGAAAATAATATGATTCAGTGTTAACCTAAGAAGAGATTGCAGAAGCATAAATAAAGCACAGTGATGGTTTTTTTATTGTGGAGAATGGAGATTCACTCAAATGTGAAGAGTGGATGGAGACTACTTGTGAAATCATGCAGGTATTGTTTTATTTAATTCTGATTTGAGTTTTGCAGGGTAAAAGACAGATTGAATATTGATAGTTGTAGCTAATGAAGTATCTCAGCAAAAGAAGATCATAGCCTTAAGAAGCAGTGATGAAGGAAGCTAGTAAGAGTTTCTGAGTGAAAGAAGAGTGTGTTCAGAACCTAGTATTTCTTTTGTGATTGAAATAAAGGAGGAAAATTTTGTTCTCAAAAGTGCAGATGAGTTAAAGCCTAAAAGGAGTAGAGGAATTCTCAAAGAAAGTTCCAGAGAGGGGAATAGTGGCCTAGTATAGAGGAAAGCTTGGTGAGGTAATTTTTAGCAGGGAGGACTTGCTATTGTAGAGGCTTAAGTACAACTCATAGAAATAAAGGAGAATATATCTACTAATAGTCATAGACGAAGTTATGAGAGAGACCATATTAGAAGAATGGTGAAGAGAGATGTCAAAGAAGATGGCATGGATGAAGAATATGAGGGAGAAAAGGATGAGATAAGAATGCAATTTAATTTGTTGATAAAGTTGTTCTAGAGGAGTAAAGAAGACCATAGATTTTGTTACAGAATGAGAGAGAAATTGAATTGGCATAAGATACAAGAGAAGAGGGAACATCAGGTGAATATGCAGTTAATAGAAGATTTGAGTAAGTTTGAGCAGATTGTGGAGCTTGAGTTGAATACAGAGAAGCTCGAACGAGTTGAGCTACAGAAAGATACATTTGTTGGAGACGAACAAGTTTCTTTTGAACTTGAAGATGGAGCAGTGATGTCGAAAAAATCAGTTGAGGCAATTGAGCCTTATTATTTTGAGATTAATAATTTGTGTATGTTTGTAGGTGATGTCAAAGAAGAGAAAGAAGAGAGGCAGAATTTGAATTATGTTTTAAAGAAGAAGGTTGAGATAGTTAGATCTCATATGGAAGATCATACACAGTTAAGAGGAGGTAGTGCATTTCAGCATGCTGTAAGGATAGAAAATAGAGGAAGTTTGGATTATGATGATGACCAAAAAAAAGAAGAAGTGGATAAGGATATCAACCAACCAAGTGAAATGCTTGAGGAGGCTGATAAGAAGACCATTGAAGATTTTCTGAGTCATATAAAGGACTTAGAACAACAAGAGGAATATTTGGTGACTGGATGATCGAATGAGACCATTGGGTCTTATGATGTTGAGATTGATAATTTGATTGTGTTTGCAGGTGTTGTAGAAGGAAATCCGTCTCTTGGAATTGTCTTGAATGAAGTTGAAAAATTTCAAGAAAAGTACGATGATGATTGTATTTCATATGAAGATGAAGTTGATTTATTGAAGGAGAATGAGTTCATAAATTCCTTACTTAGTGAAGGAAGTATCTCCAAGGAAGATGAGACAGTTATGTTTCATATGAAGTAACCTATTATTGTTGAGGATAGGGAGGAATTGGCTTATCTGATTGACCAAAGGAAGACTGTTGGACAGACATCTAAAACTGTCATAGGGATAAAGGATCAAATTGTATTCTGATGGATAATGAAGACGTAGTGTCACCGAGAAATTGGACTTCTGACAAAGAAGGAGATAGTGAGGATTGTATATAATTTTTGGAAGAAGTTCCAAGTGATATGACAGATTTATGGCATGAGTTAGGTCTTTTGGAGGATAGAGTAGCATGTCAAAGAATGAATATTATGAATGTACAATTGAAATTAGACAAAGGTGAGGCAGGCATGTCTCATGCTAAAAAGTAATCAATCGTAGAACTAAAGGAAGTTGAATTGACTACTAGGATTAGTCAAGGAGGTGAAGGAAAATCACTGAGGGTTGTCAAGGAAGAGGAAGAAAGATATGTTGAAACCGATCAACAACATAATGATGAGGTGTTTGAAAGGAATCAGATAGAAAGTGAATTGTTGAACTGTTTGATAGAAGCATCTGAGTATGATGATTTTATCAAAGATATTGAACAGATATTGATTGGAAATGAGATGAAATTTTAGAAGCAAAAATAGGGTAAGGATGTAAGGGCGGTAGTTAGAATCCAACAACTTCAAAGAGAAGATAACAAACAACAGTTTGAAAACAAATGGCAGAGTCAGTACCAGTTAGAAGATAAACTAGACATGCAGATTGAAAGAATAAGAAATTTGATGGTGAACGTATCGCGGAAGCAGACAACAACAAGGAAGCAAAGCAGCAACAACAAGAATAAGTCAATGGAAAAATGTGAGAGCATGGGCAGTGAGGAAATGCAACATAAATTATGGATACCTGGAGAACATTAACAAACAACAATAGAAAAAACCAAAGACAGATTACAGAACGAAGTCTTGGATCCAGAAAGACAAATATTGAAGACATATGATTTGGAGATCATGATTATTTTCACCTAGGGAGTCTGATGCCAGAGAATCTTCTCTAAGTCAAAAGTCAAAGTAGAAATAAGACCTGAGGGACTTGAAATTTTTCTAAGGAGGAACTATTGTAAAGAGGCATTGTAAAACTCATGTAAAAAGTATTTTATTTCTTACTGAGAATTGATATGGAATATGCTTATTTTTTAGGTGTCAATGAGTGTTGAGTCAATGTAACAAATACCCTTAATAAATGGGATATTAGAGAGAATGTTTTTTGTTTATGCTGAGAAGATAGGAAAGTCATAAATTAGGATTCTAAATTAGGATTTCTTTAGAATAGAAATAGTTAGAAGTTTGTAGGAGTTTAGTGAGGGTGAATAAGTTATGAATTATATTATAAATCAAATTGTAAGCTTCGAAGAATAGGAGGCCAATTTAAAGAAAGAATTTTAGGCCTAGAGAGAGAGGAGAGAGCCAAAAGGAGAGGATGCTGAAATAGAATATTAGGCAGAGAGGAAATTATTATAGTGCAAATATTTAATGATGAATAGAAAACTCAATTCTGAGTTCATAAAGAGAGTGTTATGTTGATGAATCATCAAAACTCTGTGTTTTTTTATTTTATGTGCGGAGTGATATGAAATAGAACAAAACTTATTTCTGTGTGAATTAATTCTTTGTGACTGAACTTTAAATATGTGAATAAGTCTTTCTAAGTGAAAAGGAATTACAGTGAAAGAACTGAGTAGAATCACGAGTGATTCAATTTCTGTAGCAATTCGCTGTGAGAGAGGCTAATTGGAGAGAATGAGTGCAGATAAATGGTTGTGCAGGTCGAAGGTGAATAAATCTGAATTAGGGATTCAGAGAAGCAAATTAGAATGATGTTATGTATTATAATTTTAGAACAACGGGCAAGGTGTTGTAGTAAGCGTGAAAGCTAAAGATCTAAGTGAACGGATATAAATAAGCTCCGGAAGGATAGTGTAAAGGAAACAGATATGAAGAGTGGTTGCAACCAAAGAAACTGAAGAAAATACTAAGGAAGCAAAAGCCTTTAGAATATTTCCAAAGGAAGGGAATGGATGGCAAAGATTAAAACCACAAAGATCAGTTTCAAATTTGAACACCTAATATTGAATTCGCGAATTAAATTAGGGAGATTGTGAAGTGGATACGTGTCGGCGGAGCAGCCAAGCACACATCGAAATCGAAGATTTCAATATTTAAGTTTAAGACATCACCTAGTAAGTTGTTTTGTTTGCGATGCTCTGAAAAGTAACATGTGCCAGTGGGGTTCACGTGTATATCGCATATCACATGCGATATGGCATAATTAGTTAATGGTGGAGGTTAAACCTTGCAACTTGTGAAGTGTTAAGTTTTCTGAAGTGTGAAGTGATAAGCTCTATGATATGCGGAAGGGTGTAGCGGGACCATTAGATCTGGGTGAGATCAACAGTGGAGATTAAATTGCACTTAGAGTGATTTCGCAAACCGGAGATTTTAGTGTGCAGTGTTAGGACATCACGTGGTAAAATATTTTTGATGCGATGTGATGCGATCACATATTTCACAGGATAAGGAGTGATTTTATTTGTAAATGTTAAAAGTTACGAGTAGCGAAGTGGAGTTCACTGTGAATTGTGAAATCACAATATAGCGAAAAGTGTTTAGTTTTGAATTGGCTGAGAGGTAAGTTAATGAAGTTTCAAAGCGCTAAATGTCGTGATGGAACACCATTTGTGTGGGCCCATAACCCACACAGTTTTAGTTATGTGATGTGATGTCGTGTATGTGATACGGTTTAATATTGAGATGTGATATGGTCCGAGATACCATATGCGGTGCATTGGGAAATGTAAAGGAGATGATTGTGTCATAAAGGTAAAGTGTATTATTTGGTATTTCTGAGGTTTTAAAGTGGAACCACTTGTTACTAGGCTTCCTCGTATAATTAAAGAAAAATACTCTTTAACGAGTATTAATACTATGAACGGGCATATTGTTAAACTTTTCTGTGTATGTGGGTAAAAGCAGCCTTTTGGCTGCATCATTTAGTTAGATTGTTTCATGGGTTCATAATGATTTTAGGTCTGCTGGTATTTCTCTTCAACCACCTTATTTTTGACATCATTTTCATAGAAAAATTGCGTGAAGTGGGGTGTTAGGATTCGACCCTAACCCATTTATTAATGTATAAGTCCAAGATTCCCCTTAAGAGTCATGATTAGTTTGTTTCACAAATAAATCCCATAAGAATTGTATGTGGATGATGCACATTATAAAAAAGGGACCAAAATTAGTTATAGTGGGCCATGGCTAATAAATAAAGCGGTTAACCTGCATATGCAAGGAACCATGAGTAGAGAATGTTTTGGGTCTCAAGAAACTATATGTATTGTCAAATATCATTGGGGAAGTCTTGTGTTGTGTTGTGTAATTCATCTCAACTTTACTAGAGGTTACCATATTTAAGAGGCAAGTAATTGTCTTGCCGCAAACCTTAATAAAATATTTTTTTATTATCTCATTGGGTTATTTTATGTGGTATATATGTCATATTTCACAGTTCTGATATTTTCTATAGGCCAAGAATATTACAACTGGTATCAGATCACTTTCTTGGGCCAGTTGCACCACCAATTTCAACAATTTTTTTTTGGCTAGAGATATGTTTTGGAATCTTTAAACTACAGAGATATTTTGTTACATGCATCAACTTGCGATTCAAGAAGAATGGATGCAGGAACTTCAAGAGGTGTCGCGTCTATTGGAATCCTTGTTAGCCTGTGTTAGTAACCCTTCAAGTAGTAGGGCATAATAATATTCCTATATACAGATTTCACTTCCATGTACCTATAGTATACTAGAAGCCCCAAAGGTTACCCTAAAACTAGCCTTAGATAAGTCATCAGTTGTCTTATTACTATAGTACACCAAAAACAACACTCAAGGAGATTAATCACAGATACCTAGGGTATTTGGGTATTATAGCTAAGTGCATAGTCTACCCTCCTTAATTAACTCTCTTAAATATTGGGTCAACAACTATTGTTTGGTATGTGGCATATATCGTGATTTGCAGCACTTGACACTCCTTATAGTCATAGCTCCCTTACTTCCTACTAATTGGCAGTCACATTTTACATTATCCAGAAGTTGGGGTTTTTTTCACCGTTGTATCGATTAATTGGAAAAACAAAATTCCTCCATATTTTATTGTATCCAATACTTAGGGTTTCTACCTCTGCATTATTGGTGAGTTGGGACCGCAAATTTCCTACACAATTTGCAGTATCTAGATTTTGGGATTTCGGCCACCATAATATTGATTAGCTCAGAGTAATACTCCTATTGGAGGAAACAAGAAAAAATTGTCATTACAAAATTTTGGTTGCAAGTGATACCATCTTCCAATAAACATCAATTTTTCCTATGGTCCAGATTTTTTTCTAAGGTGATTTCAAGTGACAAAGATCAACAAAATTCTTATGTCATACCCATTTCAGACATAGTAATTTTATGTAAACCAAATTTTGACCTAGAAAATTGTATGGTAACTATGAGGGCTCAAGTTACATAAAACCTAAAAAAGAATGGAAGACCTCGAAGCAAGCATCACCATCAAAATTGAAGACATAATTACAAAGGCCTTGGAACCCATACTACGATACTTCAAAGCTAAAGGCCCCATGGGGGTGGGGAACCATGTTGATGGAAAATTGGAATGAAAATATAGCCACTATCGATATTAGGTATCATCATTTCCATGAGTGTCACCAATATTCTACCAAAAGGACACGCAAAATTGACATGCACAAATTTGATAGTTCTAAATTGGTAATGTGGGTGACACAAATGGAACAATATATTCAACTCAACAATATATGGGATGACAAAACCAAACTAAATGTGCGATTTCTTTATTTTTACTAAGAAAAATTATAGTGGTGGAAATGGAATCAGAAATGATACACATGAAATCCAACTTGGAATATGTTCTCTAAAGCCATTTGTGCTCATTTTGACAAGGACTCTCAATTTCTAGGCCGGTTCATAAAGTTCAAACAAACTTGTAAAATATGAGACCACATCATGACATTTGAACAACTAGTCATCCAAACCAAGGGCATATGGGACACCTTCTATATGGAATGTTTTATCAGTAGCCTCAAGGAAGCCATGTAGGGACATGTTAGATTGCATCAATTGGATACTTTGTTAGAAGCTTGCCACAAATATTTATATGTAGAAGTTCTTATTAATGCTGAATCTAGTCATCATTCATTGACATCAAAGGCAGACCCTGCCCTTGCTATTGGCCCCATCAAAACCACTATCCAGCGAAAATGGCTGAAAGGAGAAGATAAGGAATAAATTACTATTTTGATGAAAAATATTGCCAAGGCCCAAAATGCAAGGACCCAAAGGTCTTTCAGATTGACGTGACTGAAAATAACTTATACGGTGAAGCCTAGACTACGAAATTATTTTTTTAGGGTGTATTGGAAGCCCAAGATACTACAATATATACTACAACAACACCTGACAAACTGATTCTATCATTTCATGCATTAACATGTATTTCTTATCTATGAATGCTTAAAATCAGAGGATTTATTAAGCATCGATTGATGGAAATATTAATTGATAGTGGAAGCATGCATAATTTCTTCCATAAACATGTTGTTGAGGTCATACATTATTTTTTGCAGGAAATAACCTAATTTCAGGTCCTTATATCGGATTAGGGGACCATGAAATGCAATGGACATTGTGAGAACATAAATATCTAGATGGGGAACTATCACCATATAACAAACATGTTTTCCATTGAAATGGGAGGTTGTGACATTGTTCTTGGAGTTGAATGGATTTGAACACTAGGCATGTTACCATGGATGATCCAAATGGAAAGTGGCATCTACCCATGGCATTTATCCACCCATGGTATTGTAAGTAGCATCCACTCATGGGATTTATCCACCCATGTTATTTATCCACCCATGGTATTTATCCACCCTATTGTAAGTGGAATCCACCTATGGTTTTCATTCTCCCATGGTATTATAAGTTGCATCCACCCATAGTATTTTTCCACCCATGGATTTTACCCATGGTATTGTAAGTGACATCCACCCATATTATTCATTCACCCATGGTATTTACCCACCCATGGAATTTACCTGTGGTATTGTAACTAAAACATGATATAAGTAACAAGTTTTTTCTTGTAAAAGGATATATACTTCACCACAATGTAACTTTTATAGTTATTCTCTATTTAAATAAAATGTTTCTTTACGGCTTTATTTACATTGTGTTCTCTCATTTTTATAGCATTCTAATTTTCATATCTTGGGGGACTCCCCCCAAGATCCATTTGAATATTCTTAGAACTTGGGGGCCTCCCCCAAGATCAGGACCAATGGTATCATAGCCAAGTTATAGCTCCATGGGAATGATGGTTTGACAAAAATTTCAGTTTCAAAGTTTTACGACAATATTCAACAAAATTAATGCAGGTGCTACAACCTCCACATATCACTTTCTTAGGAAAATCGAGAAGATTGTTTTTTTCATTGTTTTGCAGGAATTTTTTGGGCAGCGAGTTTGCAAATCAAATCTCAAAATTTTGGTGCAAAATAATAAAACAAATAATAGATAGGGGTTCCTTGCGAAAAAATACCCAAATCAAAATACAAAATCGCCTAAATCATAGTCTAGATGAAGGAGTTATCATTGATTTAAAATCAATTGTGTTGCAAAATTCTTTCTGAGGAAAATTCGTGAGTGATGACTCTCCTATAATTTCTTACAATTTTTATTTATCATTTCAGAAATATGATTATATATGTTCTCTCCTCTTGAAAAATCACCCAATTTAAAAAAAAAAATGGTTGAATCGGAGTTCGGATGAGGAAGATATTGATGATTTAAAATCTACTATATTTTTAGAATTTTTGTGATGACAAGATAATTGCAGCACAAATACTAGTTTCCAAAGCGTCCACATAGGGATTTCAATCACATGGAAAGATGCAGAATTGCCATTTTATTTCCAAAAATAAGTTATAAGAAGGATTTTGAGTTATATTGACCGATTTATTCCCATTCTAAATTATTTTTTATATCTGGAGCAGCATTCAAAGCAAGTTTCCTTCGGATACATTCCCTCCCACCCTTGTTTAGCAGGCACATGTTTTAGATTCATCATTTTCAGCATAGAATATTTTGGCTTGGGTTATTTGGAGATGTTCCTTCTCATCCCAGACTATGTAGAAATCTGCTACTTCATCAACAGTCACCATTAGGGTTATGGGTCGACTGCACAAAATCCTTATCATCGAAGTCAATTTCCTAGGTTGTACATTGTTAGTCTCATATTTTATCAAAAAAATTACAGGGTATATGTATCCTTATATTTTTTGTTTGTCATGGTTATGGGTCATCCACAAATCCACGTTTCATCAAAGTCCATTTGCTAGGCCACACACTGCTAGTATCACAATTGGTCATAAGAATTATAGGGTATCTCTATCCTCATATTTTCACTCATCATAGTTATGGGTTAACCACACAAAACCCTTATCTTCAGTGGCTCTTCATATTAAACAAGGGATTCTTAGGAGGGAACTTCACGCAATCGGTACCACTACTTCTTAAGGATGGAAGAATTATCTGAATGGAAAGTGGCATCTACCAATGGTATTCATCCACCCATGCTATTCATCTGCCCATGGTATTTATCCACCCATGGAATTTACCCATGGTATTTTAAGTGGCATACACCCATGGTATTGTAAGTAGCATCCACCCATGGTATTCATCCACCTATGGAATTTACCCGTGGTAATGTAAGTGATATCCACCCATGGTATTTACCCACCCATGGATTTTACTTGTGGTACTGTAACTAAAAAATGCAATAAGTAACAAGGTGCATCTTGTAAAAGGAAATATTTTACACCATAATTTAGCTTTTACAGTTATTATCTACTTTAATAAAAAGTTTCTTTATGGTTTTATTTATGTTTTGTTCTCTCATTTTTTTAAAATACAAAATCACCTGAATCGGAGTCTGGATGAAGGAGTTATCGTTGATTTAAAATCAATTGTGTTGAAAAATTGTAGGAAAATTCATGGGTGATGATTCTCATATCATTTCTTGCAATTTTTATTTATGATTTCAGAAATATGATTATATATTTTCTCTCATCTTGAAAAATCACCCAATTTAAAAAACAAAATTGGTTGAATCGGAGTTCGGATGAGGAAGATATTGATGATTTAAAATCAATTATATTTTTAGAATTTTTGTGATGAAAGGACAGTTGTAGCACAAATACTAGTTTCCAAAGTGTCGACATAGGGATTTCGATCACATGGAAAGATGCAAAATTGTCATTTTATTTCCAAAAATAAGTTATAAGAAGGATTTTTAGTTTTATTGACCGATTTATTCCCATTCTAAATTATTTTTTATATCTGGAGTGGCATTCAGAGCGATTTTCCTTTGGATACATGCCCTCCCACCCTTCTTTAGCAGGCACCTATTTGAGATTCATCATTTTCAGCATAGCATATTTTGGCTTGGTTTATTTGGAGATGTTCCTTCTCACCCCAGACTATGTAGACATCTGCTACTTCATCAACAGTCACCATAGGGTTATGGGTCGACCGCACAAAATCCTTGTCATCAAAATCAATTTCCTAAGATGTACGTTGTTAGTCTCATAGTTGATCAAAAAAAATATAGGGTATATGTATCCTTATATTTTCTGCTTTTCATGGTTATGGGTCATCCACAAATCCACGTTTCATCAAAGTCCATTTTCTAGGCCACAGACTGTTATTATCACAGTTGGTCATAAGAATTATAGGGTATCTCTATCCTTGTATTTTCACTCATCATGGTTATGGGTTAACCACCCAAAACCCTTCTCTTCAGTGGCTCTTCATATTAAAAAAGGGATTCTTAGGAGGGAACTTCACACAATTGGTACCACTGCTTCTCAAGGAGGGAAGAATTATCTGAATGGAAAGTGGAATCTACCAATGGTATTCATCCACCCATGGTATTGTAAGTGGCATCCACCCATGGTATTCATCTACCCATGGTATTCATCCACCCATGGAATTTACCCATGGTATTGTAAGTGGCATCCGCCCATGTTATTCATTCACCCATGGTATTGTATGTAGCATCCACCCATGGTATTCATCCACCTATGGAATTTACCGATGGTAATGTAAGTGACATCCACCCATGGTATTCATTCACCCATGGTATTTACCCACCCATGGATTTTACTTGTGGTATTGTAACTAAAAAATGCAATAAGTAATAAGTTTCATCTTGTAAAAGGAAATATTTTACACCATAATTTATCTTTTACACTTATTATCTACTTTAATAAAATTTTTCTTTATGGTTTTATTTATGTTGTGTTTCTTCAGATCTTAGGGGCCTCCCCCCAAGAACCATTTCAATTTTTTTTTGATCTTGATGGCCTTGCACTAAGATATGGATCAATGGACTTCCTAAGAGGTATATATGAGCTTCAAATAAAATGGAAAGACTCATACGTTTCTTGGGCTCCAGAAAAGTGCTCCTACTATAATCAACTCACATAGAATAGAGAAGATTTTAAAAAGGGGACACCATGGGGTAGTTTGTCAATTAATTTCAATCTATGCCATTAAATCAAGCCCTGGAAAAATTCATACAAATCTACAAAAGGTGTTGAGTTACCATAAAAATGTGTTTGAAAAGCTGAAGGAATTACCCCCTTCTCAATGTCAGCATGCTCATAGAAACCCTTTGATTCTGGGTAGATATCCACTGAATGTACACCACTTTAGGTATTCATTTTCATAGAATAATGATATTGAAAATATTATTAAGGTGATACTAGAATCATGAGTGATTCATCCAGATATATTATTGTCTCTTTCAAAAATCAGTCTCCAAGTGAATCTTTCAAGATTCTATGCAAAATTCTACGTAAGAATATTCCTTAAAATATTATCCTAGAATATTCTCCTAAAAATTCACACCAACAAACATTAGGGGAATTTTGAGGTCTCAAATGGGCCTCCTAAGGAAATTATAAAACAATAGTGGAAATAATAAAATAAGATCAAATTACAACATCAACTTTTAGTGGGAAAAAATAAAAAACTACCTTTTCAACTCATATTGTCAGCTTATCTTCCTATGGGTTTACTCAAATTTCGAGTGGGAACACTCATTGGATGTATAATTTGATTCATCATCCAAGGAGTACCCATGTTTCATAATTTCTATGGACCTTACTGGTGAGCCCTGGTATTGCACCAAGAATACTGCAACTCCGAGAGGCTTCTCTACTTTAGTTTATCAACCCAGGGTTCATACAAACTTGGAGGTCACGGTGCTATATACAGAGTAGATGCATTATACTCATGTCATTCTCTTTCAAGCTCTACGAAAGTGTGCTACTTCTAGGGTTTCTAGGCAAAATTTGTCATAATTCTAAAATTTGGCCTAGGGAAACAAATAATTCAAAGCCATGGCACTATCAGTAAGTAAAAAACTATACTACAACAAACAAGTATATCTAACTATTCTACAATGAAGGAGATCTACTCATTAGACTATGATAAGAATTGTAAAGAAAACTAGGTACCTTGCATCAAGTAAATTGTTGAATTCAAATGGCATAAAGGATACTAATATAATCACACTTAGCTAGGAAAAATGGCTAAACACACTCTACTTACCCTATGCTCTATCTATCATGCTTCTATTCATGCAACTATTCATGACCTAACAATGCTTGAAAATGTGTCGTTTTGAAACTAGGAGAAGAAAGTGTTAAGGTGGCTGATGGAAGGCTTGAACAAATGGGGGAAAGGCTGGAGGTGTATGAGTGGTTTTTGTAGGTTTATAAGATGGCCATGGTGGTTTATGGGCTTAAGGAGGGTCCCATAGGTGTTATTTCCAGTGCTACTACATGTTTTCTGTAGTGTTACAGGCAAGTCCTGAATTGCTACAGGAAATAGGTGAGGGAAATCTGAGGCCAAAAAGAGTTGAAAAAAGGATAGGGAATGTGGTGTGAAGTGGGATTAGGATGAGTAGGAGCTGGACCAACCCTTGGAAAAGTTCATAACCTCTTGGGAGGCCTGCCTTTCACCCCTGTGGTTTTCTCACAATGTAGGGATGAAAAATCCGAAAGTATGGCTAATGGTGATTTTGATGAACAGAGGGCTGAAGGAAGATGAGAAATGAAGCTCAAGGTGCTGGTGAAATTCTCCTTCGTTGTGCTACCTGTACCTGGAATAAAAATACATATTTATGCAATAACAATGGAGAAATTTATCATAAAGGCAGTGGAAAATATTACTTTATTTTTTAAAGAAAATATATTCTAATAAATAAACAGAGATCTACCATAGCATGTTGAATATATTCATGGAATTACAACAACTAATATCATCCATTCAAAGAAATAAAAAACTAAGAAGAATTTTTGGTCTGTGGGGAAGGTCTACCCTCCTCAAGCTCTATTGACAGAGGTGAAAGGGGGATTCTTGGCTCACAACTTTATGGAGTTATCACCTAGTATACCACTCATGTAAGTAGACTAAATCTACAACAAAATACAAATCGAAGAAAACTAAAACAGTGAATGAAAATTACCAGCAAACTAGCTAACTATTCATAAGAAAAACTAACAAAATGACATGAAAGTAAAGAATGATTACACAAGAGCGACTGAGGCACATGGATTGGGCCCTAAACCACAAGCCTAGCTCTATGAAAACTAGATTAGTAAGGAAAACTCATAATACTCATTTCATTTCAAAATATAGTCTCATTATATCAATATAAAAATATTTAAAAACTGATTACAAGAGCAAAGATCTTAATGCCTTTCTCCAAAATTTGAATCCTAATGAGCTCCTGCTCAGCTCTATTTATCCTAAAGGGTAGCTACTAATAGCTCCCTAGAAAATAGTTGATGAGTCCACTTGGCTCCAAGTGAAGTATGGCTTGAGTTAACACATTGGTCTTGCCTTTTCTTGGTTGCCTTTTATTTTGAGCTATTGGAGGGAATCGCGAGGATCCATTGGTTGCCTTTGGGAGTTAAGCAGGGTGGAAAAACCCCTAGAATATCTCCTTTTTGTCTACACTAAGTCTTTATGAAAAATTCTCCACAAAAATTCCATATCTTCATGATTTTCCTACTTTTAATCTTATGTTAGGTACCTGAAGTATGTTAAGCCTCAATAACCACCTACATTAGCATCATAATACCATAATATAAACAAAATTCAAGAAAAAGAGACTTAATAAGCAAAAAAGGTGACAATCAACCCCTCAAAATGTACCTAATGATGGAGCTCATCATCACCCCCCTACTAAATGGTTTCTCATCCTTTGAGCAACTAATCATTCTTCTGCATTTCCTTTAAGGCCTTGATGGACCCCCTGACTTCCCAAGGAGGAAGTGTGGGAGTCCCCTTAGGAGGGTAAAACCCATCATTCTTTTATGCTTCCCCCAATTCTCTGTTCTCATCATATTGGTCCTTCCCATCACTCGGCCCCAATAGCAAGGGTGGAATAAGCTTTAGACATAGCCACTAAATATTTTTGGCCCAAATGGTCCTCTTGTACAATGGTGCCCTCTCCAAGGCATCCCTTAATTTTTCTGGTGTATGGTACTCCATGTTTCTAAGGTTGTGAGGGAAATTGTTCCATATTCTCTCGCTATCCATAATGTACTCATCTCCTAACAACCTAGAAACATCATCAAAGTGGTCTATTTCTTGAGCTTGTGTATGGAGGTATCTTTTAGCTAGTTCAAGATCCCTTCCAATCTTCATATGGTTATTTATGACTCCTCTACTAATGAACATTTTATGTCCTAATGCGTAAGGGTTCTTTTTTTTCCCTTCTCATAACCCTCCACATCTCTTGTGTTGTTGTCTCCACATTTACCTTCCATGATGCTAAATCCATTAATTGCATATCCCCCATCCTAGGATTTGGGTCCCAAATATTTAAGTCTGTTAACAAAAGGTTATGCATATAAAACTCTGTCATTTTTTCCCTTTCATCCATGCTACCTTTATTTCACAAATCAATGAACTATCTACAATTTTGGAAAGGTAAGGATCGATGGGAGGCTAAAGTTTTAAATTGAAAGAGGAGCCACTGATCCTTATGGTAAAATGAATATGAATCTAAAGCATACCTATGTTGAATGGCCTCCATGCACAAATATGCCATGGTCAATGTTATCACTCTGCCAAATTTCTAAGGCTTAAGGAGAAATCCTGACAGAGGTAACCACATACCAATATTTTCGCTTGGTATCTAGCCCTACCAAACCGAAGAGGGCTCTATCCACATAAATTACAGCCAAGAGGGCTAGATGAAAAGGTTGTAGGCTAGCTATGAAATGCAAAGGGTTTGTTATGTTTTGATTGGGTTTGTTGGATGCATATTAGGTCAAAGAGGCTAGGTCAGGGAAAATATGATGGGAATTGCAGTCCATTCAATGGGGAAAGGTGGGTATAAATCTTAGCACTTTAAGGTGATTTTGTGAGATGGTTTCAGACTAATGAGTATCTAGGAAGAGCATAAGAGATGTATTCTTCCTAACCTCAAGAAAATGGACAAATTATGAATATTTTACCATAACAGAGCATGAAAGAACATGTATTCTGCCTATCAACTTGAAAATTGTTATATGATAGAAATTAAATAGTTTATGATCTTACCAAACATTCATAAAAATAAAAAAATATAATAAAAAATGCTAAACATCCATACCACGGGTATCCAAAATAAATAGCTGCAACTCTTCATTAATTTCTAGCCAGACTGATTACACTATAGTCCTTGATCAATACAACACCATCCGACCTTTTCCAAAAGTGAAGAAGGGAATAATATAGACATCAAAACCACTTTCTCTCATCCTCAAGGGTAAAATCCCTGAGTTGAGGAAGAGATCCACAAAAATTTGATCTGATAGCTGAAGTGTAGGGAGGTCCAAGTGACTCCTCCCTAATTACAATGAAACCGATTCATTTGACTTGATGATAACATTTAAACAATTAATTTATGCCTAGGTAACTCATCCACATGATATTTACATTTACCTTCATCAATTACATAGGTAAAATCCTCATTTCCCAAGATAAAAGTAAAAAATACAGTGAAAATTGAAAAATATCAGACACTAGTCAAGTGCGCCATTTTTGTGCCCCGTGTGCCCTCAGAGTGCCAGGTGCATCCTCCATGTTGCAGGTGTCGAAAATGGGCTCAGGATGGCTTGTTGGAAATCCTATCTAGTCTAATTTCTATATATGTCTTTAGTTTGCAGAATTGAGTTGATTTTCCCTGTCAAAAAGTGATTCTCCCATAGCTGGTCAGGTGTGCAGTGCTGAGGCAAAAAAGGAGGCATACCATTGATTTTTTGTGTGTTTTTTCACCTTTTAACCTGCCAGTTATCTAGACTAAGCCTATAAAAGTTGGTTTTTGGAATCTATTCATCATTTTTCATCTGCTGGTGGTCTGCATTTCACCAAAAACTGCCTCAGACAAGTCAACCTGTTGCAATACTGTCTAGGATTGCTGAAAAAAAAAAAAAAAAAAAATTACCCCAAAAGTTTTCAAAATTTGTGAGACGACTGCTAATCATGTGGTTTAGGAATGGAGTGAAGCCTCAGAAAGTATATCTAGCCTCCTTTTCTCTTCTTTCTTGTTTTGGGTTTTCAATCTTTGCATTAGCTCTTCTAAGCTTTGCCCTTTCAATTTTGTCTCTTTTGGCATAGTACTTGACCATCCTTCTTTGAATTTTGTTATCTTTGTTTTCTTTCTCCATGAGCTTCTCAAGAAGGTTGTTAGCCCTTTCAAGCCATTGCTCCCAGTTCTCATTGATTATCACCGCAATTCTCTTACTCACCTCATCTGCTAGTTCTCTTTCTTTTTACCTTTCTATTTCTAAGGCACTTTTCAAACCTTTATTCCTTGGCCTTATTCTTGGCACTTGTTCTTTGGGTTTATATAGCACACCATATGTTTCTAGTGTCTCTTCAAGAAAGAATTTAGCTTTTTTTGCCTCGCTCCGAGTTGTGATGAATTTCACCTCATCAATGAAGTACTTTGTTTTCAGCTGTTGGTTCTACTGCTCAAGAAAGGTAATGAAAAATTTAGATCTCTCAAGATTAGTTTGTAGCTCCTTAGTCTTGGCGTCTTTTTCCTTGATTACTGTGCTAGTGTCCTCATCATCATCATGCTCTTCTAGGTCAGCAAGGTCAAAATCCCGTTATGTCTTCTAGAGGTCCTCCTCCTCATGTCGGATCTCTGCCTAAATCTCTGCCTTTGTCATATTTTGATTCCATTTGTCTACCTTATTTTTCGATGTAGAAGGAAAGGCCCCTTCCACTATGTGTGGAGAAAACACATGCATGTGACATCTCTGGTATGTTTTTTCCACTAGCTCTATGTCAGCCTTGTTAGTCTATTGAGGCTCACTAATCTAAGCTCTGCTAGGTGACCTAGTCTTAGTGTGAAATGGCGATGATGGTGGTGAAATGGGTGAAGGAGACTGATCTGATGAGGATGAATGTATTGTGGGATGAGATGGAGGAATGGATGTGGAAGGATGAGATGGTGAAGGAACATCTTGTGCATGCTGAATAGATGAATCAGTGAATATGTCATTAGCTATGAAAGTACTCCATGAAAATTTTGGTTGTTTGAGGTGATGGAGGATTATGATCTTGATGAGGAAGTGGTGAAAAAGACTTTTCATTTGGTACTCATATTCTTTATTTTGGACAATATATTCCATATTGTCAATTCTTTGGAAGAGGTAATAAGGTATGTTGAACATCTTGACCCTTGTGAAGTGCATGAGTAGCCGGATATGATAGGTGTAAAGTCTAGAGAACCTACCTTCACAAGAAAATTATTTCATGATGATTTTCATCATGGGGGCATAATTTTTCAGGAGGTAAGAGAAAATAAAAATCCCCTTTCTTTCATTCTTGTACCTAGGTTTGATGTATGGTTCATAGTAATGCTCCTCCAAGTATTTTTTTCTTGAACCATTTTTCCCAACATTTGGGATCCTAGTGGCAGCTGATATGATGGTAGTGGACATAATGAAAGTGACACCAAAAAGAGTTACTTGGTTTTCACAGAGATTAGAAATCAAAATTATTCTCAACATAGGATGGTGTTGAACCCTTTGTATTTTTTCACAGAATTTGAAACATCCTACATGCTTAAAACGTGTCATAGCCATGGGAGATGCCATGAGTTCCCTGGTATATTTTTGGCTCAAGTCTAAGGACTCTTCCTCCTTTGTGTGACCTCCTCTCCTCTCTTTCTTCTCCCTCACTATGGTTTCCGTTATGTTCTTCTTCCATGGTGTATTGGTTTTAAAACCCTAGGGAGGTGTAATGGAATGGAAATGAAATTTTTGGGAGTGAGGAATGAGATAGGAAAATTTAGGGAGATGGGGGAAGGCATTTATGAAATGAGGGAGGTGATAGGTATTAGTAATGATGGGGGATTTGGGATATCGGATTTAATTACAGGTTAGGGATTTGAAAGCCTAGGCAAATGAAGCACCTAGGTCTTAGGGTTTCAGGGAAAAAGGGCTTAAGGAAAGGGGTTTATGATATAGGGGCTTTGGAGAAGGTCAATTATGATATGGAAAGGGAATGGAAGTGCTAGGGAGTGAAATTGAAATGTAATTGGGTATTTTACAGTGATACTAGGGTTTAGAATGAAGAAGACACCATATTTTTTAATAACACTTAAAACACCATTGAAAATGCAATTGATGAGGAGAGGGATGGTGTTTTACTCCTTGCTTGATGGAGGTCAAATGCAACATTTGTTGAAGATTGAATGCGATGGAAATCGATTTGGGGTGTTTTGAACAATTTTGATCAGGTGCGCAACGCACAAAGCAGGTGTGCCCTCTCTTTTCCAAGAGCGCAATTTCTAACACAGGTGCACAATGTAATAAATAGGAGATCCCTCATTCTGCCAGGAGCACAATGCTGCCTCAGTTTTGCAAATTTCACCCTCTGAATTTGGAAATCATGCTTTTGTTGAGGTTTCTTGATGATGGAGAGGAAAAATGAGATTTTTTTTTTTATGTCTAGTGGGTTTAAATACATTGTGAATTGGATTTTGATGACTTTAAAACCCACTTTTGCAATTTTCAATTTCACCTTTAAAACCTTGCAAAATACCGTTTAACTCTGTCTTTTTTTATTTGCATATTGATCATGTTGGAGTAGGAACTCTTCATATTTTGAAGTTTGATGTGTTTGGCATATGGAACTGAGTTGGAAGCTTTGGGAAACTGAGTACTTATTACATATAATGGACATAAAATTACATAAATAAAAAATAAAATTACATCTCAGTTTTTTGGAATAAAACTACATTTTGGAATGAAACTCACACTTGAAATCAAAATTTCAACTTTGGAAACCTTATTTACATGCCTCAAAATCATCTTTAGATGGTAAAGGGATATTATTTGGATCAATCTCATACTTTTGTTGACCTTATGCAATGAAATGGTGGTTTTTTTGGACCTTGAAGAATGAAAGCTAGAGACTTAATGAAGACTTTGAGTGACCAAACTTCATGGTGACCTAAATGACATAACGATATGATGAAATGGACTTTCATGAATGAAGTATGCTCATCAATACATGAAGGTGGGCAAACAAGTATGAATTTTTGAGGAAGAGTGAAATTTTTTAACTAGGGCTACCATCAATGTGCAAATTTGTTGCATGAACTAAAATAATATGAAAAGAGGATTTTGATCAGTAATGGCAGGATGAAAATACTGACATTAACAGTGGTCACTTGTTTTCCTTTTTTTGAAGCTACTCTTGTAGTGCTACATTCTATGTCTGTCTTGTTGAAAAATGCTCCTTCAAAACTGACTCTTTGAGCCTCACATCAGATAAATATTTTCCCAACTCAGGTACTTTTCCTTCCATAACCCCTATATCATACACTCCTTTAGATGTGGCAAGATTCATCTAATAATCAGTGTGTGCCCTCTCTTCCTCCAACTGATAAAACAAAGGAACTGTGAATTTTTGAGGAATTAATCTACCCCCCTCAATGTATGTATAGTAAGAGCTGAGATTGGGTTGAGGATTTGGGTTTGGCACCATTTCTACTTCTTTGGGATTTTATTTTGGTGAGGTTTCATCTTTTTTATTATATTTTCCTCCCTCTTTTCCATCATGTATTTTCTCTTGTGTCTTGCCCTCAGTTTCCTTGACCTGTTGCACTCTTGTGGCTGCCTTTTCCTCCTGAACCAAGCAATTTTTCTCCAAAGCTATGCTTGTTGGAGTTTCTTGTAGAAAAAATAAAGTTTCCTGTAGACAACTCTATTTTTCTTGCTAAAGATCCTATTCTTATTGGTTTTCACTATTTTCAATCCTTGGTGGGTCTATGGAGGATTCATGAGGTGTATGGGTTTCCAATCTGGTTGAATGTCTTATGATATGTGTTACAGGGGTCCTTATAGGTGAAGTGAATTCTTGGACTCTTCCTATTGAGGTTTAACAAGATAATGATCCTAGTGAAAATTAAGCACCTTCACTAGGTGGGGCTCGCAGGCTATTTTTAGGTGTAATTCTATTTTTAGAATGGTGATCATATTCTAAAATTAGCAGGGGACTAATTCTATATGGTTGAGAAAATTCTATCTTTAGATGATTTTCTATGTTTATATCATGGGCGAAGTCTATTTATAGATCGCATATCTAAAAATAGAATGCATGCCAATTATTATTAGCCCTTAATGGTAATTAGACAATAAATAATAACTTATTCTCTTGGAGCCCTTGATTTCAGTTAAATGATGTGGAAAACCAGTTAGCTGAAGGAATTATGTACTCCAAGGTTGGTTGGTGACTCATGCATGATGGAATTCCTTATAACTAATTTTGGAAGACTTGTAACAGAGTTGGAAGAGTAGTTATGGGAGTTGTTATTTAGTTTAACTCAGTTAAGTGAGTTAAACTCAGTTATGCTAGTTGTAACTAAAGATACACTAGTGGAAGATGAGTGAATTAATTAGTTAATTAATTCACAAGTAGTGTCTTACTTGCAACTGAAGAAATACAATAGTTACCTACTTGCATATCAGATCCAGTGGAGACCGAGTGGAGAGATAGGTGGAAGGGTGTGTTTGAGTACCAGTTGTGAATATAGTGATGCATTCAATGCATGTACACACACATTGGAGTTTCCAATGAGGATTGCGCAATCAAGACAAGGCAAGATCGAATTCATTCAGGGATCTTCTTCAGCAGGGATTGCGCAGTGGAGGCAGGCTGTCAGGAGGCAGTAAATTGGTGCATGTGTGAACCAATTTTTGTATGAAAATGTGAGATGATTGTATATTGTATTGATATATCTATGAGCTGAGCTTTGTATGAGATTGTTTAATGATTCCATGATATACATAATATATGATAGTTTGGACTTTTAGCTTTAATCTTTCTTGGTAAAACATCTTGTTATGTGCGACTGATTTTTCTTCATATGTTTGCAATTGGCTACTTAATTTCCACAAAGAATTTTGTAGAAGGATTTTGTATTTAATAGTGGATTTAATTGTTATATCAGGGGAGTCCGGAAATATATTATTGTGTTTATAAATTTATACATGGTATCGGAGCAACGTTAATCACTGGAGATTGCAATATTGAAGTAGTGATGAGTTTGTGCTAGTGGAACAATTCGAATTTGCTGCAAGAATTTCTTGGTGCGAAAGTTCAGTAAACATTGAAATGGCTTTCAATGGGTTGTTGTTGGAGTATGCACTTGAGGGAAGCTCGAACTACATATCCTGGAGGGACACGATGGAGGTGGTGCTTGAAGATAATGGCCTGAAGGATTTCATCAATGGCGATGTTCCTAAGTCCACTTCGACGAATGTTGCATTACTTGATGCCTGACAAAAGAAAGTAGCGAAGACGAGAAGGATTATGTTGGAAGGTGTGAAATACCATATTGTGTCAATCCTTCATGGGAAAGCCACTCCATTTGCAATTTGGAAGGCTTTGACAGATCTTTTCCAAAGCAGCAGTGACCATAGGAAGTTGGTGCTGAAAGATAAACTCAGAAAAATCAAAATGGAGAAGGGCGACAATATTCCAAAGTATCTCACGAAGTTTGTCCAATATAGGGATGAGCTGGGGAGTGTGGGAATTACAGTTGTTGATGATGACCTGGTGATCTTGGCTCTCCTTGGACTTCTGAAGAGTTGACACATTTATCAAGACTTTGTTAATGGGCAGGAGAAACTGCCGGATTGGGAGCGAATTTGGTTGGATCTAGTGGAGAAGGAGATAAGGCAGTGTACCAAGGATGGATCTTCATCAAAAAATGATGATGAAGAGGATTGTACTTTGGCTGCCAAACCAAGGAAAGGGAGGGGGAATAAATCCCATCAAAAATCTAAGGCTAAAGGAAAGAAGCTAGATTTGTCCAAGGTGAAGTGTTTTCACTGTCACGAACATTGGCATCTCACCACTAACTGCCCATAGAAAAAGAATAACAAGAAGGATGTTGGAGCTGTAGCTGGTGTGGCCCTTGCCTCGCAATTTGAACTTGATTTCTCTTTGATCGCATGATTGGGATCAGTGTGGTATCTTGATAGTGGTGCTTCCTTCCACATGACAAGAGATAAGGAGTTGTTCAGCGACTTGGAGGAGAAATATCTCCAAATGAATATAGAGATGGGCAACGATGGAAGATACACTGCGACTGACATTGGTACCATTACCTTTGAGAGTGAGTCAGGTAAACCATTTCTATTGAAAGATGTTATGCTTGTTCCAGGTCTAAATAAGAACTTGGTCTGAGTTACGATGTTGGAGGACATAGGTTATGACGTTGTTTTCAGCAATGGAAAAGCTTTCCTGCGACATAAAAAAATGGGCAAAACTAAGAGACTATGGATTCGAGTCAAGAATCTCTACAAGATGGAGATAGATGGCTGTGCTGCAATGGTGGTAAAAGAAGAAGAAGTGTTGAGTTGGGATGAGGGCGAATTATGGCATAGGAGATTAGGCCATCTTATGGCGCCTTGAAGATTTTGCAGCAGATTTCTATTGGAATTCCCAAGGGTACACTTGCACAGATAGAACAGTGCAAGGGATGTACTATGGGTAAGTTTGTGAACACCACCTTTCATGAAACAGAGAACCGTGCTTCGGTGATCATGGAGAGAGTTCACACAAACATGTGTGGGCCATTCTCAGTCGCTTCAACAGAAAAACACAAGTATTATGTTATTTTTGTTGATGACTATTCTCATAGATGCTGGATATTCTTCATGTAGAAGAAACATCAAACATTTTCAAAGCTATGTGAGTTTAAAGCATTGGTGGAGAAAGGTACACGGAAGTAAGTGAAGGCTCTGCGGAGTGATAATGGTGGTGAATATATCTTGAATGAATTCAAAGACTTCTGTAGCAAATAAGGAATTAGAAGAGAACTCATAGCACCTCATAACCCATAGTAGAATGGGGTCGCAGAGAGGAAGAACAGAACTATCATGGGTGTTGCACGAGCTATGCTACATGATCAGGGCCTACCAATGCACTTGTGGGTGGAAGCATGCAACACTATGGTTTATGTGCAAAAACGTTGTCCTCATAGATTACTTGTCATGAGAATACCTGAAGAAGCTTTTAATTGTAAGAAACCGGATGTTTCTCACTTTAAGATATTTGGTTCATCTGTTGATGTTCATGTGACAAAGAACACCAGGAAGAAGCTAGAACCAACTAATAAAGTTTGGATATTTGTGGGGTGCACATAAACACACCATAATTATCGTGTGTATTTTCCAAACAGTCGGATGACTGTGGTGCGATGGGATATAAAATTCAATGAGGAGAAAGCCATGAAGTTGCCGCTTGAGAGGGAGCTACACTTGCATGCAAAGGAGGAACTGCTTGTTCCCAAAGATGAGCCTCAAGATGTGGATCAGCCACAAGACGAGGATCATGGAGTGGAGGAGTCCACTCACACAGAGCCAAACATTAGAACAGGCAGAAGGTGTACCATAAAAGCTGAGAGGCTAAAGCTTGATGCAACACAGAATGTAGGAGACCCTACTTCAGAGTGCAGATAGAGATATTCTCCTGACTGATTCACTCGATACATGGCTCTCGTGAGAAAATGTATCGTGACAGAGCCATCTTCCTTTCAGGAAGGAGTGAAGGATCCCACATGGGTAGATGCAATGGTGGAGGATTATGACTCCATTGTCAGAAACAGTGCTTGGGAAGGTTAGTTGATAAATCAGTGGTAGGTTCAATATGGATCTACAAGGTAAAGCAAGATGTTGATGGGAGTGTTGAGAAGTATAAGGCAATATGTGTTGCTCGAGGCTTCTCAAATATTGAGGGGATTGATTATGAAGAAAAAAATTTAGCTGTTGCATGGTATTATTCCATAAGGACCATCCTTGCTCTCTCAGCACAAATGGGTTGGCACATACACCAGATGGATGTGAATACTGCGTTCCTTAATGGGATCATTGAGGAAGAAGTATACATTGAGTAGCCTGAAGGATTTGAGATCTTTAGCAGCGATTCGCATGTGTGCAGACTCAAAAGAGCGATGTATGGGCTGAAGCAAGCACCCCATGCTTGGTACACTCGAATAAAAAACTATTTCACTAGACTTGGTTTCACCAAGAGTGAGGCGAATGCAAACCTATACCATATTGTGGTCGATGGTAAGATTTTAATCATTGTTCTTTATGTTGATGATTTAATACTGACTGGTGATGAGCAGCTGATACACTCATGCAAGGAGGATCTTGCAAAGGAGTTCGCGATGAAGGATATGGGTCTCCTTAATTATTTCCTTGGATTGGAAATATGGCAGTGAGAAGGTGAATTGTTTATGTCTTAAGGAAATTATGCAGGAGAGATAATCCGTAAGTTTCACATGGAGGACTGCAAACCCATGGATACTCCTATTCCAGGAAATTGGAGGAAAGAGGATGCTACATCGGCAGAGGTAGTGGATGCTACTGTCTATCGACAGTTGGTGGGTTTGCTCATGTATTTAGTTAATACAAGACTGTACATATGCTATGGTGAACCATCTTAGTCAAGCGATGGTTAAGCATACCAAGCTCTTTTGGAAGGTGGGAAATCATGTCCTAAGATATCTTAGGGGCACATCTAAGTATGGCTTATGGTATAGACAAACAGATGAGGTGAAGTTGCATGTCTTCACGGATATAGATTGGGCATGCAGCCCAACAGACAGAAAGAGCACATCAGGAGGGCTTTTTAGTATCGGATCTACAAATGTTTCTTGGTACAACAAGAAACATAGATCTATGGCACTCAGTTCAGTGAAAGTGGAATACATGGCAGCAAGTCAAGCTGCATGTGAGGCTATCTGGATGAGGAAGATCGTGGTCGGTTTGTTTAGTTCTCATTTAGATCCTATAGTGATTCATTGTGATAATCATAGATGCGTTAAAATCTTGATTAATCATGTGTTTCATGATATATCTAAGCATATAGATATCTGGTATCATCATATCAGAGATTGTGTGTAGCAGAAGATCATGTTGCTTCATTACATTCCTATGGAATATCAAGATGCAGATATTACGACGAAAGTGCTCACCAAGAGAACATTAGAATACCATAGAGACTGGATCTGGGTGAAGGATAATCCCTTTCTTGTTGAGAGGGAGTGTTGAGATTCAACAAGATGATGATCCTAGTGAAAATTAAGCACCTTCACTAGGTGGGGCCTGCAGGTTATTATTAGGTGTATTTCTATTTTTATAATGGTGGGCATATTATAAAATTAGTATGAGAATAATTCTAGATGTTTGAGAAAATTCTATCTTTAGATGAGTTTCTATTTTTAGATCATGGGCGAAGTCTATTATAGATCGCATATGTAAAAATAGAATGCATGTTGATTATTATTAACCCTTAATGATAATCAGACAATAAAAAAAACTTATTCTCTTGGAGCACTTGATTTCAGTTAACTGATGTGGCAAACCAGTTAGCTGAAGGAATTATGCATTCCAAGGTTGGTTGGTGACTCATTCATGATGGACTTCGTTATAACTAATTGTGGCAGAGTTGTAACAAAGTTGGAAAAGTAGTTATTGGAGTTTTTATTTAGTTTAACTCAGTTAAGTGATTTAAAATTAGTTGTTCTAGTTGTAACTAAATATGCACTAATGAAATATGAGTGAATTAATTAGTTAATTAATTGACAAGTAGTGTCTTACTTGCAACTGAAAAAATATAACAGTGAACTACTTGCATGTCAGATCCAGTGGAGACCCAGTGGCGAGATAGGTGAAAGGGTGTGTTTGACTATCAGTTGTGACTATAGTGATGCATTCATTGCATATACACACACATTGGAGTCTCCAATGAGGAATGCATAGTCAAGGAAAGGCAAGATCAAATTCATTTAGGGATATTCTTCAGCAGGGATTGCGCAGTGGAGGCAGGCTGTCAGGAGGCAGTAAATTGGTGCATGTGTGAACCAATTTTTGTATGATAGTGTGAGACGATTATATATTGTACTGAGAGCTCTATGAGCTGAGATTTTTATGACATTGTTTCACAATTCCATGGTATACATAATATATGATAGTTGGGGATTTTAACTTTAAGCTTTCTCGGTAAAACATCTTGTTATGTGTGATTGATTTTTCTTCATGTGTTTGCAATTGGCGATTTAATTTCCGCAAAGAATTGAGTAGAAGGATTTTGTATTTAATAGTGGATTTAATTGTTAGATCAGGGGAGTCCAGAAATACATTATTGTTTTTATAAATTTCTACACTTCCTTCCTCTAATCTGATTTCTTCCTCCTTCTGTGGTGATTCTTCAATGGTGATAGGGCTCTTGGTGGGAGTTTTTGGTTTTCCCTGTCTCACCCTCTAACTCTTCTTAGTTTTGAAGTACATAGGTGTCTACCTATTTATTTTTGTTTTGACATGTGTGCTCAAAGTAGTTAGAGTGGCAGCTACCTCTTGGTTTTTGATGTCAAGTGACATGATTGTGTCTTTAGGGTAGGTTTCATGGCATAAGATAGGGTCCATATCTTCTTTTTCCTCAGTCTTTTCTTCCTCCTTTCCCTCAACTTCTTCTTAATCTCTTTCCGTTGCATATATGTTTTCTATCTCAATTTCCATCTCTTCCTTTTCTTTTATGTTTTCTGCCTCTTCTTACTCTTCTTCTTTGTTTTTTGCCTCTTCTTCCTCTTCTTCTTCCTCCTCTTCTACTTCCTCTTATACTTTTTCTTCTCTAGCGCTAGAAGCATAGGTTTTCCCTGTTTGGGTAGCTATAAAGGCTTCACTATCCATGCCTATAAAAGAGGACTAGGATATATGTAGCTTTAGAATTCTCAAAGAATCATTTACAATTAATTTTATCAAGCCATGATGGGCCAAGTGCTAGTATTTCCTTTGTCTCACTTTATGGATCATATTAGTGATGGAGTTTAGGAGGAAGTGAGGAACACTTACTCTCTGTTCAATTGGAAGCTCTCCTTGGAGCCTAAGTTCATTTAAAAACCTGAAATGATACCCATAGACCACATTCAATATTCCTTCACAAGATATGAATTTCATGATGTGGAAGGAAAATTCATCCAAGGGGTATGGAAGGCTCTCTCTTCTCAAAATATTTTTATCTTCAATATACTCTTCTCCTGGTATGAAGAAATTATTTTGGTTGCAGTGCTAGGAATTCTTTCCTTGACCCACTTGAATCCAAAGGGTAAGGTGGTAACTCTACTTATGAGTTCAGGAGATAGAGAGATGGCTAGTCCTCTAATCACAGTGGTGGATATTTCTTCTGAATGTGACTGTAGAGAGACTGAAATTCTTTAGCTATTTCATCATCATAGCCTTTCAATAGCTCAAAGAACTGTAGCCACTGGTGATTTCAAAATATTTCCATAACCTGAGGGTGTTTCGTAATTACCTTAATGTCTGTAGGCTCCCTTCAATCCCCCTCCCATTTTAATTTTGTGAGATGAAGGTGGTGAGATGTTTTTAGAGGTAAGTCTTGGAGATGGAGGCCTTCAATAAAAACACAAGAAAATTCTTTTACCCTTTAACTGTCAAATATACTTTTGTTGAGTGTGAGTTACATGGATAAATTTCAGTGCTGGAGGATGACAATCCACTTACCTTGGTCCTCTACTATTTTTGTTTGATATATGGAGCCTTTGGGAAGCCAATCCACCCACAGGTAACTCTGTGTTTTCCTATAAGCCTTTGCTAGTGTGTTGTTGAAGTTGTCAGTAGCGAAACGTTGTTTCATGTAGCACGATGGTGCATGAAAGACCAAACTTTGATGCTACTCTTCTGATGGATCCCACTGCTCTCTTGCACTTGCTACTCTTCCGAATACTCAATGTAATGGTGGAAATGAGACAAATATTACCTTTATTGTATTTTTAACCAAATTTGGATTGTTGTGGTGACTCGTACTTAACACGAGTTTCCTCTTAGAGACCGTTGGCCCCCACTTCAATTTATCATTGTTGACCTCATGATCACTTCCCTTTGTACTCATCCACTCTTAATTGACTTGATTTGACTTTACCAGGTGGCATGCACTCTCACTTTTCCTCCAATTTTACTTTACAAAAGTTGCCAGGTTAACCAGCCACCTTTTTTCCATTTAAACTTCTAAATATCGACAGTTAAGTTATTTGGCCATTATGGATGCACAACGAGGGGTGAGAGGCAATACCTGAGCTTACCTGCTATTGGTGAGGTGTTGCAGGAGCTAGTGCAAGGAGGTGGAGCTGGTGGTGGAAACCTGAGTCTTTTATTTGGTGTGTCTTCATTTTTTTTTTCCTGAGTGAGCTTCTTATATTTTCTCAGTGAGTTGCTTACACTTTTCTTGTTTTATTTATTTTACAGGTATTGCATAGAGGGCTTCAGATTACATGGCTAGTGTGATTTTCCCTTCGGAGTCTATTGGTGGTCTCTTGGATTCATCTACATGATATTTTCTTCATATTTTTTCCTTGGTGCGCCACACACATATTTTCTACAGGAAACTCTCTAATATCTGTAACAATCTTTTTCTTTCCTCTTCTTGCTTCAATTTTTCAAGAATGGAAGGATATCATTTATGAAGGCTATGGAGGAGGTCAGGGAATGAATGGAGTGGAGGATATGCAAGATAAATGTTTCCTATGCCAAGTTTCAATTATTTAGCCACCCAAGGTGAAATATATGGTTTAGATAGGGAAACCTTGCACATAGAGTGAAATAGGGTGTGGGGAAATTTTAGGCATAGAAAAAACATATAATATCATGCCCTAATTGAATTTTGGAAACCCTTAGCCAACTTTTTTTCTACACAAATTAGTTTCTTGTACCATTTACAGGATTTTCTTGTAGTGATACAAGAATCCTGTAGCTACGTGATTTTCCTCTAGTAATTACAGATTGGGGGGGGGAATGAGATTGTTGCCTATATGGTGGGTGAAATGGATGAAGGGGTCGTTTCTGGATTGTATTATGGAGTGTGCAAGTTGAGAAGAGGAAACAATCACGGCAAATCACTCCTCTGGATCCTAAAAACCATCTTCAATTGTTAACCCGCAAAACAGAAAAACACATAAATGCATAGGTATTTATCATTTCCTTTTTATTTATTTTTATATCTTTTTCTCTTTTTTCTCTTTTTTCTTGAAGGAAGGTGGGCTACCTCGATAGAGGATTTCATCCCAGAGGCCTTTCTTGGGTGCCCTAGAGAGGTTTTCATCCAAGGATCTTTTATTCTTGGTTTTTTCTTTTTTTCTTTTTCTTGCTCCAGAACAGTCCGATGGAGGTTTTTAACCCTAGAGTTTTCTTAGGGTGGCTCAGAGAGGTTTTCACCCATGCCTCTTTATTATTATTATTATTATTTTTTCTTCTTTAGGAGCCATTGAAAACTATGGAGTTTACCATTACATACACCTCCCCACTTAGGGAATTTATAAATTCTTCCCTAGACAGGGGCTTCTTGTAAACCTTGATTTTGTAACCATTGACAAATAGGGGAATTCCTTCATCATCTATGGTTCTGAGCTAAACTGCACCATTATCATAGCATTTTTACACTTCATAGGGTCTCAAACATCTTTTCATCAGTTTTCTTTTGAAGTTCTTAAACCTTGTATAATACAACAACGCCCAATATCCTTCTTGAAAGGTATTTTCCTTAATGTTTTTGTCATTCCAGACCTTCCTTTCGGAATAATTACCTCTGTTTGGAGGAGTTCTTGCATTGTGAACTCATCCAATCCTTTTAATTGTAACAACCTCTCTTTTTGGGAATTTGATATGTCTAGTTCTAGCACAACTATGATCCTTAATGTGTTGAATTCAAATTCAACTAAAAGCAAAGCTTTCTTACCATAGACTAGGTCCTAAGGAGTTATTACTCTTGTTGTTTTCTAGGTAGTGTTGTAGGCCCAAGTAGCTTCTACCAATCTGTTTGCCCAATATTTTTTGCTGTTGCTCACAACCTTGGTGAGGATACTCTCTAAGGCTTTGTTAGTCACTTCCACTTGGCCATTCGCCTGAGGGTGGTAGGAAGTAGAAGTCTTATGATGAATATTGTGCCTCCTCAGAATATTCTCAATGATATGAGAAGTTAATTGTTCCCCCTCATCAGTGACTACTTCTCTGGGGTACCCAAAATTGTAAAACACATTCTCCCTTAGAAACTATACTACTTTCTCCTCGATTTCTACCTTCACAGCTTGTTTCCGCCCACTTTGTCAAGTAGTCAGTGCAAACTATGATATAATTTTTATGCCCAAATGCTGGATCAATAGTTCAGATGAAGTCCTTGCCCCATTTATAAAATGGCTTAAGGTCCACTTGATGGTGCAAAGGCATCTCATCCCTTTGTTTAGGTTTCCCCATCCTTCGACACTCGTCGCACCTGCTAGTCTATCTTTTGGAATCCTAGTGAAGGGTAGGCAAATAGTATCTTGCCTACAAAACTTTGAAAGAGGTCCTTTTTGCATAAAAGTGGCCTCCACAAGGGAAATCGTGACATGCAGAGAGAATATAGAAAAATTATTCCTCCCTAACATATCTCCTAAGGATTTTTTCAGGACCTAAATTGAAAAGATTCCCCCCAATCAATGTGAAAGTGGTTCTTTTCCTGATGATCTTTCTTTTCTCCTTGAATGAGAGATTAGGAGTTAACTTTCCAACATCCAAGAAGTTAGCTATGTTAGAAAATCATGGTGAGAGTGTTGATATAGAAACGAGATTTTCATCTGGCATCTGGTCATCCACCATTCCTTCTTCACCTGTAGATAGAGATAACCTGGATAAAAAATCTACAACAACATTCTCCTTTCCAATTTTATCAACAATGGCTAGGTCAAACTACTGTAAAAGAAACAACCATATAGTTATCTGAGCATTAACATATGGTTTTTTCATTAAATATTTTATGGATGCATGGTCAGTGTGAACAAAGGTCTGATACCCAGTTACATAATGTCTAAATTTGTTTAAAGCATGGAAAATGGCTAACATCTCCTTCTCTATGACAATATAATTTAGCTTGGCCTTAGACAAGTTCTTACTGATTTAATATATTTCATAAAGTAATTTTTATTCTAACCACCCTAATGCTTCCCCCACAACTTTATTGGATGCATCTGTGTGGATGTGGAAAGGAAGAGTCAAATTTGGACATTGGATAATGGGGACAGTAGTCAACTTTCCCTTAATGAGCCCAAACACCTCTTGAAAAGGACTAGACCAAGTAAACTCGGAATATTTTGCCAATAAACCAAATAGTGGTGAAGCCATCTTACTGAAATCTTTGATGAATCTTATATAATAACTAAATAACCCTAAGAAGCCCCTGACATCTCTTTTCTTTTGAGGATCATGTACCCTTTTTATAAAAGTGATTTTCTCGGGTGTGCCTATATTCGTCCTTGCGATATTGAGTGTCCTAATACAACTCTTGATCTCTTCAGGAATTCACATTTTTATGGGCTCAGGGAGAGATGGATCTCAATGCACCTTCTCAATACTTTACCAAAATTGGAGAGAGCTTCCTGGAAGTCATCCCCATATGGTGTGAAATTATCCATGTATATTGCAATAGAGTCATGGACTAGATGAGAGAAAATTCTCAAGAAAACCCTTTCGAAGGTAGCTAGGCATTTCAAAAAACAAAGGGTAGGATTTTTTAAGAGAAGGTACCCCTAGGGAAGGTAAAAGTAGTTTTATCCTGTTCTTCAAGGATGATTTAAATCTGGTTGTACCCACTGAACCCATCTAAGAAGGAAACAAACTTCTTTCCTACAATGCCATCTATGACTTGGTATATAAAGGGAAAAGGAAAATGGTCCTTATTGGTGCCTTTGTTAAGTTCCTGATAATCAACACAAATTTTCCATTTTCAGGTCTTCTTAGGGACTAGGATAAGAGGATATACCCACTCACTGGCTGATATAGGATAAATGAAACCCGCATCCAACATTTTCTGCAACTCTTCCTTGACTATGTCCTTCAGAGCTAGGTTAATCCTTCTTTGGGGTTGTTTCACAGGCTTGCATCCTTCTTTGATGTAAATATGATGTTTGCATACTGAAGGATGCACCCCTTTCATGTCCTTGTAATCCCAAGAAAATTCATCTAGGTTTTCTTTTAAAAGCTCGCATAACTGCTTTTCTTCTTCACCTGAGAGGTTTCAGCTGATTTTCAAAGATCTAGATGGGCCAAGATCGATAGCATTCGTGGTTTCAGAGGTTGAATCTACTGATTGCACTTCCATCCATGGTTGGCTTTCCGAATCTTTGACTAGGTTTTCAAGAGGATAGTTAGTGGGGGACTGGTTTTGAATGGCATGGTCGATAATTTTGTCTTCATCAAGTTGCCCCCCTTTAATAACAACATCTATGGTACAAATAGGGGTAGCGTTATATACCTCATCTTCTTCATCCTCCAACCATATAGGTAGATCATGATCAATGGAAGACTAGGCTGGAGGGTACAATACCAATTGTTTAGATAAGGGTTCATTTTTAATAGTCATGTTTCCAGCCTGACAGCTAATATAAGCATCTGAAGTGGCTAACCAAGGTCTCCCTAAGATTATAGGGTATCCATTGAACTTGGTTTTCAGTTATAGAACAAGGAAATTTTTGGGATACTCCCAAGAGTCAATTGAAACCATAGCATCCTCAACAATTCCTTTCGGAGTTACTGTGGACTGATCTGCAAGTTGCATGATGTTGTGGGTTTCCTCAAAGTCCCTTGGAGATTGAGTTTCAACATAGTTTCCTTGGTCATGACATTGATGGCAGCCCCTAGATCAATCAGAGTATTGGGGACTATGATACCATCTATGTGCAGATCTACAACTGGACTTCCATGGTCTAGGTACTTTGGAAATATCACCCTTCCCAGCATTAAGTTAGAAAATTGTCCTACTACATTGATGGTGGGGGTATCTTTCTTCTTTCTCCCAGGTTTCTTGAAGAAATTTTCCTTGATGAGCCTATTGTAAATAAGGCAATCCTGAATGACCTAGAGGAGTGGTATCTTTACACAAAATTTTCATCTCTCCCAGAAGTTCAGTCTCCTCTGGGTGTGCGCACTAGGATGGACCAAGCACTCAGGAAAAGGAGGTTGTTGGATCTAAGTGTTACCTTCTTCCTTTTCCTCCTCAAACTCTATGGGTGGAGATGGAGGGTGGTTTTCTAGGAGTGCTCTTCCTGACCTGAGATTAATCTTCTGTATCTCCACAACATAAGCTGGATATGACATCTCTCTATTGTAAACATGTCATTCATGTTTGTTGTTTGGGTTTAGATTTGGTTGTGCATGAATTTAAGGCATCTTGGATGGAGCAGCATGAGTAAGCTCAGGTTGAGGCTGGGGTGGAGGCATTAGAGGAGGCGGTTGATTGTGTTGAGGTCTCCACCCTTGGGATGGATTGTTCCACAAAGGTTGTTGTGGAACATACTACTAAAATGGTTGGTTCATAGGCTAAGGGTGATATGGAGGGATGTAAGGCCAAGTAGGAGGTGTAGGCTAGGATGGAGGAGTGGGGGTGTACCAAGGTTTCATGGGTGCACTCTGATTTTTGTGGCAGTTAGAGTAAGGTGCACCTTGCATACCTTGTTGATATGACCTAGGGCCTTGATGCCTTCTATGGATGATGAAACAGAGTTACTCTAGCCCCACTTCCCCACCTTGATATACAAATTTAAGTCCATGTAAGGAGGGACACTTGTCTGTGGCATGATTCTCCTCACAGACTAAGAAAACCTCTATGACACTTAGTGGAAATTCATTTCTCGGGTGCTTTTTCGTACATCTAGGGAAAAATGTAGCCAAGGCTCTTTCTACTTCCTCTTGCTTCCTTTTGAACTCCATTGTGTCCATTTGCAAAGAAAAGGTGTGCAACATGTAATTCTTGAATTCCTCTAGCATATTTCCAATCTCATGTTTGATGGAGGAGGAAGAGGAAGGGGTATTGGATGTACTTTGGCTAGTTCATCCTTTCTTCCTAGCTGCTCTACAATGGTTCCTGAAGATATTTTTGATTTTTTCGTAAGGAATTTGGTAGATATCTCCATGTGATAACATATTTATCATTCCTATCACTTGCTCTCTTATCCCTTAGAGAAGTACAAGTTTAAGTGATCCAGGATCAAGAGTACAATTGGATCTCTTATAGTTTAACTTAAACCTCTCTTCATAGTCTTCTAGGGATTCATTAGGCCCTAGAGTCATCCTAAACGTCTCATACTTAGTTTCCTTGGACCTGCAATAGTCTCTTTATTTGTTTTTGAAGGCCTCTTGCATCTATTCCCAGGTATTGATACTGTTCCCAGGTAGACCCATGAACCAGCATAAGGCTGCATCCTTAAGGGTGGATGGGAATAACTTCAATTTATGATTATTTGAGGCATATTCATAGGTCCTAAAGACAACAACAGATTCAAACATGAATTTTTTGACATCTTCTGAGGTAATTCCATGAAAGTGAAGAGTTGAAGGGCTAATGTTTTTCATCTTAGTTTCCCCATCTGCCTCTCTAATGGGAAAGGATTCCTGGGTTTCAGTGTCAGCCATGGTTGAGATAGGTGAAGCAGGTCCCTCAGTTGATAAAATATATTCCTTTTCCCCAATAGGTTCTTCAAAATGTTCATAAGGCTCACCCATGGTCTGTTCAATCTCGTAGCCACTGAAGAAGAGTGAAGGGTGACTATGTGGTGATGTGGGGGTTTTAGGTAAAAATTTTCCCTTAGTATCCCTATTCCTACGAGGCGTGAAAGTCATATTTTTTTGTATTTTTTTTTAATATTTCTGAAACAACATGAAAAGACAAAGTATAAAATAATGCTAAAACATAATCAAATCATCTACTAGACACCTCCCTCCCAACAACGCCAAAATATGGTGAGCCCTAGTATTGCACCAAGAATGTTGCAACTCCCATAGGCTGCCCTACTTTACTTTATCAACCTGGGGGTCGTACTGTAAACTCCCTATATTACTACTGTAGTCCCTTATTGTTGTTAGTGTATCCCCCTTATTGTTATTTTTGTACCCCTGTAACCCTCATATTGTTATTATTGTGCTGTTACATTATTATTTTTAGGTTGGCTAGGATTATATTATGACCCCATGGACTCCTATATATATAAAGAAGGTTTTTTCATTTGTATAATCCAAGAATATTTCATTTATGTAACGTAAGGGAGGATGACCCCTCAAAGAAGCTGATTTCTAAGGCATTGACCTCTATTTTCTTTTACTTTTGGCGCTGGCTTCATTACATTTAGTATCATAACTTTGGATTATAGGGTTTCACTGCTTCAAACAGGTCGTCATGGAATTTTCGATATAAATTTTCTTCTACGAAGGTTCAAAACCTGAGATTTTTACCACGCGAAGTCGAAATCCTGAGGAGTGTCGTGCAAAAATTTCAGATCTTGGTTCGAAATATTTCCAGAGATATGATCTGTGTAAATTAGGGTTGTTGCGGGCTCCCAAATTTCATCTAAAAGAGGTGACCTTGGGAAAATCGTCATCACTCTATACCTGAGCATTGGATTGGAATTCCATAAAAAGTGTTCGATATTACACGAAATTTAGTTTTCTGTGTATCAATTTCAGTTCCGTAGGAGGAAATTGGGACATGCGACACGTCGTAGAAGTTCGCTCTACTGAACTAGTCCATAATTAGGTCATTGTGGGAGATTGGGAATAACATTTTCTTGAATAATCCAAATAAGGTAAGACCTATGGCATTAGAAACAAGACTCAAAGAGCTATTATAGGACCAACTCTTAAATATTGGGGATTAAAAATTATAGATATGCATCATTTTCAATATTGAGCTCCTCAAAAGGAAGAAAAAGGTGTGTATTTTTTTTCAAATTGCATAAGTATTGTTTGAGAAATCAGTTTGAAGTGATTCCAAGGGCATATTGAAACATATATATCAGTATTGGGTTCTAAAAAGGCCCCTTAAAAAAAATTCAACACCCATTAAGCCTTCATAAGTCTCTACTATGACTCATGAAGATGAAGAAGTGCAACATGACATATCAAAATTACAAGATCAAGTGCACCAAATTTCGTTATCGCGAAGAGCACCAAAAAATGAAATGGAAGTTTTGAAGAGAGGTGTGGAAGCTAAGATGGATGCTTTGAGGAAGGGCATGGATTTTTTGAAGAATGACATGGAAGTTGGCATTGAAACTAAGATGGATGACATGGAAGCTAAGATCAATGAAAAAATGGAAGACATGAAGAATTATATAAAAGCAGACATGGAAGGTTTGAGGGAACGTTTGAAAATTTGATACAAGAAATGATTCCTAATGGCGAAAAGGTAGTAGTGGAAACTCGTGATGAGAACAAAATAAATGTTAATCATGATTTCATAAACTCTAATTTTGGATCGAAGGCCCACCATATTCCAAATATCAATATGAAGAAGTTTGATGGAAAGGATCTCGTAACATGGATACTACATATGGAGAAATATTTTGATCTCAATAATCTGCAAACCACACAAAAGGTACGCATTGAAACTTTATATTTAAAACAAAACCCATTTGTATGGTATCGATGGCTTTGATCCCGTAAATTTTTTTTCACTTTGTAAATTTTTACGGAGTAAATGATAGCACATTATGAGGATAAAAAGAGAAACACCTTCTTTAGCCAATTTATAAATCTCAAACAAAAGGGTTCAGTGATGAAGCACATTGAGGACTTCCAACAATTGAATATAAGGGTAACTAGTATTCCAGAGAAATTTAGGTCTGATGTCTTCATAGGGACTTTAAAGGATAAAATCCAACATGAGGTTCACCTTTGGGGACCTGATTCATTGGAGAAGGCATTCAGGTTGGAAAGACACATTGAATGTAAAATTATGGTGACAATAAATCCTACCACTCACATCTATAAAGATGGAAGCGTTGCTACTCCTAGACTTCCACAACCTACAAGGTTGATGCAACAACAATTGGAAGAAAAAAGAGCCAAAGGGCTCTGCTATAGTTGTGATATAAAATACACTAAAGGTCATAAGTGTGCTGAGAATAAATTATTTTACATATATTGTGAAGAGGAATAAGAAAATGAACAATAAACTTCAAAAGAAGAGGATATACACTAGGATCCAACCCTATAAAAAGAAGGAAAGAGTCCAACCATATCATGTAATGCATTGGCAGGAATTACCACTCCTAAAACTCTCAATCTAGAAGGACATATCAAGAATAAAAAGGTAATAGTGTTGATTTATTTGGGTAGTACCCATAATTTTATTCATTGTAAAGTAGTCAAGGAATTGAATTTCTTCCTATACCCAGCACCAGAATGTCATGTGATGGTTGCAAATGGAGGAACTATAAATTTCTGTGGAAAATGCCATAATATCAAGCTAACTATGGGGGGATATGTATTGAATAGTCCAATTCTTTCCATTGCAATGGGAGGTGTTGATGTTGTACTAGGAGTACAATGGTTACAATATTTAGGGACGATAGCTTTTAATTTTCAAGAACTTTTCTTGAATTTTTTTTCGGAAGGAAAGGTAGCTGTATTAAGAGGTATCATACGGAAGTCAAGAAATATAATAAGATCCAATTTCATGACAAATCTTATGAAGAAATAACAATGAGGCGTAATTTCACAATTATGCTCACTAGAAGATCCAACATCAAAATCATCCATTTCTCCAGATCTCCAAAAAGTATTGGACAATCATTCCAAGGTGTTTGAAACTCCCAAAGGACTCCCACCTATTCATGATCATGATCAATCTATTAATTTGATTCCAGGAAGTGTTTCTCCAAACATCAGGCCTTACATATATCATTATGTCTAAAAGAGCGAAATTGAACGTATGATTGCTGAAATGCTAGAGGTTGGTATAATTGAACCTAGTCAAAGTTATTTCTCTGCTCTAGTAGTATTGGTGCACAAGAAGGATGGATCATGGAACATGTTTCTGAATTATAGGGAGCTCAATAAGCTCACTATTAAAGATAAATTCTCCATTCCTGTGATTGACGAATTATTGGATGAATTACATGCAGCAATATATTTTACCAAGTTGTGTCTTTGTTCAAGATATCATCAAATTAGAATGAAACTTGAAGATATTTCAAATACAACATTTCTAACTCATGAGGGTCATTATGAATTTTTGGTCATGCCTTTTGGCCTTACCAATGCACCTTCTACATTTCAAGGGTTGATGAATTCCATTTTCAAGACCTTCCTTAGAAAATTTTTGTTAGTATTTTTAGATGATATACTAATCTACAAGAGGTCTTGGTAGGATATGTTCAACATGTTGACGGGGTGCTCAAACTATAGGAGGAGAAAAAATTATATGAAAAAACCTCCAAATGTTTCTTTTGAGTACAAGAGGTGGAATATCTGGGTCATATTATATCTCACGAGGGTGTTAAGGTAGACCCTAACAAAATTAAAGCCATTAATGAATGGAAAGTCCCCACAACCATAAATCAGTTGCAAGGATTTCTCGGGTTAATTGGGTATTATCGCAAGTTTGTTAAGAACTATAGGAGAATAAAAACACCTCTAACAACATTATTGAAAGAATATGATTTTCATGGACTCTTGAAGCAACTATGTCCTTTGAACATCTTAAAGAGGTAATGTTCCTAGCACCGGTCTTAGCTACACCAATCTTCACAAAAGCCTTTATTGTGGAATGTGATGCCTCATGAAATGGAGTTGGTGCTATTTTAATGCAAGAAGGAAGAACCATTTATTTTTAAAGTCATCCAATCAAAGGAAAATATTTATATAAATCTATTTAGGAGAAGTAAATGTTGGAAATACTACATGCACTAAAGAAATGGTGACCTTACCTAATGGGAAGACACTTCAAGGTAAATACTGATGATGATAGTCTTAAATATTTTTTGGAACAAATACTATCTTCAGAAGAGAAGAAAAAAATGGGTCATAAAGATTTGGGTTATGACTTTGAAATCATCTACAAAAAAGGGAAGCTAAATGTTTTTGTAGATGCACTCTCAATAAAGGATGAAGAGGTGGAAGCATTGCTTTGTGCCATTTCCATTATCCAATGAGATTGGATAACTAAAGCAAGGGGTGAATGGAAGAAGGACGAAGAAGTGTGGACACTCATTCAAAAGTTTCAGTAAGATCCTAGTACATTTGATGCATTTGGTTGGAAAAATGATTCCTTATGGTACAAATATCACTAACATATTTGTAAGAATTCCCAACTGAAACAAAATATTATTTTGGAATTGCAGACTTCTCCCTTAGGAGGACACTCAATTTTTTTTTTAAATTACCACAGAGTGAAGAAAGATTTTTTTTTGGGATTTCCTTAAATCTGATATTCAAAATTTTGTGGTGGAATGTTTGGTTTTCCAACAAAATAAAGTTGAGACAATTAAGACCCTGGGTCTTCTACAACCTTTATCCATTCAAGGTCAACATTGGGAGGATATTTAAATGGATTTTACCATAGTTTTACCTAAGTTCGAAGGAAAGAGTGTCATCATGGTGGTAGTTGATAGACTTACCAAGTATGCACACTTTTGTGCATTAAATCATCCATTTAAAGCAAGTACAGTTTCTACTACATTTATGGAAACAATTCAAAAGATACATGGAAACCCAAAGATTATTGTAAGCGAGGGAGATCCCATTTTTACTAGAAATTTTTGGATGAAATTATTTTCTTGTTTGGGTACTCAACTAGCTCATAACTCATCTTATAATCCTTAATCTGATGGGAAAACTAAAATAGTGAACAAATGTTTGGAAGGATATCTTCGTTGTTTTGTATCTGGTAAACATACATAATGGGTTAAGTGGTTACCTCTAGGTGAATGGTGGTATAACACTTCCTTCCATATTGCAACAAAAATGAACCCATTTGTGGCACTTTGTGGATATCATCCATCGTCCATCACATCATGTTTAAGAGGAAATGCTAAGGTTCAAGTAGTGGAAGGTCACATTGAGCACCAACAACAAGTTCTCCAACTCTTAAAGGATAACGTAAATTTGGCACAAAATTGAATGAAACAACAGGCAGATAGACATTGCAGCGAAAAAATTTTTGATGTAGGAAACTGGGTATTTTTACGGCAACAACCATACAAAAAAATGTCCCTCAAGAAATCAAAGAAGGATAATAAATTATCACCAAAGTACTATGGTCCTTACAAGGTGTTAGAAAATATTGGTACTATGGAATACAAATTGGAGCTTCCTGCTTCTTCTCAAGTGCATCCATTTTTGCATGTTTCATGCCTAAAGAACTTTATAGGTGACAAAATTCCAGATCAAACAATATTTCTATAAATTGATGAGGAAGGAAAAATCATTTTGTAAACTGAAGCAGTCACAGAAACAAGAACTTGACAATTACGAAATCGATCAATTTCAGTGTATCTCATCAAGTGGAAGAACTTACCCATTGAAGATTCTACATGAGAGGATGATAATTTTATACAGAAGCATCCAGAGCTACTCAAGCATTGAGAACAAAATTTTTTTGAAGGAGAGGGACATGATAGGTCCCTATATTGCGAGTGTAGTCCCGTATTTTTGTTAGTGTAGCCCCCTTATTGTTATTTTTGTACCCCTGTAATAGCCATATTGTTATTATTGTGCCCTTACATTATTATTGTTAGGTCGGCTATGATTATATTGTGACCCCATGGACTCCTATATATAGAAATGAGGTTTTTCCATTTGTATCATCCAATAATTGTTCATTTATGTAATGTAAAGGAGGTTTCCCCCTCGAAGTGGTTTATTTCTAAGGCATTGATCTCTCTTTTCTTCTATATTTGGAGATGGCTTCATAACACGTACAAACTTGGAAGTTACAGTGCTATATACATACTAGATGCATTGTAGTCATGTCATCCTCTTCTGAGCTATACGAAAAGGTGCTACTTCTAGGGTTTCTAGGTGAAGTCTATCACACTTATGAAATCAGGCCTAGTGCTACATGTAATATTTCGAATTTTCCATCAGATAATTGGAATATTAGAGTTCTTAATTTTCATAATTAATTAAGTAAATAAGAGGGTGGAGGGATCCAAAAACCCCATAGATGAATAAAATTCACTTTTGACATATGCATGTGGATATTTTAGAGATATATATACATTATAGAGTAGTGGAGAAACTTCTTAAATGAAGGAAGAGTGAAGATCATGGATATTTAATGTAAATTCATCAGGATATTCGAGGAGGTCAACTAAGATCATAGTGCATTCAAAGTAAGATCATAAATAAATTATAATGAGATAGTGGAGGAAGTGGTGCATCTAATGCACACATGATGGAGACAGTGGGAATTAAATTCATACATGATGGATATCATGGAGAGACAACGCACTCTTCATGGAGGCTAGTGGCCACATAGGAAGCGCAGTTATGAGGTGGGCCTAGGCTATGGAAGGCTCATAATATATATAATGAAGATGAAGGAAGAATAGAAGATATAATTTGGATTATTATTTCTGATCTGTTTAGATATAGATTTGTCATGTGACATTTCTATGCATGATTATGTTGTTTAGCTAAGTTTGTAGTTTTTTTTAGCATAGGGTGTTTCCAAGTGGAAATCCCACCCTTACCCATGGGGGGCTTCGAGTGCCTACTCTAGGAAGGTTTCTATTGGGCTCTATTCATCATCAAGAATTGGTTCCATATTCATACCACTCTCATCTGCTCATTCAACCATAGGAATAACACATTCCTGCATCAAGGTTTGAGAGGTGGAGGTTGTTTCTAGCATTTTAGCTAGGAAACCGATGGAGGATTCATCCTTTCTATATCCAACATTCAAGCCATTATATTTTACCTCCATGGAGCAGAAGTTCCCTCAAGGATTGCACAGTCCAGTCTTGCAGATCCAAAGGAGGAAGGAAGTTTCCAGTATTTCAGCTAGAAATCCTCTGATGGACCATCTCCTCACCTTGTATTCACTATTTTCAACATTCCAGATCTTATTTTCATTATCTAGCAGCAGGCTTGAGCCTCTCCCTCCTTGACAGCGTAGTTTTCTAAAGGTGTTGAGTATTCAACGGCCACATTTAGTGGAGGAGGAGAGAGAAGCTAGGTCTTGAGATTTTAGCCCAAGGATCCAGTGAAGGGTTCAACACTTCTTGCATTGAGTTGATTGTATAACATTGCAACCATCTATTCTTCAGTTCATGCCGAAGATATGCATACCCAATAGTGTATATGTGCAAGCCATAAGAGGGTGATTATCTTATATAGATAGATCTAGAAAATCCTTTCTCAGTTATCTTGGGTATCCATCATAGCACCTGGATATAAAGTTTCAGCATCATCAGAGCTCGAGAACTGCCTAGATCTAAGTTTACATTATGCCAGGAGTTGTAGTCATAGCAATTGCAGCAGGGACAATGCAGGTTTTCTTCTAGCAGTCCAGCAGTTTCGCAGTCCATCTTGTGGGATCATCTGAGGGTCATTGTAGGCCATCTCTTTGGCTTGAGTGTCTCATATTTTGAGCATTGTTGTACTGGTTTATCCACCTCCATATTAATAAAATGGCTCAGATATTTTGTACATTTTGATGTTGTATTTGGATTTATTTTTTACTTTGTTGTAGTTATTATATTGTGTTTTTGTATTACTTCATTCTCCCTTTTGGGAAATTACAGTGGTATCAGAGCATGATCTTTGGATCAGCTTGTGGGCACTTCATCTTTTGCATCAAAAGAAGAAGCAAATAGTAGAGATCTATCATGAAGGATGATTGCAATTTTGGAACTCTTCTCTTTATCTCTCCTGCAAGATCTCTCCAAGGAGGTAAATAAAATAAAGAGAGAAAGGAAAAGGAAGGATCCAAGAAGAATATTTGATGAGAAAGGTCCAAGCACTTTCTATCTGCATGAGAAGTAACCAGAGAAGTAGAGAGCTTCACACTATTCTACTAGATCCACTTTCTTTGATAAGAGAGAGGACTGGAGTGAATATGAAGGAGAATTGGGGCATGAGACACTAAGAAAATATATGTCTAAGTACAAAGCACAACCTAGAGTTTTGAAGGAGAATCTCTCTCTCCAACAGTTCTTGAAACTCAAAGAAGAAAGAAGATCTCGATGTAGAAATAGAAGAAATAGGCATAGATTATTCTTGCCTGCCTTTGATGGATCTTCCACAAGCACATTGAGATCTTGGAGGGAAGAATTAGCTACCTTATATTAGCTATGTCTAGTAGCAGAAAGAGAGACTGTGGAGATTGCAGCACTGCACCAAGAGGGTGAAGCAAGAGATTGGTGGTTCATTCACTTGTCCCATATGGAAGTGTCTTCTTATGTAGATTTTATTCTAAGGCTGAAGAAAAGGTATGGTAGAAAGAAACGAAAGACATCTCACATATTAACATCTCCTATCATTAAGGAGATATTATATGAAGAGCGAAAGGAATATTTCCTCATTATCACTCAGGACGAGGAGCCTCTACCACCACCTTCAGCTGTGGATGTACTTAAATTAAGAGGAGGATCACTTGCATCTTTAAAATATGGTCTTGAGTTCTTGAAATTTGGAGCCCCATGCATGATTCATGAGATGCATAAGGAGGAGTCAGATACCAGTGCTGGTACAGTTGAAGAGATTCAGCCATCATCATTACCAGTAGTTGGAGAGACTGTTGCATCGGTTGGAGGAAGTCTTGTAGATGTGCAGTATGTTCCAGAAATTCAACTTATCCAAGGCTTGCACATACTATCATCTCATATTATTTCAGTATCTCATATTGAGATTTGTGAGATCATGCCATCAGGGCAAGTGCATAACCAAGGATTAGAGCACCTTGCTGATTTGAGCAACAAATTATCATTGCTCAGAGGGCCCTTGATTTGATCAAGGAACATATTTATAGCTATCCCAGTTTGTCATGGTTGATCTACACCCAACACTTTATGTTGAAGTATGGAGTTCAACAATATGGGAGGAGCATAGTCCTATTCAGTACAGTGCCAAACTATGAGTTTAGCATTGTATGTGGTCATGAGATAGCACATGTTTCACCATACAGATCTGGAGTGTTGTCAATTAGCATCAATGATGATGAGAGGACCCCATTATTCTTGGAGCATTCTGAAGGTATCTTCAGTCATGAAGAAATGGAGGGGCATATGATAGATGGTAGACATCTTGTCATGGAGAGAACTTTCCATTGTCAAGATGAAGTTTTCTTGATGATCTCGTCACAACTCAGAGAGAACATTCTACCTATAGCATGTATGGAGCCTTATGGGTTCCAATGGGCCATAGATGAGAGGATCTCATGGAGATACCTAAATGGAGGTGCACTTCAACATCTCATGAAGTGAAAATCTATCCAGATGGAGGCTACTTGTATTATACATTGGGAGGATACCAAGATTGAGCTTGTCATGATTCATCATCCAGATTGGGATGAATGGATTCAGATGAGGAGCAGGAGGTTGCCTACCTTCCTACATATCTATGATACGGATCAACAAGAAGCATGGTCACGCTGGTTTCTTTTGGGCAAGTATGGATACTACCCAACATCTCACATTTGCAGGATCCATGCCATACATAACATTAATGACATGCAGTAGCAGGAGACATGGTTGCACTAGATGTTGATGAGATAGTTTGGACATTTCATGATGTATCTTATGTCAATGTATTTTTTTTTTTTTGGGATATGTCTCATGTTTTTACATGAATTTTTGTTTGGGATATATCTCATGTTCATGTATGTACTTGGGTTTGACACATGGCATAACTCTCACATGATGTGGCAGAAGGGAGCTTGTTTGTATTGTTCTGATGTGACATACCACATGTCAATCAATATGTTGCTGCTTCATGACTTGAATCATGATGATGTGATATGGCAGCAAGAATACTTGTTTCTTTGGCTACTATTGGGAGAGTATAGGCTGATTTATTTCCATACATTACATGACATTGATGGAGGATGGCAACAGGAGGCCTTACAGTGTTGGATTTTGTAGGGGATTATGGTCATTGTACTTGGTATGATGATGATGTGATGGGATAGGAATATTCCTTACTACGATGGCTTCTCTTGAGAGAATATGGCGACTAAATTTGGTACAATGATGATGTTGTGTGGTAGAAAGAGGCATTGTTGCGGTGGTTTCTTTTGAGAGAGTATGGCTCTCATATATACATTGATGTTGATTTGGCATGGCAGCAAGAAGCATTTATGCGGTGGCTTCTATTGAGAGAGTATGGCTCTCTTACTTTTTTTTATGATAATCTAGCATGGTAGCAGAAGGCTATTCTGCAGTGGTTGTTATTGGGAGAATATGGTTTGACATTGTTCATGTTCATCCATATATATCTACTTCTTGTTTTTCACTATGTTGATGTTATGTTTGGTTCCTACATGGCCAACAAGGCTAATGATGAGAGCATTTATAGATGCAATCTACTCTATGTATCATGGGTTGGAGAGGTAGTTCATGATTTGGGGATTTAAACTTTGGGAAGAAACCACTTCATTTCATGTATCTCATGTATAGAGGAGATCTTTAGACATCATATGGTTTCCACTTGGAGATTCATTGATGAGGAAGGGTATCTAGCTTTTCAGTTGGAGGCCATTCTAGATATTCTAGAGAGGCAACTTTGGAGTTGGACATGTATGACACATTGTGATAGATGGGGAGGCCTTCCATATGAGGATGCCATTTGGAGGGAGGATGTTTGCTGTAGCATCCACATTTGCAGTTGCTTTAGGACAAGCAACATTTTAGCTGGGAGGACTATAATATTCCCAATTTTCCATCAAATAATTGAAATATTATAATTCTTAATTTTCATAATTAATTAAGTAAAAAAGAGGATGGTCGAGGGACCCATAAACCCCATTGATGAATAAAATCCACTTTTGACATGTGTATATGGATATTTTAGATCTAGATCTACATTATGGTGTAGAGGAGCAGCTTCTTAAATGAAGGAAGAGTGGAGATCACGGATCTTTAATGTAAAAACATGAGGATCTCGGAGGAGGTCAAATAATATCATAGTGCATTAAAGTAAGACCATAAAGCACTTATGATGAGATAGTGGGGGAAGTGGTGGATATAATGCACACATGATAAAGAGAGTGGGAATTAAATGTAGACATGATGGAGATCATGGAGAGACAATGTAGTCTTCATGGAGGCTAGTGGCCACATAGACAACACAGTTATAAGGTGGGCCTAGGCTATGGAAGGCTCATAATCTATATAATGAAGTTGAAGGCACAATAGAAGAGATGCTTTGGATTATTATTTCTAATTTTTTTAGATCTAGATTTGTCATGTGACATGCATGCTTATGTTGTTTAGCTAAGTCTGCAGTGTTTTTTAGCACAGGGTGTTTTCGAGCAGAAATCCCAACCTTACCCATGGGGGACTTCGACTGTCTACTCTGGGAAGGTTTCTATTGGGATCTATTCATCATCAGGCATTGGTTCCATATTCATACCACTCCCATATGCTCATTCAGACACAAGAATAACACATTCCTTTATTACAGTTTGAGAGGTGGAGGTCGTTTCAAGCATTTCAGCTAGGAAACCGATGGAGGAGTAGTCCTTTCACCTTGTTCTTCATGTTCAACCTTTCAGGAGCAGCAGATCTATATCCAACATTCAAGCCATTGTATTTTACGTCCATCCAAAAACATTCCCCTCAAGGATTTCACAGTCGAGTCTTTTAGATCCAAAGGAGGAAGGACATTTCCAGTATTTCAGTTGGAAATCCTATGAGGGACCATCTCCTCACCTTATATTCATTTTTTACATAATTCCGGAGCTGATTTGAATTATCTAGCAGTAGGCTTGAGCCTCTCCCTCCTTGATAGTGCATTTTTTTGAAGTTGTTGAGTATTCAGCAGCCACATTCAATGGAGGAGGAAAGATAAGCTAGATCTTGAGCTTATAGCCCAAGGATCTAGTGAAGGGATCAACCCTTTTTTCATTTAGTTGATTTTATAACATTGCAATCATCTATTCTTTAGTTCATGCAGGATATTAGCATACCAAGCAGTATATATGTGCAAGCCCTAAGAGGGTGATTTTATTAGATTGATAGCTCTGGAAAATCCTTTATGGGTTATCTTGGGTATCCATCATAGAGCCCGGATCTAAAGTTTCAGCATCATCCGATAGTTTTAGTCTCAAAAGTTGTAGTAGGGACAACACAGTTTTCCTTTTAGCAGTCCAGCAGTTACGCAGTCCCTCTTGTGGGATAATTCCAGGGTCATTCTAGGCCATCTCTTTGTCTTGAGTGTCTCATATTTTGAGCACTGTTGTATTGGTTCATCCACCTCCATATTAATAAAATGACTGAGATATTCTATACATTTTGATGGTGTATTTAGATTTATTTTTTACTTTGTTGCAGTTCTTATATTGTTTTTTTGTATTACTGCATTCTCCCTTTTGGGATATTACACTACAAAAAATTCAAAGCCATGGCACTATGAGTATGTATAGAAATATACTATAGCAAATAAGTACATCTAAATATTCTGCAATGAAAAATATATACTCATTAGATAGTGATAAGAATTGTAAAGAAACCTAGGTACCTTGCATGAAGTAAATTGCTCAATTGAAATGGCATAAAGGAAACTAATCTAATCACACATAGCTGGGAAAAATGTCTAAACACACTCTACTTACCCCATTCTCTATCTATCATGCTTTTATTCATGCAACTATTCATGAGCTAACTATGCTTGAAAATGTGTTGTTTTGTAGCTAGGTGAAGAAAGTGCTAAGGTGGTTGATGAAAGGAATGAACACATGGGGGCAAGGATGGAGGTGTATGAGTGGTTTTGGAAGGTTTATAATATGTCCATGGTGGTTTCTAGGCTAAAGGAGGGGCCCATAGGTGCTATTTCAAGTGTTTCTATAGGTTTCCTGTAGTGCTATAGGCAAGTCTTGAATTTCTACAAGAAACAGAATAACGAAAATATGAGGCCAAAAAGAGGTGGAAAAGGGTTAGGGAAGGTGGATGAGGATGAGTAGGATATGGCCCACCCCTTGCTGAAATGCAAAACCTCTTGGGAGGCTTCTCTTACACCCCTAGGGTTTGCTCACGATGTAGGGATGAAAAATATGAAAGGAGGGCTTATGGTGATTTTGACGAAAATATGGTTGAAGGAATATGAGAGATGAATTTGGAGGTGTTGGTGAACTTCTCCTTGGATGTGATACCTGTACCTACATTCAAACTACTTATTAATGCAATAAAAATTGAAAATTTAATGATAAAGCTAGTGGAAATGATGACTTGAATTTTTAAATCAAATCTATTATAATATATAAATAGATATATACCACAACATACTGAACATGTTCATGGAATTATAGAAACTAATCTCATCCATGCCAATAAATCATAAACTAAGAAGAATTTTTGGTCTGTGGGGAAGGTCTATCCTCCTCAAGCTCTATTGATAGAGGTGAGAGGGGGAGGCTTGACTCACAAATTTATGGAGTTATCACCTATTCTACCACTCATGTAAGCAGATTAAATCAACAATAAAAGACAAATGGAAGCAAAATAAATCAGTGAATGAAAAATACCAAAAAAATAGCTAACTATTCATAAGAAAAACTAGCTAAATGACATGAAAGTAAAGAATGGTTACACAAGAGAGACTGAGGCACATGAATTGGGCCCTTACCCACAAGCCTAGATCTCTAGAACTAGATCAGTAAGGGAAATTATGAATACTAATTTCATTTCAAAATATAGTCTCATTACATCAATATAAAAATCTTGAAAAACTGATTACAAGAGAAAATAACCTAATGGCTTTCTCCAAAATTTGAATCCTAATGAGCTCTTTCTCATCTCTATTAATCCTAAAGGGAAGCTACCGACATCTCCATAGAAAATAGGTGATGAGTCTAGTTGACTCCAAGTGATGTATGCCTTGAGTGTGCTCGGTCTTGAGTTTTCTTGGTTGCCTTTTATTTCAAGTTGTTAGAAGGAATCTCGAGGATCCCTTGGTTGCATTAGGGAGTTAAGGAGAGTGTACACCCCCGTATAATGTCTTATTGTTGTCTACTCTGAGTCTTTATGACAAAATATCCACAAAAATTCCATATCTTCATGATTTTCTTGCATTTAATCTTATGTTAGGTACTTGAAGAATGTTAATCCTCAATCACCACATACACTAGCATCATAAGACCATAATATAATGCAAGAAAAAGAGGCTTAATAAGGAAAAAAGGTGACCATTAACCTCTCCAAATGTACCTAACGATGGATCTCATCACCTACTACATGAAAAATGAGAAATACATGAAAAACGTGATTTCAATCACGATTTTTCATGTATTTCTCATTTTTCATGTCATATGGTCCATCAAAATATTGCACCATGGGTACGCCTTAGATTAGGAATCAAATTTTTTATCCAATGAGTACTCCCGCTCGAAATTTGAGTAAAACCTTAGGGAGGTAAGCTGAAAATACAATTTGAAAAAGTAGTTTTATTATTTTATTATCTTTTAATATTTTTAATTTTTTAGCCCAACAATGGTGAATCATCCCCCATGGTTGACATCATCATCTTGAATCCTATTTGTTCTTATAAAGTTTATTTTGGTTGTACATTTTTCTTAGGAGGTACATTTTAGACCTCAAAAGTTCTCTAATGGTTGTGCCCATATCCTAGTTTTGTCGCATGCACAAGGTTCTAAGTGGCTCTCATATCTTGTCACGGATCCACCATGGTTTCACACAGTCCTCCACTCCCCGGTCCTCAAACAATGAATTAAAAAAAACATTAAATAAATCATGGATGTATTTTTCCATGTTCCATTGGAATCATGTATTAAATTGGGACATTGTGACATATGATATATGTCTCTAACCATATCGAAACATTATAACAATATATTAAAATATACCCCACCATTGTTAATAAATACAACCCACTTTCGCTATTCCCCACCCATATGTGGCACCCATTTCAACTAATTGTTGCATAGTTTAACCATATGCCAAGCTGGAATTTGTACGTTGTTTTTTTTTTAACATGGTTCATAACCCTATATATGGTGTATTTGGAGTTATATGGTTATATTAATAGTCACATTTATGTTTGTAACAAAACCACCAACAAATAATTCATTTTTAGTATTTTGAATTTCTTTGTTTTTTATATTATTAAACTTTTGTTTTTTATGGTTTCTTTTTAATTATATGTTTGTTTTATTTGATATTTTAATAATATATCTTCTATCTCTTTAAGGGGATAAGGAGCCAATGTAAGAGTTCCAATTGTTAATGGTTGAGTGGCTATCTTGCTACCATATAAATCTATGGGTCCCTCTTAGCTTGTTGACTCAGATGCCATGTGGCACATTGTCGGCCTTCTTTTTTCCCTACCTTGCCAAAATTTAAACTGCAATAAGTTGATCATACATACTCAAATTTTAGTTTCGTCTACACCAACAGAATTGTATTGACGAGCTCCACCAATTGATGTCATTATTGTTGAGATTTAGGAACTTCGAAAATTGAGCCTCTCCAAAGCCACTTAGGTCATTCCTCGCCACTAAAGAGATTTTGGTCCTTCAAAAGAATGAAAAAAATATGAAATTTGTTGTACTTGTTAGAACAACAAATTATCTAACATGCCACACTTCCTTCTCCTTCACTTATGTTCTTTAGAGACCTAAGTGATGAACATACACCTTCTCTCTATGAAAATCCTTGGTACATCTTAAAAAATACATGCTCTCTTACAAGACCTATCATGACCCAATAAATCCCATACTTTTCAAGAGTTCATAACACACTCTTTGATCAATTTTACATCAGAATCATAATAGAAACCAATACCCCAGATGTTACACATTATTTTGTCACTGTGAAATTTAACGGTCGATATAGGTCTATCACTACATATATTGTGCTCCCTCAAAATTCAAAAACCATAATGTTCCCAAAACAAGTCTTGGAATTGGAGAAAACCTCATTAAAACCCTTAAAATTCTACCTCCACACTTTTTCTATCCTTTCTCCTATGGGTTCCCGGATACTTGTTCTATAGCATGTGGCTGCTCCTGCATGTTCTGCTAATAAAACCTGCAGAGCCCCGTTAAAAGTCAAATAAAGGAAAAAGTAAATTCTAGAAGACCAACTGGTCAAATATTCTCCCAACTGGAAGCTTAAAGAGGCACGATCAGTTTGATTTTTATCCCTCTAGTCATGGAGCTTATCCCTTGGTCCACGGAGCTCAAATCCCTTGATGAGAGGAATCCATCCTCCTCTTCATGGAACTGAAATTATCTCCGTTTCCCTATAAATTGAGCTCATTTTTTAGTCTCTATGGTAGACATAGACTGTACAGAGATTGTATCTTGTATATGGTAGTTTTTCAAGAAATTCCCAAGAGTGCATACTCTCTACACTAGTTGTGGTTGGCATGAGAATGATCACACCCTTATGTCCATAACTCTATGTTGGTATTCAGAGAGGAAGGCTTGTCAAACTGAAGGAGGAGCGATTATTCAGGACTCGGGGTGAAACCTGTACGACATCAACGCATCAGGTTGTAAGGTTACTCTTTTCATTCAAGATAATACACATGGATCTCTTTTTCTCATTCTGTTTTTCTTATGCTTGTTGAATAACATCAATACTTAGAATCCTTTATCACTAAGGTGGATTAGCTTTTCTTAATTATTATATGTTACAGATGCTTTGATTATTTTGTCTTTCTTTGATTGCAGGTTCTACTTATTGGAGAATCCTCTTTGGAGTGACTGCATAAAAGACTACATGAAACGTTGGATTTCAAGGTAGGGGCATGTTCTCTTTCTTGATTTATAATAATTCTGAACTGCATTTAGTCTAGAGAGAAAGGTTTCCAAATGGATCTTTGTTTCTAGTTATTCATATAATACTAGGGAGATCGCTCTTGCCGCAAGAGGGATTAATCTGCATAACAAATTGGTGACTCTGCTGGGGATCGAACCCACAATCTATGGCTCTATGAGCATAGTTCTTTTCATGTGTCGAGATCTTTAAAAAATGAAACAAATCCTCTCCTAATTGATTTGAGTATTTGATTAGATCTCGCAAGTTTCAAGTCAACTCTTTCATTTGATCTCGTAAATGAACCTTCATTCCATCTAGCTGTTAGCAACCAAGAGTCTACGTAGTTGAATGAAATGAAGCTTTGGGGGCATGTGTTCTATCAGTTTATGCTTGGGGGGAATTAAAACTTATTCACAAGCATAACTTTTCCTTTGTTTTAAGTTGTGTAAAAATGAATCAAACCCTATCTCAAGCACAGTTTTCTCTGTTTCAAGCTTGTGTAAAAATGAAACAAACCCTATCTCAAGCACAGTTTTTTATGTTTCAAGCTTGTGTAAAAATGAAATCAATTTCAAGAATCGTTTTCCTTTGTTTCAAGCTTGTATAAAAATGAAACCTATCTTGAGTCCATTTCGGTTATTATTTTTAAGACTCGTTAAACTCATGAAAATCCTGAGCTTCTTTTGCTATTCTTCATTCTCGTAAAAGACATGAAAATGTCGAGTTCTTTCTGTATTTTCCTTCTCGTAACTTAAATTGAAAGACGTTCATTTGAATATAATTTTATCACTTTTTTGGGCTCTGTAAAATTATGAAAAAGTGAAACCCTAGAGTTACATTTTAAGCCCTTTTCAAACTCTCTAAATATTAAAATATCACCGAGTAATTGACTATTTGAACATGTTAAAGTCAATGAATAGTCATCCCTTTATTATAAGTTTACCCCTTTTCCAGACTAAAATGGATTATTTACGGAAAAAGGTATATTGTTGGCTCGAGGGGTCCTGACCCAGGTTCGGAGCTCAAGGTTTTCCAACAAACCCCTATACTACTGGCCCTTTTGGCAGTGACCCGCTTTCACAAGTCAAAGTCTCACCCGAAGTAGTATGGGTGGGTGCTAGAACTAGGTTTCTGCACCCTGAGAAAGGATAGGTAAGGCAAGCAGGGCTGCGTTAGACCCTATAATTCCCAGATTACCTCGTTCTATGTAGGGTTACTTAGGTCTCGATTCACATCCACATGCGCTAGATCTATAATTATATGCCTTTATGATAGTAACGCAACATTACATAAACAGAACAGAATAGAACAGAACCAATCCAGATATCGAAAAAACAATTATAGATCTTCGCAGCTTGAACACAGAAAATACACACTGCAGCAATTACCAACAATTTTCACGAGAGTATTCATAGATTCAGTTCTCTATCAATCTTTCTTATTCATTCATTCATCAATCCTTCCTTACAATTCCCTTCCCAACCTGTGCACACAGCAGCATGGTCCACACATTTGAACTTGGATCTTCGTGCACACAGCCAGTAGGATTCCTTTCCCCAAAACCCAAATAGATAGCTTAAACCACAATTCACATCAATATCTTATCATTCGTATCCTTTACAATACAAAATGTCCCTCTATTTATAGCAATCTAGCCTAGACTTTCCTATGGTCCACAAATCGTGGTTTTCGGACCCCTGTTTTACCCTTTTACCCATTACAACTCTTTCGGGGCTTTGACCAGCCCCAAAACCCCTACGCTAGACTAAATCTAATAAAAAATATTCAAAATTGACCAGTTTCGCAGCTTGTAGGAGATCCTATTGCAATAGTCCCCCAACAGAATCTTGTGACTCATCCTGAGTCACTACAGTGGTGCGGCCTCAATCTATGCACGCAAGGTATCAAGGGTGTGGACGAGCGGAGGGAGCACTTCCTAACTTTGGGCAGCAACTCGTTGTGCAATGTTGATAAGTGTCAGGGAGGCAGGGTCGTCTGGAGATGTGGTAACCCGTTCTAATAGCCGGTGGAGGCGCGCAATGGCAGACTGAGCATCCTAGGAGAGCTGGAGTGTGGCGTCAGCCCAAGGTTTCAACCATTTTCAAACAATATTCTTTGTACGACGAAGGTTCTCAATTGTGTCCATGATGGCTAGACGCTGCGCGGAGACGTTGGAGGGGGAGGAAGCTCTGACCTGATCAAGAGCAGCTTCCGCCTACTATAATTCCTTCTACATATGCTGAAGCATAGAATGGTGCCAGACTGCTATCCAGAGTTACGTTGCTGCTATGACCAAATACACGCCTTGAGTAAGTTACTCCTGAATAACATTCGTTGTGTCTGTGACCAATGCAACCCGCAGTGCCCGTACTGCTGGAGGTATTTCACGCTACTGTCGCATAGTCTGGTCTTGGTGACAGACCTCTTACAACACCTCATTGTATAATCCTTGTAGTTCCATGCAGTATAGCTGTGCCAAATCAATTTGGATGTCTGTAGCAGTTGGAGCATGATCGTTAGCTAGAAAAGCACAGGGTAGCGAACAGACGTGGCTTCTACTGGGCGGTACTTTGGAATTGCGGAGGAGTCGTAACCTATCCATATATTGTATCATTCCTTCCTGGCATAGAATTACTCTTGACCTGATTGTGACACTGCTGATGGGGGATAGTGTACCTTCCTCTGTTGTATCCTCTGAGGCCATCCGTCTGGGTCCCACAGTTGTCCCTAAGGTGCGAAGTTCAGGACCTCCTGTTGCGCAGCTAGGTTACCTCTCTGTGCGAGATTCACAGGAAATTCCCCCTGTAGGGGGCCAACGCCCAATCATTTGATCTAACTCAGCATTCCCATGTCCCCTCAATATGATGTCTGTGGGCACTGAACAGCCAGGGACCGAAACATTCGGCAGGTTAGGATCCGCCATAGCAACAGAAAGACCTGCGTCTCGGGAGATATCAACGATCCAAGGAAGCCAATCTTCAGGTAACAGGGGCATGGTGTAGAGAAAATAAGTAGCCTGTTGCAAAGTTATCCTGCTATCTGTGCATCGTCCGGAGCTATTTAATGGTGGAGTAGCTCGTACGCAAAACTTACCATCGTTCGTTCGAATCCGGCTTACCATAACTAGCTACATTGATGGTCTCCCACCCCTTTTGCATAATGACAAGGTTCCTTTCCTATCAATGTGGGGCGGGCTGACGATCTTTAGCCATATCTGAGGACTTTCCCATGAATCGTCAGACCTTGGATGATGCCTGCGTGTCGTTCGTGGATCCTGAATTAGGGTTGGCGCTAGGTGTTTTGTAACATAGTTCAGGTACCAGCTTAGTAACTTGGCCACCAAAATTCTCGATCGAAGTGCCTCTCCCTTGGATAGGACATTCCTGTATGGCAGGGCTACATCAAGTGTCTGCGTGCCATCCATCATTTGAAGTGTTCGCCAATTCTCCCTGATGCACGTGGGTTTATGTACCTCCATAGTCGAACGCAGACCTAGGTCATTGATAACCAAGGGATCCTGTCTGGGCAGGGTCCCATCACACCCTTGAGTGTCATATGTTAGAAAGTATCCACATGGGTCTAACAACCTTGGAACTCGTCTGTCAGTTGGGGTCCTTAATCACAGGATCATCCTACCCCAACACTTCTCTTGCATAACCCCCCAATGCGTAGGTGCTTCGCACAAGGTTAGTGGCAGTGCCCCCAGCTTGTTCCTTGGGAATTTTGGTTTCAACCAATGTCATGGTATTACCTGCGTTATCATGGTAGGGTAGGGCTCTTACCTTGGTAGAGATGTGGCGGAAATTCCTGGTGGTTCGAAGACAGCGCAACGCTGACACCTCGTGCAATCGTCCTTACCAATTCTCCAGTTCCTCATCAGATTCGGAGAAGCACTCATTGTCCTTTTCCCAACAGATTACTCCTTCATCCATGGGGTTGACCCGATCTTCATCCCACGCAGTCAATTTGTAGATGTGATCTATTTCCTCCCCCTCATAGGCTAGCTCTGTATACCGCACACCTTCTGTTGGGTATAGTGGTACTATTACGCGCATACCATTGTTCTCAAACACCATGCTATACTTTTTGAGATTGATGACACCCCCCATGTCTATAGCTCAGTCTAGTCCTAGGAGCGTCGGGTGTAGGGATCTGCATCTTCCATAATTCTATTACTTTGAAGTCAGCTAGGACCCTTACCCCTGGACAGTTCTTCTCATCATGTCCCACTGACCGGAAGAACCTGCACCATTCTTGCTTTAGTTCTGGGACATACGCACCTAGCCGAGGGAAATGGTTCGTATGTTGCAGTCCTGCTACATGAAAATCGTCACACCACAACACAGGTCCGTTCGATCCTGGTCGTGACAGTATGGGTTCCCTATTTTATCCTGGTCGCACTGGACTAGGTCCTCCCACTTGCATGTAATCCACCAATAGAGGGCACTGGTCCTTCGTATGGCCAGACACCCAACATCGTATGCACCATAGATCTGCGCAGTCATCCTTTCCTTGCTTCTTTCGCAGGTTATGTATTTCCATATGCATAGCCCCAACCTAATCCTAGATTTTTTGTACCCCTACCGACGTATCCTCGCGGGGTGCAGCTTCTAGTTTCATAGCGACCTCCACATATTTCTCCTGCGACTCAAAGGTCTGATGAATCATTGGTGTGCGTAGGTGAGGTAAAAACATAGAGATGAACCATTCTATATGTTTTCTATCATCATACTCGAATCCTCCTTCCCTGATTGCCTTCTTCAACTGCTGATCAGCCTCCCATACTGACTCAGACGCACCTTGTTTGAAGTCCTTTACTTCCGCTACCAGCTAGGAATAAGATTTCGGTTTTGGGAACTATTGCTTCAGAGCGTCCTTGATATCCTAAATGGATGCACTCCCATTCTGGGAAATGTATCACATATACCAGTCCAGGGCCCTATCCTCGAATTCCAATGATAGTTGTGCCGTCTTTACCGCATCATTTACCACATTCTGCGCAATCCAAATGGAGTCTGCAACAAACCAAAAGCAGTCCATATCTTCATTCCCTACCCCTTTGAAAGTAGGTAATCTCAGGTGCGCAGCCATATCGCTGCCTGGTAGGGTTGGTGGTATGGGAGAGTTCTTAGCTTTGTGCTGCCTAGGTGGCGGTGTAGCTGGGGGATCTTGCACAGCTGGTTCTTGCAATGTATTATAGGTGGATCTCCCCTCGTCAAGTTTGGTCTGATAGTATTTACCACTGCACGTCGCGCTTCCGTCTAGATCCGGGGTCATTCAATCAGTATGGCTACATAGAACGATCTTTTCACACAGTAATATCTTAATCAGCAATGGTAATGTCCTCAAAACTTTTCCCTAGAACCTTTTAAATAATCATCGTTAAGCCTCAGAGTATGAGACAAACTTATCGATGGCAAATTCTATCACAAATCCTCCTAGTACACTATCCACTCAGTGATCGACCATGCGTGTGATAGTATTATCAGTCCTCTCTAGCTGTTGAATCAGCTCCAGAGTCCACTGAGTGATTCGCTCGTCCTTCCAGTACTTCTGGAATTCTACAAGTCTAGCTAGCCACTCCTGGAGCTCGATCGCAAATGTCAAAAAAAATATTTCGTAGCTCTCCGTAAAGATGTACTATTTTTCCACCTTTCCGCTGTTAACTTGTCACTGCAATTTTATTTTACTGTGAATTCCTAGATTTTCCTTTCGAACCAGTCTTCGATTTCCTTTCTTTTAGGGTTTGAGTATTCTCTTGTCATTACCTGATCCCTTTCTCAAACTTCTTCCAGTCCCGGCAACAAAACCATTTGTTGGCTCAAGGGGTCCTGACCCAGGTTCAGAGCTCAAGGTTTTCCAACAAAGCCCTATACTATTGGCCCTTTCGGCAGTGACCCGCTTTCGCAGGTCAAAACCTCACCCGAAGTAGTATGGGTGGGTGCTGGAACCAGGTTTCTGCACCCTGAGAAAGGATAGGTAAGGCAAGCAGGGCTACGTTAGACCCTGTAATTCCCAGATTACCTCCTTAGGTGTAGGGTTACTTAGGTCTCAATTCGCATCCACGTGCGCTAGATCTATAATTATATTCCTTTATGATAGTAACACAACATTACATAAACAGAACAGAACAAAACAGAACCAATCCAAATATCAAAAACACACTTACATATCTTCACAGCTTAAACACAGAAAATACACAGTGCAACAATTACCAACAATTCGCACGAGAGTATTCACAGATTCATTTCTCTATCAATAGTTCTTATTCATTCATTCATCAATCCTTCCTTACAATTCCCTTCCCAACCTGCGCACACAACAACAAGGTCTGCACACAATTGGACTTGGATCTCCGCGCACACAACCGGCAGGAGTCCTTTCCCCAAAACCCAAACAGATAGATTAAACCACAATTCACATCAATAGCTTATCATTCCTATCCTTTACAATACAAAATGTCCCTGTATTTATAGCAATCTAGCCTAGACTTTCCTATGGTCTGCAAATCATGGTTTTTGGACCCCTAGTTTACCCTTTTACCCATTACAACACTTTCAGGGCTTTGACCCACCCCAAAACCCCTGCGCTACACTAAATCTGATAAAAAATATTCAAAATGCACCAGTTTCGTAGCTTGTAGGAGGCCATGTTCCAACATATACGTTGACTAATCATGGTCAATAGAGTTCTCTCTTGTATTATTTTATCCTTTTTTTAGCTTGAGAGACTAAATTTATGAAAAATAACAACCATGAAGATTACTTATGTTTTTCTTCTGACTCCCTAAGATTGAAAAACGTCGAGTTTCTCCTATACTGGACTAGCTAAAATTTAATCATAAAGGACCTGTTGATTACAAACAGAACCGAACCACTCCTTCTTAGGGTTTAATTTTAATACTAATATGGACTCATTCGAAAGCTTACAAAAACAAGAAAATTTTATCCTCTTCAAGCTTGTCAAAACTAAAGAGGTACTTGTCAGTAATGGTGGGGGAAAAAGAGAGAAAAAGAATCTAGTTGTCACCCTTGTTTAAAAAGCATCATGCCACTCTTGAAAATGACACTTTGTCACATTTTTACTTGGGTTGGGAAATCGTTTGTCTAATAGTTAATCAAACAACATTGAAATTCTTAAGCTGGTTTCTCGGTATTAGCTTTAAGTCAATTACTGCAAAACCATCTGCAGTGTCGTTATGTGTTCAAGAGATAGTTCAAACAAACCATTCATTGCAAACATTTGTCTCCATTCGCGTTGACCATCCATGAGTCAGTCCTTGCAAATATTTATTCAAAAATTGATCTAATGGTTTTGTGTTGTGGGCTTTCCTACGACGGGTCACCTTCTATCGACGACAACTCATCATCTAGAAAATTGATCTAGAATCTTATCAGTACCTTGGGATCTGCATGCCTTCATGGCAGGTTTATTGCCTTTGACGACATGTTGCATCATTGACCTTCGATCGAAAGATTCTATGAGTGTTTGACTGCAAATCATTCATTCACACTTCATAGATTGTACTGAGCACTTTGAGAGCCATTTTCATTATTGGTGGTTTCTCTCACACTTGTTAACAGTTCACATCATTGACTAGTAATCAAGTGGTTTCTACCATGTTCGACTTTGACACAATCAATCGCATACATAGAATCGTACTAGTTCGGGAAGCAAAAAACAAGACCCTGGATCTAGTTTCCACCATCCAGGTTGCGAGGAGTTTTATTATTCATGATACAGTAGACTACTTATGACAGATGGCTACACCCATACCATGTCTACTTTTTATGTAATGTTAAAATTATATCTATACCAGAAAATTTAGTTAGTTTTGATCTAAGTATGGGAATTCCTACCTCAGTGATGATATATACATATATATGATTGCATTGAATGTTTTTACAGGTTTTCAACTGGTGTCCCAAATCCAATCATCGGAATGATAAATCATTTCACTCTTCAGAAAAACCTCAGACTTCGCACTTTAAGGGGCAATCTGTTACATGTTATTTTTTCACCATGATATTTTACTATCCATATAGGTCTATCACTACCTATATTGTGCTCCCTTAGAATTCAAAAACCATAATGTTCCTAAACCAAGTCTTGGAATTGGAGAAAAGCTCACTAAAACCCTTAAAGGTATATCTCCACACTTTTTCTAGCCTTTAACTGTGGGTTTGCGTATATTTTTTCTATAGCCTGCGGCAGCTCCCGCACGTTATGCTAATAAAACTTGCGGACCCCAGTTAAAAGTTAAATAAAGGAAAAATTAAATTCTAAAATCCCATTTGGTCAAATATTCTCCTAATTGGAAGATTTTAGAGTCATGATCAATTCGAGCTTTATCCCTCCACTCATGGAGCTTTATCGCTCCAGTCATGGAGCTTATCCCGTGGTCCATGGAGCTCAAATCCCTTCATGAGAGGAATCCATCCCCCTCTTCATGGAACTAAAATTATCTCCATTTCCATATAAATTGATCTCATGTTTCAGTCTCAACGGTAGACATAGACTGTACAGAGATTGTAGCTTGTATATGGTAGTTGCTAAAGAAATTCCCAAGAGTGCATACTCTCTACACTAGTTTTTGTTGGCATGATAATGATCACACCCTTATTTCCATAACTTTATGCTGGTATTTAGAGAGGAAGGCTTGTCAAAATGAAGGAGGAACGATTATTCAGGATCCCAGGATTAACCTGTACGGCATTAAGGCATCAGGTTTTAAGGTTACTCTTTTCATTCAAGATTATACATATGGATCTCTTTTTCTCATTGAGTTTTTCTTGTGCTTTTTGAATAACATCAATACTTATAATCCTTGATCACTAAGTTGGATTAGCCTTTCTTAATTATTATATGTTGCAGATGCTTTTATTCTTTTTTCTATCTTTGATAGCAGGTTCTACTTATTGGAGAATCCTCTTTGGATCGACTGGATAAAAGACTGCATTAAACGTTGGATTTCAAGGTAGGGGCATGTCCTCTTTCATAATTTATAATAATTCTGAGATGCATTTAGTCTAGAAATAAAGGTTTCCAAATGTACATTTGTTTGTAGCTATTCGTAGAATACTAGAGATATCGCTCTTGTCCTCAAGAGGGATTAATCCACATAAAAAGTTGGCAACTCTGTTGGGGAACATATTTTCCAGTTGGTTCCTTCATAGGTGCTTTCTGGGCATGGATTATATGACATGTGACACGTTGGTGTCCATCCTCATTGGAGTGACTATAATGATTCTTTCTCCTCCAAAATTTCGAGATAATATTGGAACTCTTATTCCTAGTGTACCTCTGATAAGTACCCATGGAATCCTCACTATCATTGAAATGTGATGAGGTGATCTCATCATCCATTTTTCATTGGTCATCGGTTTCCTTGGAGCATTCTCCAACTTATATTTTGACATACCCAATTATTTCATAGTGAGGGAGTTCCTCCACTTTGTTGGGATTGACAATGCCTTGGCCATTAATGTTGAGGCCCTTTCCTTGATACCCATTTTCTTGAACATTCTTTATCCAATTCCTGTAGTATGTTTCTCAAAAGCAATGAAATAATCATCATAAAAAGAACATGAAATTGACGAATCACTTTTTACCTCAGGTTTGTTATGATGCAACTCTTACAAGGCCTCCTCCTTGGATTGTAATTGATGCTGCAACCTTTCCTTCTCCTTCTCCGCTTCTTGTAGGAGTATTCATAGTTCAACATTCTCTGCTTGAATGCTTTGGTTGATTTCTTAGAGATATTGAAGCCATTTTAGCTTTTGGTTCCCTTCTTACCTTTGGCACAAAAGCTACTCAAATAATTTTTTCATCACCTGAATCAGAACAAAAGTCAATATTTCCACCTTTTGTAATCCCAAGAGCTACAATCTTCATTTCATCACTTGAGTCTGATCTGAGGTCAATTGGTCTAACACTTGCAAATCCTACAGTTATGATGTTCTCATCATCCTTTGATTTGTATTCCAGGTCTTATTGCATAGTTGAAACTATCACTTTGCTTCTCTTTTCCTTCATTCCGCTTTGGCCTTAATTCCGAATGCAATTTCCAGCAATTTTCCTCATCATTCCCTTCTTTCTCACAATGAGTACAACCTGGATTTTCTTCCTTTCTCTTATTTGTTATTGTCCTCTTTGGGTGGTCATATTACTCATGCTTCCACCTGTTTTCCAAATTTACAACCTTCACACTAACTTCATCAAGATTTTTAGGTTCAAATAATAACAATGAATGACGCAAATAACTATGCAAAGAGCCAATATAATTCATCAACATCTTAGGTGTGTCTAGTGGAACATTCAATGCTAATGCTTCTATCCTAAAATCCTTTGCAAAATTATGAATAGTTTGACCTTTTATTTGTTTCAAATGTTTCCAGTCCATCATGGCCTTATGTCTATAACCTAATGGGTAAAAATGTCTCCTTAAATAAGAAACGAACTCATACCAAGATGAAAGAATTTTATGATTATTCTTACCACCTTTTTGTATATTTCCTTCCCACCAAATGAGAAAAGTGTCACTAAATGAAAGGGTTTCTAGTTGGATATTGGCTTCATCTTCTTTGATTTGTTGTATGCGGAAATATACTTCAACCTTTTTGATCTAGCTATCTATATTTTGTACATTAGATTCTCCACTAAACACAGGTAACTCAAAATTTCCATCCAGCTTGAAAATGGGCTTCTTATGAGTTCTTCTAACTCTATAATGATGAGAAAAGGAAGAGAAATAACTTCAAATGGAAGATGGAGAGGGAGGTTTAGGAGGCTCTTTTCCTCCTTCATGATTTATTTAGGCATGATAATCTGGTTCTATCTTCTCTTGCTTAATTGTCTTCTCATATTTTGCAAACAAATTTTCCACTTTTTCTTCCATGGTGTAGAAGGCCTTGTGATAATTACACTATTCCTCCAACCAAGCATCTTCATCTACCATTTTCTTTCTTCATGTTTCATGTGCCACTTCTGGAACAAAGGACTTAAGTTTCACTTCACCTCTTTGGATCTTTCCCCTGGTTATCATACACTTGCAATTCACATCAACATGAAGACTATTCTGATACCAAACTTGATCCGAATATTTTTATTTCAAAGATGCATACAAAATTACATATAAAATATAATGTGACCATGAAAGCATATCATATTAAGGGAGTCGAAATAAGATTCATCCATGAGAATCAAATACACAACAGATTGGTAACAGAGTTCACCCAGTGTGGGTTATGTCATTGGGCTCTGCTAAAATTGGGGAGGTCGCTTTCATTAATATTATGAAAAAAAAAAAATTCATGCATGTACAAAATGAACCCTATACCTCCACTTTTGGGGATGACTTGAAAATGCACACATATGTTGAATAAATGGACTACATCATTGAATTCTTGGTGTGAAATCATGTTAAATGACTATAAACTCGACCTCGTTCTAAATCAGTCAAAATTTGGACCCTCAGGAATCCCAAAGGTTCCTTTCGCTAGTTTAATAGAATTCTGCAACTCAGATGAAAAATCACATTTCACCACTACGTTCCTTGTGGAAAACTATGTAAAATGAGTATAAACTCGATTTGGCTCCAAAACTGTGAAAATTTGGCCCCAAGGGAATCTTTTAGATTCCTCATGATTCCCAAAAGAGTATTCCATACAAGTTGAATGAATATATGTTGCTCAAATGAGGGAATGGATCACACCATCACGTTTCATTTGAAATTTTGGTTCATTTGAGTATAAATTGGCATGATTATGTCACTGTGAAAATTTGGTCCTATGATAATCTTTTAGATTCCTCATGATTCCAAAAATATTCCTTCCTGCAAGTTGCGTGAAGATCTAATGCTCATATGGGGAAACTAGTTATACCATAATATTCCTTGTATAAAATTGAAACAAAAATGAGTATAAAGCTGACATACTTCTATCTCTATCAAAAATCAACCTCCAAGAGAGTCTTTCAAGATTCTTCGCAAAATTTTGTGAAAGAATATTCCTTAAATATTCCAAAAAATATTCTCCTCGAAAGTCATAGCAAAAAAGTTTCGCCCCTATCATGGTTATGTCGCATGTAGAATCTTCTGACTGGCTCTCATATCCACTCTCGACTCCACCATGGCTTCGCACGGTCCTCCACTCCTCATTCCCCAAACGATGAATTAACGATATTAAATAATATCGTGGGAAATTTTTTCCATATGCCATTAGAATCCTATATTAAATTGAGACATATTCATATATGGTATAATTTTCTAACCATATGGTAACACTATAAAAATATGTTAAAATATACCCCACTATTGTTTACAAATGTAACCCACTTTGGCTATGCCCCGCCCATATATGGCACCCATTCCAACCAATTGTCACATAGTTTAACCATATGCCAAGTTGGAATTTGTACATTGGTTTTTTTTTAAACATGGTTCATAAACTTATATATGGTTTATTTCGAGCTATATGGTTATATTAATAACCATGTTTATGTTTGTAACAAAATCACCAATGAATAATTCATTTTTAATTTTTTGAATTTCTTTGGTTTTTATATTATTAAATTTTTGTTTCTTATGGGTTTTTTTCTATTATATGTTTATTTTGTTTGATATTTCAATAATGTTTTTCCTGTCTCTTTTCAAGGATAAGGAGCCAATATCAAGGTTCCAAGTGTCAATGGCTGAGTGGATAGCTTTCCACCACATAATACTATGGGTCCCACTTAGCTCGTTGATTGGGATGCCATGTGGCACACTGTGAGCCCCATTTTTCCCTTATTTTTTTCTAAATTTAAAATGCAATAATTTGACCATATAGACTTAGATTTTAGTGTCATCTACTTCATCATAATCATATCGATGAGCTCTACAACTTTATGCCATTGTTTTTGAGATTCAGGAACTTTTAAAAGTGAGCCTCTCCAAAGCCACTTGGATCATAGGGCCAATGGGGTAAACATGTGATGAGATGCTAATATGGTGTGATTCAAATCCCCATGTATAATTAAGGAAGTGAAACTGATATTGCAAGGCCAGTATGTCCTTCCTCAGTAGCTATTGAACCTTCAGGAGCTTACCAACCCTTTCAAGTGTCCAAACCATAAGAGAACTTGACTTTCCAATATCATAGAGCCTCAGTCACTCCTATGACAAGGAATTCAGTGGTACCATTTGGATCCGCCTTTATTTGCCAGCAAACAACAATGTCATATTTTTTGTATTTTAAGTCAAGACCAAAATTTAGCTGTCACATTTTTGCCAGCTAGACCCGTACCACCTTTCAACTTCCGTTCAACCCAAGAACACAGAATAAGATACAAAGAAATACATATTTAATGTTTATTGTTAATAAGTCTTAACTGCCTGAATATCCATCCGCACAATAATTTCTACACATTAAAAGCATGCAAACTATGTTTACAAAATTTATATTTTATGATTATCCCATCTTAAATAAGCACTAAATTTTACTTAAAATAGTTTCATTATCGTCTATTAGGTCATATGTTCATTCACATTTCATATATAATTCAAATCATGATGACATCCATAACCAAAGTCTGTCATGAAGCATACTTATAACCAACATATAACCAATAGAAATAACAAGGATATATCAGCCATAAAGGCCACATATTAACAAGAAAATTTACACATGTGTATTTGAATTTGATTAATGAATACATAGGCAAACCAATTGAGGAACTTCCATGAACCACTCGACCATAGATTGGGTTGAGCCAAATATTTATTTCATCGAATCACCCTAATGTCATATTCTAAGCATGAATGTGGGGCTCACAACAAAACAAACCAGGGCTTCCTTAGGCTATACTGTATATTCCACCAACGGATTCCTGGGCTCGAAACCCTCATCAATACAACCATGATTTACCTCAATCCTACTGAATCATTAGGCCTTAAAAAAGTATGGATTACTTTAGATCTCACCACCTAAACTGTGAGGTATTTGTCTATCTCAAACTCTCAACTTTACCATGTATCCAACCATTAATAGTCAAGGGAATCCTAGGCCTCCGAGGTCACCATCCTCTGGGATTTACCATGTATATTTCCATTACTTGTCAAAAAATTGCTATGCCCAATCAAGGTATTAACAATTAGGATTTATCGTATATCCCACCCCAACATTACTAGGCCTTTTGATTAATCGTGAGACCACCCCATTCAACATTGAATCCTTCCAGTAATCCAACTCAACTAAATAAGAGAACCCCATCATACCATGGCTATCCAAAAAATGACATGGAAAGGTTGAAAAACATTTTCATGCCTGGAAAAACCCATGGAAATGACAACAAGAGAGCCAAAAATGCACATGCATGTACCATGCATGCAAAAACTAGCAAGTAAATCATACATTCTCTTTCATACATGCAAGTAATCCGTTTAGAATTGATTGATCATACTCTTCCTTTCTTGAATTTTTCTTCCTCTTTCTTTATTGTCCTTCCTTTGCCTCCTTTCATCTAATGCTAGAGATCTCTAAGAATTCTCTAAGTTTCCAAGAATATGAGAGAGAGAGTAGAGAGATAGAACTACGAAATTGAATTGACCAAAAAGATACAAAGTACCTCATAAGCCTTTTTATTAATGAGGCCTCTATTTTCTTCAGTTTTCCATTATTTTCCTTTATTTTATTCCTCACATGGAACCTGTGACCTTTCACATTCCTTTTCACCTATTTTCTATTATTTTCATAAATAAAATGCCAATTAATGCTTATTTTCCTTTCCAAAGAATTTTCTTTTCCTTTTCTAATTTCCTTAGCCATAATAAACCAAATGAACAATCACACTACGATGATTTTCCAAACATTGAGCTTGGAATACGTGTCACATGACCTTGGTTATTATGTTTCCTTTATTAACTTTAAATTACATGGAATTCTGACCAAGGTTGTTATAGAACCCTCCTCCTTGGAGGAACACCATCCTTGGTCTTCAATGGCACCTACAACCAACAAGGTTTCTAAAAAAACGCATACATCTCATGGAGCTTTATAACTTAGCTCGATGCAATACCTACATTGATCAAATTGCTAAGAAGAAAACCAACATAACATCATAACAACATGAAAATCATAATGACATGATACCCATAACGCTTATTGGAGCTTTATAACACAACTCACGACGATATTTACATCCATATGCATATATACATATGCCAAAAAATCACACGAAAAGATATGCCAAAAAAAATCACTCAATAGTGAATAGAGAAGGATACATAGCCTGTAGCTAGTCATCCATCTTCCATGTAGCTTCATTGGGCCCAAAATTCTTCCACTTCTCTTTAATATACTCGATTTCTCAATTCTAGACCATGAGCATCTTTCCTTACAAAATACACTAAGGGTCGAGTTGAAATCCACCTTATGGCTCCACTTGCAGGACAAAATAGTGAATCACATGATCAACATATTTAACATACTTCTTAAGCAATGACACATGGAAAGCATCATGCAATTCACTTTCGGAGGCAGTTCAAGTCAATAGGATACTAGTCAAATCCTTTTAAGAATCTTGAAAGGTCCACAAAATCGAGGTGCCATCTTCACACATGATCGAATCCTTAAGGAGATCTTCTTGGGATTGATGTGCAAGTACACTTGTTCCCCAACCTAAAACTCCTTAAACATTCTATTCCAATTTGTAAAAAATTTTCGCCTGTCCCGTGATGCCTTTAGATTCTTCTTGATTACCTACATTTCGTGTTCCATATTTTCCAACATGTTTGTTCCTGTTAACACCATGTTCATTAGATCACTCCAAATCATAGGAGTATTACAACTCCACCCATAGAGTACCTCAACCAAACTAATTTGTAGTTGCTCCTGATAACCATTATTGTAAGTGAACTCAACCAATGGAACGTAATCCTCCCATCTCCTCTGCTGATGCACCACATAAATCCTAAACATATCCTCTAATATCTTATTTACCCTCTCTGTATTTCCATCTATCTATAGATGATAAGTTTTTTTGAAGGCCAACTTTGTACCCAAACTTGAAAACAATTCTTTCTAGAATATAGAAGGGAACTTAGCATCCTTGTATAACACAATCTTATTCAAAATACCCTGCAACCTCACTATATCTCTGATGAATATCTGTGCTACATAATTAGATGAATAAGTATACTTCATTATAATGAAGTGCACTACCTTTGTAAACATGTACACCATGACCATGATGGAATCATGATGTATAGATGTCCTCAGAAAACCTATGATGAAATCCCTGGAAATGACCTCCCACTTCCAGTAAAGAATTGGAATAAGCTAAAGAGGCCCATATCAATACTTACACTCTGCTTTTACCTATTGATAGTCCAAACATCTAGCCACAAACTCTGCCACTTCTTTCTTCATTCGACTAATAATAAAACTTTTTGAATGTTGTCAATGTCTGATGATATCATTGGTGATCTGATTAGATTTTTGTATGAGATTCTATCAAGATAATCTTCTTGAGCTCATTGTTATTTTAAATATAGATCATGTCCTTAAATATGACCAAACCATATGTCATGAGACGATAATCCACATCCTTCTCACCTATACCCTGATGTAACATGTGCCTAAGCTCAATGTACCTATCATATTATTGTCTTATCTGTAAGATCTAATCCTACAAGTCTATCTGATAGTAGCTCATAGTTTCTGTGTCATTCACTTGTGCTCTCCTCGTAATATCATCTCCAACGTTGTTCTAATTTCCCTTAATGCACCATATCTCAAAGTCAAACTCACTCATCATGGCCAACCATATAACTTTCTTATCATTCAAATTTGGTCTGTCAAATAGATACCTCACTAGTACAAATGGGGCCAAAATATGACATCACTCTGTCAGTTATACGAATCCACTTCGTCTACTACCTGATTAACCTAAGAGATAGATATCGTCAGTGGGATTTTGTCGAATATTCGACAACCAGGAAATCATTGGACCTGTACATCGAATATCTACCATCCTTGATACCAAATAAACCGTTATCTAACAGTGCATTTTTTCAACATATAGCTGTTGAATAGGTGTTATTTTAATTTGTAACCAAGTTCGAATACCTAACATCCATCTATCGAATGTGTTTATCAAATATCTGATGTTATATTTTTTCCTTCGATGAAGATGCTATGGATCCAAATATATTTTGCGTCAGACGAGAGGCAGATAGCTGACACTGGTTTGTTGATGAGGGCTGACATATATCTGACACTTGTTAAATGTACGCCGAATATCTAACAGGTTATTATTGAAAAATAATGGAAGAGGCTCCAAGGAATGGTCGTTAACTTTAACAAGGTATTTTCCTTTTGAAGTTCTAGAAAATTTGATTTGAAACTAACTCAGTCTAGACCATTATTGTAGATGTAACCCTATTACTCAGATTATAGTTCAGGCAGCAAAAAATAGAGAATGTATAATCGACATGTGTTTCAATTCAAGAATACTCTCTAATGAAATAATGTACATGGGGTACGAGGTTCATCAATGTTGTGCCAAAAGAGGATTGGCATGCAATATACATATAATTGCAGTACAATCATGTTTTGGCACAACATTTTTGAACCTCGCAACCCATGTACATTATTTCATTTTAGCGAATTATTGAATTGAAACACATGAGAATTACACATTCTCCAATTTTTGCAGCCCAAACCATAATTTGAGTAATTGGGCTACATCTACCTTAAAGGTCTTGACTGAGTTAGTTTGAAATCAAATTTTCCAGAACTTCAAAAGGAAAATACCTTGTTAAAGTTAATAACCATTCCTTGGAGCCTCCTCCATTTTCCCAAACTTCAGCTTGAAAACGAAGCAATAATGAATATTTAGAGAGGACAAGTATCTCTAATTCTAAGAAATAGGATACACATGAAAATCTATAAAATGGATAAAACACATGTTTATCTAATAATAAGAACCACCAAACAAATTCCTAATAAAAATAATGTAAAATTGAATGCTAAATGTAATGTTACCTTTTTGAGATATTTTCTTCCAATAGTTGTTCCTCTTCAACATCTAAATTGACACAGATTGTCCTACACATATTCATGAGACCAATGAGGGAAATCTGAGCAATTTTTTCCTTATTTTTGGGAAATCCATATATCTAATTACCACCCTCAATATATCCCTCAATATTCCTTCTAGATAAGACATCCATTAGAGTTGTCTTCCCTGCACCACTAACCCCCATAAATTTCATAAGAACACCAAGTATGAGTGCACCTGTAATAAAGAAATTGAAGTCTATGTTTAATCACTTCTTGTTCCCTCATTCCCAGCATATGAATCCAAAATTGGTTAGACAAATTCATCAAGTATGAGAATCCAAAAAAAAATGGCAATAGCTGGATCACATAATATATCAGTCTTGAGGCTCAAGTTCCATACAAGGGGCATGCCAAAAAAGTATCGACATTTTCAAAATACATGGCTAGTGGTTGAAATGGAAAAATAATTCCTTGCTTTGGAGCAATTCATGTTGCATCCTCCAAAGCCAACTCATTATTTCCTACTAGATTAGTTGATTGGATGGTCATTTGTATGATTTTCATTTTGGATAACCATTGAAAAAAACTCATAGAATTGAAAATCACGGAATCATCGAAAATTTAGTTTCGTTATAATTCAATATGTTAAACAAAATTTGAGATAGAGATGGTTAACAATTTTCTTACAAGTATTATTGGAATTTGCAGAAGACACAAAACATGAGAAATATTCTCTTCTTATCCTTGATGGTCTTGTATTGAGCCCTTAGTCTGCACCATTATGTTGGGATTTCATTTCTTCATAGTCTTCTTTCACAAATGACAGCTTGAGGTTTCCCAAGAGCTACACAGAAAAGAAATCCCATATAGTTTTATATTGGTGTTGGGTATGTGTTATATTTTTTCCACGAATAGTTGCACGGGTAGAAGCTCCCCCTTTTTATTGCACCTAGCACAATTGGGGGGTCATAGGACGGGGTCCAGGGCAGTGCCCTAGGAAAAACAATTTGGACCCTATTTTAGGTGGGCAAATCTACCTATGGTTTTGTGTATGGGTTTTCACATGGTTTTGGGGCATGATGGTTTTCGACGCTTGGTATTTTGTAGATCCGATCAAGGGAACTACAATTATCTTCTAACCCAAGGTTAATGGATTGGGGTTTATGAATTCTTCGATATGTATATATATGTGTTGTAACACTAAAAGGAATATAATGAAAAATAAATCCAGTAGTCCCGATTTGGGATCAAGGGGAAAAATATTTTTGTATATCCTTTTATGTTTTATGCCCTCGCTATTGTTTATTTTCTATTTTTAAGAATTCATTTGGAGATAATTAATGTACATGGTTAAAACCTACATTTGGTAACAGAGTTGTTTCAGCTTCAAGGGGACACCTTTTCTGTTGAGGGGTTTTTTTCTCGAGCCTGTGGTAGACCCTGATCAATGGGAGATCTGTGGGATTTATTCTTGCGGCGAAAGAAGATGGAGAGACGAGGAAAGATAGAGATCATGGAATTTAGTGGTCAGGGTTTTGAGTTGTGGAAGCTCAAGATGGAGGATCTTCTGGTGGATAAAGATCAGTGGATCGTGGTAGATCCAGGTACTAAAACAATCACAATGTCAAATGAAGAATATGCGAAGTTGGATCAGAAGGAAAAGCGCACAATACAGTTGTGTATCTCGGATTTGGTATTGTTGAATGTATCTGAGGAAGATACAATGAAGACCTTGTGGGTCAAGTTAGGGACTTTGTACCCATCTAAGTCTCTGGTGAATAAATTGTTCCTATGGGAATCATTATATAACCCAAGGATGAAGGATAGAGACTCAGTGAAAGAGCATCTGAATGCCTTCAACACTGTGGTATGTCAGTTGTCATATATTGATATTAAAATCTTAGATGAAGATAAGTGCATCAATTTTTTGTTTTCTCTACCAGATTCATGGGACAGTCTGTTATTACAATAGGTAGCAATACAACTACCTTGAATTATTATGAAGTTGTCTTAGCCTTGTTGTCGAAGGAAGTGATATGGAGAAATATCAAGGGCCAGAATGGAGATTCCTTATCGGTACGAGGAAGGTCCCATAATAGAAACACAAATATGTTTTCTAGTGGGAGATCTAAATCTTGAGGAAAGCCTGTAAACGTGTGATGGAAGTGTGGAAAGGAAAGGCACTTCAAAAAATATTGAAGATCTAAATCTCTTGAGAAAGGAAACAGATTTGATGATGCTCCTTATGTAGAGGTAAAAACCACCTCAGATGAAGGTGGGGATGTGTATTTCACTTCTTCTTCAAATGCACATGTAGATCATGAGGCATGGTTGATTGAATCAGGTGCATCCTTTCACTCCACTCCCCATAGGGAGTGGTTCTGTGAGTATGAGAAGTATGATGGTGGTGATATCTTCTTAGGGGATGATAGGAATGCCAAAATCGTCAGAAGCTGAAAATTCAAGATGAAGATGCAATGTGGGAGGATTATAACACTTCTTGGTGTTATGCATACTACTGCATTGGCCAACAATCTGATTTCTGTAAGCAAGATGGATGATGTCGGTGTAAAAAAATTATTTGAGAAATATACATGTAAGATGGTTCGGGGAGCACTGGTATTAATGCAGGGAGTTCTAATTAGAACTTTGTACAAGCTTCAGGGTAGCACCGTTATTAAACATTATTTGAGAAAGATACCTGCAAGATTGTTTGGGGAGCACTAGTATTAATGCGGGGAGTTCTAATTGGAACTTTTTACAAGCTTCAGGGTAGCACTATTATTAATGGGTGCAGTAGTTCTGTGGTTCCTGAAAGTGGGGCAGCAAGCCTAGCGGTCTATGGATAAAAGTCCATGCTATGGCATCAATGTCTTGGACATATTAGAGATAAGGGACTTCAGATACTGCATGGTAATGGTATAGTATAAGGTATGTCTAATTTCTCTCTGGTTTTTTATCTCTGTGAACATTGTGTATATGGGAAGCATAATCAGGTGAGTTTTCCTTCTGGTGCTAAGTGGGCGAACAAAATATTAGATTTTGTGCGTACTAATGTGTTTGGACCTGTGTCAATTCCATCACTGAGAAAGTTTGTGTATTATGTTTCATTCATAGATGACTTCTTAAGGAATAAATGGATATATTTCTTGAGGAAGAAATCTAAAGTCTTTGATATATTTAAAGAATTTAAGGCTCTGGTGGAAAACAAGATAGAGAAGAATATAAAGGTGTTGAGGACAAATAATGGTGGAGTGTTTTGCAAGAAGGAATTTGAAGAGTTTGTAAGAAGAGTGGTATAGCATGAAATAAGACTACTCCATACACACCTCAAAAAAATGGAGTTGCAGAAAGAATGAACAGAACGTTGATTGAAAAGGAAAGAATCATGCTCAGTGGTACTACTTTAGGACATAAATTCTGGATAGAGGCAGTGGAGATTGCATGTTACCTGGTTAATAGATCACCTTCATCAGCGTTGGAGGATAGGAATCCACATGAGGTATGGACTGGTAAACTCCAGCTGTGAGAAAATCAGTTCAGGAAAGAAGGCAACAATAGAGGTATAGTCCATCTGCTTTCTATTCAAATTTTTATTTAACTATCACTAATGATGATCCTAGAACTGTTAGGGAGGCAGTGGATTCAGAGGATGGAAAACTCTGGAATGAGGCTATAGTTGATGTAATGGCATCATTGCACAAAAATGAGGCATGGTATTTGGTGGAGTTGCCAGTTGGAAGGAAGCGCATCAAGAGAAAATGGATGTTTAAGAATTATATGAATGTATAATTGAAGGTGGAGAAATACAAATCTCATTTGGTAGCAAAAGGTTATTCCCAAGTGCCGAGAATTGAGTTTGGTGATATTTTTTCTCCTATTTCCAATATTACTTCTATTATATTGTTGTTATGTGTTTCTGTTGCATTTAATTTTTAGGTAGAATAGATGTATATGAATAAAAAATTTATGCATAGGGATATGGAAGAGGAGATCTACATGAAGAAACCTCGAGGCTTTGCGGTGACGGGTAAGAAAGAACTAATATGCAAGTTAAAAAAATATCTATATGGGTTAAAACATTCACCAAGGATGTGGTATCCAAAATTTGATATCTATATATGGGGACTTGGCTTCACCAGAAGCAAAGATGACCACTGTGTGTATTTTAAATTAATTGGTGACCGTGTTATTTATTTGGTCTTGTATGTGGATGATATGTTGTTGGTTGGAAATGAAAAAGAAATTATCCAGGATTTGAAGGCCCAATTGTTCTCCAAATTTGACATGAAGGATCTTCGTGCTAAAAAGTATATTTTAGGCATGGAAATTAAGAGATATTGGGAAAAGAAGAAGCTCTGGTTAAACCAGAGGAAGTATGTCGATACAATATTGCATAGGTTTAATATGTAGGATAGTAATTTATTAAGGTTCTTATTTCTGTAGGTGTAAAGATATCTTCTCAAAAATTTCCCAAGACACAAGAAGAATATGAGGATATGTCCCATGTTTCATATGCAAGTGCAGTTGGTAGCCTAATGTATGCAATGGTCTATACTAGACAATACATTAAACATGCAGAGAGACTATTGAGCAGGTTTATGTCAAAACCAAGGAAGGAACATTGGAAAACAGTGAAATGATTTTTCAGATATTTGCGTGGCACTAGTGATTATGGTTTGTGCTACTAGGGAAGACTAGGATTGGACAAAGTTTTGGTCATATGTGGTTTTTTTTATGTAGACTGGGCTGGAGATCTTAACCAAAGAATATATACAAGTGGGTATGTGTTTAGCCTATTTGGAGGTGCAGTTAGTTGGATGAGTAAAAGACAGTCTGTAGTCGCTCTTTCAACTACAGAGGAAGAATACATGGCAGCCACTCATGCAAGCAAGGAAGCAGTTTCGTTGTAGAGATTAAATTGAGGTATGGGCTTGGTGCAACAAGCTATAAGGATATACTGTGACAGGAAAAGTGAAATTTTTTTTGCTAAGAACCTTTCTTATCATTCAAAGATAAAGCACACTGGTTTTCAATATCACTTTGTGAGAGATATGGTTGAGGATAAAAATGTGTTGCTTGTAAAGGTGGACACTTTGAAGAATGTTGTAGATGCATTGAGGAAGCTCGTGAGCACTCAAAAGTTCTCTTGTTTTAGAGAAACAATGGGTGTTGCAGGGTTGGACTAATGACTAAGCTCTCTTGTGGCCCCCTGCGGAAAGAAAACAACAAGTGAGATAATGTTGGGTATGTGTTATATTCTTTCGACGAATAATGGCACTCGTGGGGGGGTCACAGGGGGGGTGATAACCCCCCCTATTTCTTACGTCAAGCACAACGGGGGGTCACCCGGGGGGGGAATAGCCCCCCCTGTCCAGGGGTTTGTAGGGGGCAAGTAGCCCCCTACATAGGGTCTGGGGTAGCGTACTGGGAAAAAAAAATTGGACGGTATTTTAGGTAGATGGACTTGCCTATGGTTTCGTGCATGGGTTTCCACATGGTTTTGGGGCGTGATGGTTTTTTTCCCCTTCTATTTTGTAGATCTATTCAAGGGAACTATGGTTATATTCTAATCCAATGTTAATGGATTGGGGTTTGTGAAAGCTACGATATGTATATATATATATATATATGTGTGTGTGTGTGTGTGTGTGTGTGTGTGTGTGTGTGTGTGTGTGTGTGTTGTAACACTAAAAGGAATATAATGAAAAATCAAGCTGGTAGTTTCGATTTCGGATCGAGGGGAAAAATCTCTATGCATATTTGTTTTATGTTTTATGCTCTCACTATTGTTTATTTTCTATTTTTAAGGATTCATTTGCAGATAATTTATGTACAGGGTTAAAACCTCCAATTGGAAATGATTTGATAAAATAGAAATAAACAAAAATAGAATGGAAGGTATGTGTTTAGTTAAGGAACTCATGATTTAGATATGCAAGAGAAAAGTTAAACAACACAAAACATTGAAGAGTAATGAAAATTCCAACAAAGTGCCAGCTCTTCTCTAATAGAAATATCCTTATGTAAATATGTTATGACACTTCAGCATAGTAAGGCCTAGAGTCGTGGTGTTTCCTGCATTCTGAAGGCCAACATGGTTCCATGAAACTAGTCAATGTGATGCATGGTTGCATAAAACCTCTTCATAATTAAAAATATATTGGTTATATATAATTTCATAGAGTCATTAGTGGATTAAAAAGGATGAAATATTACAATATTCCATCTAGGAGAAATCATCTCATTGACGGAGATCACATTCTCTAAATATATCGAAGCTTAACACCTGCAGCCCCATATCCACCAGTTTGGGACACTATTTACATTTCAAATCCATCAAGCCCGAGAACTCTTCATCATCCAAGGGAAGAACAAGCATATAGAAGGTGTATGGTTTTCTTGATGAAGGTGCTTCCAGATATGAATTTCACTATGTGTATCCATTCAGGCATTTTTTACATGTAATTGGAGGAATGGTTACATGTATTGCATTGTCTTTTGTCATTTCATTCATGAATATCCTTGTTCTTAGGTTAAAAATAGGGCCAAAGGCCATGTGGATGAAGGATCTGAGAAAAAAGGGAGCTTTACAAGATGAACAACCAACTTGAGATCATGCCATGTAGCACTAAGTTACACATGTGTTTGGTCAAAGGCCCACTTGAGTCTTGAGGTTGGACACGCTCTTGAAGGAGGTGTTTGGGGGATGTTATAGGTACTAAGGGGTGAGAAATAATATGAATGGAAGATCTTACATGTATTTTAAGTTTTTTTTTTCTCTGAAGTAGAAATATTTGGTGGTAAGGACATGTTTTCACATATTTAGAGGCATATTTCACCTTTTGACGTATCTGGGGTTAAGTACATTACAAAACTTCAACCCCAGGTGACTATTATACATATGATCCTAGTTAAATAGATAAATTTGTAAATTTAATATAATGTGGAAATTACTTCCATATCATAACATGAATCACACAATAAATGAAAAATTAAGGAGCGGAATAATAAAAGAGTTTTGTAGATACATAAGTAATTTATTTCTGTAATGTTCCTTTTTCAGGAATATTGTCAAGCTGCTTAATGGGAACGCTGTCTAAGGAAAAATGGGAAAAAAAATGTAGAACAAGGATTTTTTCCTCTTGAATATGCTGTTCGGGACTCAAATATGTAATTTCTTCAAAAACAAATCAACTTAGATTTGCTAAACAGATCTCCCACAACTGGTATCAATGTAATGTCCTCTTTTTGAAACATTAACAATCAACAAGCTGATCTATACCAGAGATTTAATGAAGGGGAATTTACTAGATATGTCACCTTCTCGAGGAAGTGTGAGATCTGGAGGCTATCTGGCCCTTTTCAAACTTTGTCCATAGACTCTTGTCGAGAGGTAATGCCGAAAAGGGTTTACTCAGCAAGTCATGCCTGAAAAATGCATTTTTCAGGAATGGGTGCTTCATATATCATAAAATATTCTTAATAACACTTAGAAACCAATATAAATTACAGAAAAAACCTTTACTCAACCGTTATTCTAAAAAAGGTGAGGAAAAACAGCTTTTTATGCACTAAAATGGGTGTGTTCCGAAATTTGCGTAACATGAATGGGCATGGCTCTGGAATATGTTCAAACAGTCTAAGAGAGACTCACATGCAAAGTTTCAGCTCAAAAAATTGATTTTTTCTATGTTAAACAATTCCTCCTTCCCGACTAGTGAAGAAAAACCCTGATTTCCCATGACCTAATTTATGCAGAAATTTTCTGAAGCATGGGTAGCATAATTTCTGAATGGATTGACTGGCTTTATGCATTAATATCAGTATGAAAGTTCATAATAGGAAGCATATGGATTATACTAAGAAAAATAAGCATTTTCATAAGGAAAAACCTCGCAATAAGATGCTACAACACATAAGAAAAGACTGCATAACCATGACAACATTATTTTATGGGGCTGAAGAATTTTTTCATTAATATTCAGATATGAAGCATATAGTTACATAAAAATATAGATATAATATAGAAATAAGTACAAGAAATGTTGATCTATACATTCCCCTTGGGGTTTTGTGCAAAACATGAAATGCCGGAAGTAGATCTGAGATCTAGAATTGCAGATATGTAGAATGATTCAGAAATTTATGAATAATAACATGTTACAAAATATCAGATCTGAAACTAACATGGATTGGTTGGCCAATCCATGGATCACCACAGTGAGAGGAAGAATCCTAACACCAGAGATCTCTCCTCCAAAGGACCGACAAAACACCCAGCAGCTGTAGATCTGCAAATAACACAGTTCAGGGGAAAATACTGTGCTACCTCTTCTGGAATGGGTTTGGCCTGTTTCCAAGATGTAGATCTGAAGCCAAATGAGTCTAAAACCAACTAATCAATGGGATAGATGAGTTTCCCAGTGACAAGGGGTGCTAGAACTCGCTAGATATGAAGAGATCTAATCTCCACTTGCTGCAGCTCACATAAAAAATTTGGCCCTAAACAGGATTGTGCTGTAGATGAAAGAAGAAGCTTGGCCAAAATGTTGGATAGTGGAGAAATGCAACACAACCTCCTCCAAGGAGCTACTCCATGGAAGGGGAGAGGATTCCTAAACAGGAAATCCTCTTCCCTTTGGCTAACCAGCCAAGAAAACTCGAGTTTCTCAAGCAACCACAAATTCGAAATAACATCAACAACCTTTGCTTGTTTCTCTCCTCCTTCTTCTATAATATTGGAGTCTTGGCAAAACCCTAAACCACTTCATTGGTTTAGCCCCTTTCACATTTAGAAGCTCCTTCTAGAACTGCGCAGTCTAAGATGCCCTCTTGTGATTTACCCCCCTTCACACCTGTAAGAATTTATTCAAATATCCCAGATATGTCTCTTTTCACATGGGCATTGATTTATTTTTGGATTTTCAGGAGTTTTACACATCCTCCATTACACTTTATTCATTAATACATGAAATGAAAATTAAATAAGGAAAAATTAATATTCCTATTAGCTGCAGCTAACTTAGGAATATTACAGTCTCTCCCTCTGAAATGTTGCTTGTCCTCATGCAACTGTGAGGGTGCTGCAACAAAATATCCCCTCTTTTCCGTGGGGCCTCCTCCTCAAATGGTCTCCTCCATTGCTCCGAATTTTCTGCAATAGTTCTGTCTCCCAATGGTCCTCCCCCCATGTGCAAGTTGACCCTTGGTGAGTAAACCCAATGGCTCTCATCATAAAATAATGGAGGGTTGTTATGGAAACCTCCTTGCTGATCCATGGCTTCAACAATCATATGGCTCACTCTTATAAAGAAGCAAGTGATCAATCATAGTGGCCATACAACATATTATGCTCCCATGCAAGCATATAGTGCAAAACGAGTGGGGAGCTCCTTTCCCCAAAGACACATCTAGCAAGTGTGCCTCTCCTCCAACCATGTTCCCAAGAATTAGAACATTTTCATCATAAAGAATCATGATTAGAATCATGCTAGCTGCCATGTATGATAAATGACAAGGGAGGTGTTCCCTCATGTGCAACCAGCGCAATCTTACCCTCAACTGCCATGGAATGGAAAATGTCGAGTGTCCTCCCCAACACTTGCTTGTTGCCTCATCCTTCTTACATGCTTGGAGAAGGTGCATAAAAGTTGGTGTAAAAGAATCACACCATGGAAACAACATCTCCCCTCCAAGGTTCTTCAAAGGATGATCATCATCATCATAGCTCATGGCCTCAAGTGGCCCATGAAGCCCATCATAAATAGTGCTCCCTCTTGGAGCAAAGCCCTGCAAATGAGTGTCAGAAAAATACAAGTATACATCATGAGATCCAACAATATAAGATTCATTATATACTTGTTTAAAATCAACAAGGATGCTCATGGGTGAGCCTCCTCTCACACTTCAATGAATAAGGAGGTGTAGATGATAATTCTTCCCAAGAGCTATGTTCCTCCTCATCTAACAAATGGCCCATGCACTCCTCCATATGAGTGTGCACCTCCTCTTTGACATACTTGATGCCAAGTTCACATGTTAGAGTCCCATAAAATTTCCTTTGTTGCCTCCCTTGCAGCTGATATTGCTTAAGACAAGATTGAAGCATGTGGAAGTCAACCTCCCTTTGGAGAGTTCTTTCCTTCCAATACTTCCTCCATTTGGCCCATGCATGCAAGAGTATTAAGACCCTATTGCCATGTTTAGAAATCTCTCTTGTAAGAGAGAGGACCATGGGCTACCCCAAAGATATGGTTTTGCCATGTATCCTCATATCCATACCATCATAGATTTCTGATCTTTCACTTCTTAATGCAGATGAATGAATGGAAGATAGCAATGTTCTATTCAAAAAATTACTTACCTCTTTTCTGGATTCATGGAAGATCCTCTATGCTGTGCTTGCTTCTCCCAAGGCTCCTTCATTAGCCAGGTATGCAATTTTTTCCCATAGTTGAGAGAACCCTTTGGTTTTCCTCCAATTAGGAGTTCTTCTTGGTGGAATGCCTCCTTGCGAAGAGGCATCAAGCCATGGAGAAGAATGTGGATGTAGGTGGACAGATTTTCCCCTACCATTGTTGCATGGGTTCTCTTGCCTTCTTTCTTCTTCCAACCCTTGGAAAAGAGAAGGGTATATGCTCTTCTTCTTGATATGCTCTTCCTCCCCTCTTCCTCCTTCTACCTTCAATATCTCACCACTTGGAAATGATAATACATGTTGCCCATTCATTGTGCCAAGATCTTGATGTGTGAGACCTTTTGGAACTCCATGCAAGAGTGCAAGAGTTTCCCTCCTTGGAGAAAGTGCCCCATTCTCCTCTTCATGAGATATTTGAGGTGACTTTGTTGTGACAACGTTAGTACCTCTTGCCTTCTCCCCCTCTTCAATAACTGAAATTGTTTCAACATCAATAAGAGACCTTAGATCTTGGTCATCTTTTGAATGAGAAACCTTCATGCTTTCCTCTTGAGAAGAGGATCCTTCACCCAAAGGAGATCTTGCCCTTGGCAATGCATCCAACAAACTTACCCCTTCTTTCTTCCTCATCATGAAGAAGTCACTGATAGAACGTTGAAGATTTGGTGATATGGCTGAGTACACATATCCATGAGATGAGGATTCATAATGTTCCTCATGTATAGATCTTGTAGATCTGATCGGAAGATCTTCTTGTTCTTGAAACTTCCCGGAAGTTTCACTACTTCTGCTTTCTTCTTCTTGTATAATCTCTTCACTGGATTTGAATATTGATGAGAGTAAACTCATCTCCTTCAAATTTCTTCTCTCTGGTTTGCTTCTTTCTTCCTCTGATAGCTTGATCTCAGAGGCCGAGCAGAGATCATGCTCTGATACCACTGTAATGTTCCTTTTTCAGGAATATTGTCAAGATGCTCAATGGTAACGTTGTATAAGGAAAAATGGGCAAATAAAATGAAGAAAAAATCTTGGTTCCTCTTGAATATTCTGTTTGGGACTCAAATATGGAATTTCTTCAAAAAAAAATCAAGTTGGATCTGCTAAACAGATCTCCCACAACTGGTATCAATGTAATGTCCTCTTTTTGAAACATTAGCAATCAACAATATGATCTATACCAGATATTGAATGAAGGGTAATTTACCAGATATTTCACCTTCTCGAGGAAGTGTGAGATCCTAAGGCTATCTGGCCCTTTTCAGACTCTGTCCATAGACTCTTGTCGAGAGGTAATGCCCAAAAGGGTTTACTCAGCAAGTCATGCCTGAAAAATGATTTTTTTAGGAATTGGTGCTTCATATATCATAAAATATGCTTAATAACACTCAGCAACAATTATAATTTACAGCAAAAACCTTTACTCAACTATTATTCTCAAAAAGGTGAGGAAAAGCAACTTTTTATGCACTACAATGGGTTTTTAAAGAAATATGCATTAACGTAAGGGGCATGGCTCTGTAATATATTATATCAGGTTAAGAGAGACTTACATGAAAAATTTCAGCTCAAAAAAATGAGTTTCGCTATGTTAAACAGTTCCTCCTTCCCGACTAGTCAAGAAAAACCCTGATTTCCCATGAACTAATTTATGCATAAATTTTCTGAAGCATGGGTAGCGTAATTTATGAAGGGATTTACTGATTTTATCCATGAATATCAGTATGCAAGTTTATAATAGGAAGCATATGGATTATACTAAGAAAAACAAGCATTTTTATACGGAAAAACCCCGCAATAAGATGTTGCAACAGATAAGAAAAGACTACAGCGTTATTTTCTGGGGATGAAGTAGTGTTTCATTAATATTCAGATATGAAATGTATCATTACATAAAAATATAGATCTAATACAGAAATAAGTACAAGAAATGATGATCTATACATTCCCCTTGGGGTTTTGTGCAAAACATGAAATGCCGGAAGTAGATCTGAGATCTAGAATTGCAGATCTGCAGAATGATTCAGAAATTTCTGAATAATAACATGTATTGGTTGGCCAATCCATGGATCACCACAGTGAGAGGAATAATCCTAACACCGGAGATCTCTCCTCCAAAGGATCGACAAAACACCTAGCAGCTGTAGATCTGTAAATAACGTAGTTTAGGGGAAAATATTGCACTGCCTCTTCTGGAATGGGTTTGGCCTATTTCAAAGATGTATATATGAAGCCCAATGAGTCTAAAACCAGCTTATCAATGGGACAGATGAGTTTCCTGGTGACAAGTTGTGCTAGAACTCCCTATATATGAAGAGATCTAATCTCCACTTGCTGCAGCTCACATAAACAATTCAAACCTAAATAGGATTGTGTTGTAGATGAAAGAAGAAGCTTGGCCAAAATGCCGGATAGTGGAGAAATGAAACACAACCTCCTCCAAGGAGCTACTCCATGGAAGGGGAGAGGATTGCTAAACAGGAAACCCTCTTCCCTTTGGCTAACCAGCCAAGAGAACTTGAGTTGCTCAAGCAACCACAAATTCGAAATAACATCAACAACCTTTGCTTGTTTCTCTCCTCATTCTTTTATAATATTTGAGTCTTGTAAAAACCCTAAACCACTTCATTGGTTTAGCCCCTTTCACATTTAGAAGCTCCTTCTAGAACTGCGCAGTCTAAGATGCCCTCTTGTGATTTAGCCCCCCTTCACACCTACAAGAATTTATTCAAATAGCCCATATATGTCTCTTTTCACATGGGCATTGATTTATTTTTGGATTTTCAGGAGTTTTACACATCCTCCCTTACACTTTATTCATTAATACATGAAATGAAAAATAAATAAGGTAAAATCAATATTCCTATTAGCTGCAGCTAATTTAGGAATATTACAATTTCCAACATCATCTTTGCATACCTCAAGGAAACCTCTGCAAAATACTAAAATAAAAATGCATGGTCATCATAAACATCTCAAAATGAGGTATATGATCTACACAAAAAATAAAGGTAGAAGTTGTACAACTGTTGTATTCCTCCATATGGACATACAGATCCATATGATTGTATTGATTCTTTGTAAAATTTCCTTTCAACCTATTGAAAACATGTAATTTCATCCTTATTATGAATTAATTTCTCTTAGTTGTTTAATGTGGGAAATATATATCTTTATTTAACAGTGTGGATAATTTCTTGGCGAGTTGTGGCTTGTCCTCCACTATATCCTCTTTCAGAACCAAGATATTTCTCTCGTGCTCGGCCTAAAATAGTGAAATAGTGTAATGTGAAATGGTGAAAAATAGTTTTTCCTTTGAAATGAAGCATATTGTTTCCATCTTGGATGGTGATTCTCACTATGTGCCCAAGTTTCGTGCTAAATAAATTGCTTGAAAATATGGAGAAATCCTAAAAGAATATTCTAATGAATGAGAATCTGAAAGAGATTTTGGAAGAATCATTGTAAACTAAAGTTTGAAATTATATCTATTCAAAATAAAATATATACTAAACAAGTATCACTCTTATATATCATAGGATTATTATTATTATCATGCATGAATTCTAAAAGATTAGAAATAATCCTAAGATTTAGATCTTCAGGCTTATCACATAAATAAACTGGAATGCAAATGATGTAAAATTCAATAAATAGTCAATTGAATCGACTACATTCACAACATTGATATATGTATAATTCATTTAATCATTGTAATAACCAAATGAAATAACTAGTTAACACTAACTAATCAGTTATATACGATATCGATTATATCAAGATAAAGTATTGATATTTCAATTTCACTAAAAGATAACAAGCAAACTTATAGCAAAATACCATATTCAGTTGATAAGAAACAACTTGAAAATATGAAGCGGTTCAAGGTATTCTTCCAAAATAAACTTTACAATTGTTCAAAGTGTCCACTTCAAAAAAATTAGAACCCATAATACAATATATGACCATTCTTTAAATAAGCCTCTTAACTTTAAGTGTCTATCCTAGTTTTGTTATAACAAAATTAAAAATAGAAAAATAAAAGATATATTTTCTTTTCTCCAACAAATTTCATGAATTGTGATTTAGAACGGTTGAAATAGAAGATTCCAAGAAGGATTTCCATTACCCATGTATGCTCAAGGTGTGAGAAACATACTATGGTTGGTCGAAGAGCATACTAATTTGGCCTTTGTATATCATGTCTTCTAAGAATAGTGATTGTTATGCTTTTATGGATGTTGTAACATTTATTGTTTTGATAAGTTAGACATTTTAGAAGAAAAATGAAAAAGAAAAATTGTTAGGATTAAATATGAATAGATGAAAAAAATTTAAAAAAAAAAAAAAATGTTAGCATTGAATTTGAATAGATGAAAAAAATAAAAATTAAAAAATGTTAGGATTGAATGGTAATAGATGAAAAAAATAAAAAATAAAAAAATCATAGGATTGAATATGAAAAGGAAGTAATGAAAATAAGAAAATGATATGATTATATGCTAAAATAAAAAGAAATCAAAAAATAAAATGAAAATGTTAGGTTGAGTCAAAAGCAATAAAAGCATACAAATTTCTTTGTTTCAAATCAAATAAAAATGGAAAAAGTGCGCCATTTAAAATGTTGTTTAAAAAATATTTAGAATAAAATATGTTTTATATCATTAATCATATGTTTATATGGTTAATCCATTATGTAATAAAGTGACATGTTATTTCCACGTTTAATAAACATCTTTCAGATTGGAAGGGTCGAGATCTAATGCGCTCAGATCGACAACGTGCATGCAAACCCGAACCCCCGAGTGTTTCTGTACTTTATCTGCGTAGGGGAGGGGGGAAGGGGGGGGGGTCCTGGTAATTCTATAAATCAAAACCACCTCCGCTATGTGTCATCTCACCATGGGGACCGCACCCCAACCCCTCTAGGTAGGCTCCAAAACCGCCCTCTAACCATTTGACTACTTATTTTGTCTCGTCATCATTCACACGTCATTCCATTTATCCAATGATAAAATGTCATGTGTCTCCCAATTACCTGTTACCATATACCTGTTAATCATAACGTCTTTTCATTAAATCCTCCCATGCCTGTCAACGTTCATTTATATGATCTTGTTTAAACTCTACACTTTCACTCTAATTGAAAACCTTTCTCTTTTCTAGTTTCATCACTTTTTCTCGGTAATTCAAAATTGTAAGAAAAGAATAGAGGCGGCATCTGCACTACTTCAGTTGTCTTAAAATTACATGCACTTCCTTATTGAGTTATTTTTTAACAAGTATTTACAAACATCCACTGCCCTTTCATTTCAATGGCTCCTAAAGGAAAATCTACATCCAATGATATCTCAATACGACCTCTAGATGTTCATTTATATTATCAACCATTAGTATACTATTTATATCAGATATCTAATATCAATTGTGAATTTGATCTTTACGAAATTCATAATTGGCTCCATAAAAAAAAAATTTGACAACAGTGATGAAGTCAACCTCTAGAATTCGATATTACCCCAGTATATTTTTCCTCAGGTGCCATATTTTCCTAAATTTGTTACCTCATGTCAACTTCATTACATACCAAGTCAAAGAGTTGTAGTTGCACAGAATGGAGAAACCCTCTTCTACATCAACGTGCTCCAAATCAAGGATGATCCCCACGCAAAACCCTTCTACCCATATTTTCTTATGGAAATATACAACAACTTGTACTTTCCACAAAGAGAAAAGATTTTTGAAACCTTTCTGTCAAATGATCTCCCAATACCTAAAACCAATCCTTCTTATTCAGTCTCCATTTTCCCTGAAATGACCAAAAAAATTGTCTCCATGATCTCTTATATTCTGGACTATAATTCAGACTAGTGGATTTATGAGCATATCTTTTCTTTTCTTTCCATTTTTTCAAGTGAACAAAAGCCACCAGTTATATTTTGTTATGGTGAATTTATAGCAGAGAGGATTCATGAGAATTTTGTTAATTTATCAAAAGAAGGAGTTTTTAGATATGCATCAATCCTCGTGTATCTATTTATTTACTATCAACCAGAGAAATTCCCTTTTCAAATACATAAGATGGATTATTAGGACAATCCTTTATCAGTAATTGACTAGACCCCTCTGGTCAGGAAATGCAACACAAAATTCTCTTTCAGTGAGTTTGTAGATTAGTTTTTGCATGTGGTATTAAGCTTATTGAACAGTAATACAGAGCCAAGGATACATTCAAAGATAAAGAGGATTTTACACCTTAGTTTGAAAACAAAAAAGGGTGACTGGTACCTCTATCAAAGCTACTCAAAAATCAAAATTTATGGTTGTGAATTAGCCACCTACAAGATTCCTAAGTATGTTCCCATAACAATATTTTCTTTGGAATTCATCAAAAAAATGATAAACATGGATCAAATACATTTTCAAGCAACCAAGAAGAAATCCCATTTCAAATTAAGAACATCGGTTGGCCCTTTCATATGCAATACAAGGGCAACATGAAAATATGCACACGTTATACTAAGGACTATGAATTTTAAGCACAATTTTATTTGGTCTTATAACCCTTTTGGAATTGTTTCAAAGATAAGGATAGAGAAGAAATGTACCCCTTATATTCATACATCCAGACCATAGCTCGAACATTTCATGAACTAGGAGGAATGGCAAGAAAATACTCTCCAAGAGGCTGAAGAGAAAAATATGTCCTCTTCAAAAACTCCATTAGCACAAGAAAATGGAGAGAAAAATCCAAGGGAAACCAGTTCCCCTTTATCATTAAAAGTTCTAGTTAGGGATTTCATTGTATATAACAATAAACAAAGGCAATCAAATGAGGAAGGAAGTTAACATGAAGATACTGAATAAATGCACCCAATTGTTCTTTCTAGAGCATGTACTCCATCATTTTCATGGATACAAGATAGCATGCTACCATATCCAATAACTCCATGGACCCCAATGACTGCATTTACCCTTATTTCATCACCAACAAGGGAATTGGGGCAAAGCAGTAAAAAAGAGCCCAAGATTTTTTCCGCTTATTAAGAAATCAAAAGAAGGAATCTAGCCTGTAAAGTTTCAACATTTTATCAATTTTGGAAACAAACAACAACTTCTCAACATAGGCTTTTATCAGCCTTTGATTCTGAAGAATGAAAAATGCAGATTTCTTTTCTAGAGCCTAAGGTTTCTCAACCTCGAACAACATATGACAACAAAAAATCAATCTTTTCTTTTTACAAAAAAAATATTCATCCTATAGATCATATGGACCTTCAGAAGCAATAAGGTGAAATGATCTTCAGTACTTTAACTACTTCTACTATGATAGTTACTGAGCTCCAAACCAGAGTGAAAAATATTCATGACACGTATGAAGTTAGAGAAACTTTCTTCTCTAGCTAAAGATACAAAGATAAAATATTTAGAGTAACTAGTGATAAAATTGGGATATGATCCCAAAGACATCAAAGTTGTAAAAGAAATAATTAAATCAAATAATGCAGATATAACAGTCTTGAGAAAGCAACTGAAACACCCAAAAACATAAGATCCATAGGCTAAAGAGTTTGGAGAGCATGAAAAATAAAAGGAGCATTTTTTAAAAATTATCATTGAGCAAAATGACCAAATCTTCAAGATGGAAAAGGAGATTGAAAAACTACTTAAAGAGAAATAGGAGGGTTCTCTAGTACAAGCCACTCCATTAGCCGTAATTCCAACAGAAGGTACATTAATAGGGAAGGCATATTATTCAACAAAAACATTTTCAGAGTCTAGTACAAGAACAACATAATTAATTAAAGCCATGGATGATCTAGCCATGAAAGGTAAAGAAACTGAAAAATCTTACAGAAAAGTGTGATAAATTGTAGGAATAGAAAATCAAATCAGATTGTGCTTATTTAGCATAATTTTAGAAAATTCATAAGCTTGCGAAATGAGTTCAATATTTATAGAATCAAAATATCATGGCTGACACCATTGCTCAAGATAAATAAAGTATTTGGATTCAGATAAATGAATAAATATCTCACATATGGCCATTTATTCAAATCATAATCGAACAAGGTGAAATTATTTCTAAATCTAACATTTTGATTCCAGAGGTAAAGATAGAATTTGATACTAAGCCTAGTGTTGCAATAGCTATTTCAAAAATCTTGAATTCAAATACTAAAGATGAATTAGAAGAACTAGATATTGAAGACTGAATTGATAGTATTCTGGAAGTAAGGAAAGTTCTTACTAAGAAAAATCTAATGTTACAGTTAGAGAACACGTCTGAAAATTTAAAGAATATTATTTACATATTTCACAAAAAGTTTAATGTGTAACATCATAAAGGTCTTCCTGGATTACAAGGTATGGAAGATGAAATAGTTCAACTTGAATATTATCAAACAAAGCTGTGTGAAATTTCCAGAGACAGGTCAAAGTTTGCAAAGGTTACAGGAAGCATTACAAGAAAGGCATTCATGGAAGGACTCAGCTTGGATTTAGTAATCAAACATGAAATTCCTCGTCTATTTTTAGCTAAACCGACTTTTGAAATATACATATAAGTTGATGAAATTTATAGAAAGATACGTAAAATTTTAATGCCAGATCAAAGTAAATGGGAAAAGTTATGTGGATTGTTAGAAAGACCAGATCAGGTACCGAGAAGAACTTCAGCTAGCGAGGACTCCTATTTTTGCAGCTTCATCACCAAAAATCTCAAAATGTAGAGCCAAAAACTCAATTCAGTTTCGAATTTATTATATTTTTGCAAGTTTTTTTAGTAAACAGTTTGAGATATTTCCACAAAGATCTAGATATTTGAATCACATATTTTTGAGAAAATTTGTATAAATACTTCCATAAACAAATTATAAAGGGCTAAACCCTTGGATGAGTGCTTGTAAGGCAGAATTGTATGAGTTGAGATCATTGACCATTAATGAAAGGATTTTGGATTTGTTTCAAATATATTATCTCCTTGTGAGTCTTTCCAGTTTACATTTCATTTTGTTTTTCCACATATATTTAAGTTTTATGGGGATAATAGGTAAGATAAAACTAAATATCACTCTATCTTAAATACTTTGGAGTTATCATTTATTTTAGAGATTAATTTATTAGACTATTTGTTTGTATAAGTCCCTATACATCTATTAATTATCGGTCATCTTCATAAGGTCAAATATATATTGTCAAGTTGTGAACATTGTTTGTGACCCTTTATTTCTTATGATAAAGTAAAGGTTCAATTTGAATACTTATTAGATAATATTTTCTTACATTTTGTTCCTTTCACGTATTATAAAATCAAATCACTATTTTTAAATAAAATAAAATCCCTTTCTTAATACTCAATATTATTGAAAGTTTAAAACATATGCCTATAATTTTAAAAAACATTATATATATTAAAAATATATATATATATTTTAGATGCTATGGCATAAATAATTAAACTATAATTATCTCATAGGACAACAATGGATATCATCTCTTTGACCATGACGCAGTTGCTATGTGGTTTGACAAATCAATTGGAATTTACTTCTAAGTTAGATAGTTCTAATTTTCCAATATCATTTTTTAGATTTCGCTCGTGTGACTTAACACATCATTTATGAAAACATTTTATTTGTTGGAATACTTTAGGAATGGTAAATTAGACATGTCAAATTATCTTATAATTTGGAGCAACGAATCAATTAACTGAGAAAAATATTACTCAATTTCCTTGATCATATATTTATATTGTTGTAAATTCATTTTACATTTTTTGTAGGGAAGTTTTTGTTCTTATTATCTTGGCATCTGATGCTTTGGGGATTCTTGATGTAGATGTTTTATTTATGGCCTACTAAGAGATTAACTGTAATATACATTATTTCTCCCTTCTCCTTTCAAAACATTTATCTATTACCTCATACAATAGTTATCAATTATGTCTTGTTGGGCTTGTACCATGCTTAAATCTTCAAATAATCTAACTTGTACATTTAAGAGTTGGTCATTTCCCTGTTCAAATTCCTTGAATATTTCTACATTCATTATACTGTTGCTTAGGATTTTCATTTGCATTTTCAATTCAAAAATTGGGCATCCTTTCTACCTAGGCATTTGTGCTTTCTTTGCTTTCTGCCTCATTGTATTAGTTGTAGAAGCAGGTGTTGTGTGCAAGGACCTATGAGAAAAAATAAAAAAAATAAGTGAAATTGAGTAAACTAATGTAATATTTTAGTGAGTAAATGTGCTTTGATGAAGATACATAATTATATTATGAATCCTAAATTTCAATTACATGAGAGAAAAAATTTCTTATGCTTCATAGTATGGAACATTTATACTGTGAAAAGACTAACATTCAAATGCAAGATTCATAGGGGGCCTATTTAATTACCTTTTTGATCATGATTATTTTCTTAATTAAGGTTTATTTTAATCCAATTGGGGATTAGAAAGATTCCATAGCCTCACAACCCTCAAATGTATGTGAAATTCAATTACAAGAATGCCATGGAGACTGAGGGATTGAGATGACAATATTGCTGGTATTTGATTGGGAAGATTCACTAGAATTGAGAAACATCATCAAAACCCTCGCAACATGGACCCTCAATGGTTTGTGATGTTGATTTAATGAAATTGACGCAGCCTTAGTTGTGTTTACCCATAATATATTATGTAAAAATACACATTAAATATGTATGCAGGAAATTTCTTTTCCAAGTTTAAGAAAAATTTTGTTTTTTATCATTCTATGGTTATAAACGATAATAAACCCAACCGTGGCAACTTATATGCGGTATTTATTCCTCCTCATACTTCATGTTTACAACAATATGAAAATATCCACTCTATGGAAATTCATATTTACGAATATACTATGGTTAAAAAACCAAAGTGCCACCCAACACAAATATGGGCCCACAATCTATTTCAAATGTATTTGTTTCATCTTTTCTGTCGATTACTGCACATCCATCGATCTAACAATAATCACATTTCAAATAACATGAAATTTAAAGGTTTTGAAGCTGTGTGAAATAGGCAGTTTTATATAGCCACACATTGTTTCTAGAGACTAATCGCACAGTTTTATAAAATAGCATTTACTACCTATATGTCATGCGAATACCTCTGACTGGTTTGTGATACCGCTTCCAGTTTTGTTCTCCCTTTGACTTGAAATTATTCAACGCATAATTCTGGAATTAAGAATTACAGATTTCCAAAATGGATTCGTGAACCCATTTCACTATTATTTCATAACAAAATGCATAAATAAAAAACGTTACCAAATTACAGTACAAGAATTAGATCACTGGTATTTGTAGAGAATTTCGATTTCATTCCATTCGGTTATCTCGCATAGAAACCCCACAATAGAATTTGATTGAATTCAACTCCTTTTCTCATATGCAACTATTGCACCTCCTTTGCCTGTTGCTGTAATTCCAGTTGTTGGTGTGTCCATTTTTCTTCATTAGCACATTTTGAACTTGGATGTTTCCTTTAATTTTTCATGATCACCAATCAATTCTCTCAGAATTTCAGTCACATTTGATTCTAAACTAGCTCCTTTATAAGTACCCATAAAATGTAGGTTCCCCTCTTCCGGCATTGATGACATGCAATTTCTGGCAAAGGTTCCTTTGGTCTATCCTTCATATCACTGCCATCAAGTTTGTTTACGTCTCTACGATGATCTAACTCAACTATATCCTCATGAAGTATTACAACCCCAATAGAAGTGCTCACCTCAGACGTAGATGGGTTATTTTTATCAAGGCTCTTGGACATTCTATGCATAGTCACATTTATTGGATATGAAGTATCATTCATAGAAATTTCACTTTCAAAATTAGATGGATTTCTCAACTTGGCATCGATCCATTTCGTGATCGATGCTAAATATTTGACATACACAAATCACACAAAATTCAATTTTAAATAAATGAATATTAACCTCTTTAGAACACGTAGTCTTATACATTCAATAATCCTATAGTTCAAAATGACAATTTCCTTTGATTCTGTCAATTTCACCTGCACACAATATAACTCAATAATGAAACGCAAACTCATAAATTGAGTTCTCTGTATTAAACTTAATATTTACATAGGAATTTTCTTCTAGCCTAATATTTGAATCAGTGGCCTCTTTATTCCTACAACTCGTAGGCTTCCAACCCAGACTCTATCTCTCTAAATCCTGAATCTCCCGTCCCATCTCTATGCCTTTGAGGCTTACAATTTATACAATTGGATTCTAAAACGAATTTTGGTTTAGATCCACTATATTCTCAATCAAATCCTAAAATATCTCTTTTATCCCTAAGGATTCTCATAACTCCCCAGATTCATGAAACCAATTCTAATTTAGGATGTAAAATTAATTCTCAAATCTCTGATATTCTCTTTCGAGAAAATTTACAAAAATCCTCTCAATACTTAAATTTTAAAATATTAAAATCACTCAACTCCAAACAAATCATTTTAATTTGTTACATAAGAATCCAATTTCATAAAAATACAAGACCCCTTATATCTATTAAATTATAATGAAACTGTTGAGCTGGATGCCCCTGCATCAGACTCCCAAAGTACAAATTAATCATGATCTCTTGATCATGTGCTTCCAACCTTTGCCTTCTAGATCTCATACTCTGTTTTGCTGTTGTCCATAAGTTGTATCATTCTTCAGCTATACTCTTCCAGGCTTCCATACTTTATTTTGCATCTTCCCACTAGCTATGCTTTCACAATCTGTTCTTGTCTTTTCCTTGATGTTGTTTCTTTTCTTTCTTGATGTGGTCTTCTTCTGAGAAACCTTCATCATCAACCTTCTTATGATTTCGATTTCTATGTCCAAGTTATCTTCTAACTGGTAACCACTCTGCCATTTTTTGCTACTTCCAATTTCTTCTACAAATATTGTTTTAGATATTGCTCCAAATACTCTTGTAGATATTTCTCTAAATATTGTTGTAGATATTGCTCAGGACATTTCTGCCTCCCAGACTTCCTGAATATCTCTTACGATATCTCCCTCTACAACATCCTTCTTCTACTCACTACCTGCAAATTTATTTTAAAAAAATAAATTATCTTTTGATTATTTAATTGTAACAACATGCTCATCCACTGTTCTTTGTATACTAGTAAGCGAAATCAATTTTGGCAAACTAGTATTTTCTCCTGCCCTTTCCACAACTTCAAACATTTCCACTTCAGTTTCTGGAATTCCTTTCCCTGGCACAATTGTTTCTAGCAAGCATTTTAGCCATTCCCTTTGTACTTTTTTTATCTCAACCACATCATCAATATGCTGCAATTTAGTTTCAGCATATCCTTCTTCTTCTTCTTTGACAACCTTCAGAAATTTTCCTTCACCTCCTTTATTGATTTTGGAAATCAATTCAAATTCCTCAAAAATTTTATATTCATCCTTTATCAAAATATAATTCTTATTTTCCACCATGGTGGCAGTTCTAAGAGTCTTTCCTACAGTCTTCTCTTGGCCAATAAAATAAGCCAACTCCTCCTTGTCATAAACAATAACAAGTGCATTCATATGAGACATGATTGTCTCATCTTCTTTGTAGATGATCTCTTATTAAGTAAAGAATCTATGGGTTCCTTCTGCTACAAAAATTCACCTTTATTCAAGACAACTCCAAGAGATGGATTGCCTTCTGCAACACTTGTAACCACAGTCAAATTATCAATTTCAAAATCAAGAGACCCAATGGTCTTATTTAATGACCCAGTCACCAAATATTCTTCTTGTAGTTCTAAGTCTCTTCCAGGACTCATAAAATATTCACTATATTTCTTTCCATCTTCTAAATCCAACTCCATTGTACCAACCATCATGATAGAATGATGATCCTTCACTATGTTTTCAGCTAAAATAGTTTCATTTTCATTAAATTCTCTGACATTTTTCATTTGTTGTCCTTATTTACCTGCATAATTAACATATAAATTGTCAGTATTAAAAATAAAATACCTTAATGTCTCTTTCTTCTCTGGCAACATCTCAATATGCTGCTTTTAATTTTCCTCTAACTCCTTTGTCAGCACATCAGTATACTGATTTAAATGCTCCATGAGACTGTCAACTAGTCTCTCCTTCATATCATCAAGAATGACTCTCTGCTCTTGTTGAATCCTTCTTACATCCTTATCCTTTGTTTCCTGACTTTCATTCATGACAATTTATTTGTCTTTCTCTTTCAACAATTTATCCTAAGTATAGATCATCTCCTTTTCCAACTCTCTTCTTTGAAGATCTAACTTTCTATATAACTCAACAATTTCGTTTGGTGTAGAATTTGGAAACTTTACACAACTTTTTATATCTTCAGTTTTTGTTGACCAATGACTATATGGTCCTTCTTCCTCTGTTTCAATATTTTGTTGCATATTTCCATGAGACACCTCTGTCTCCTTTTCGTTCTGAGATCTTGCTATCTCAGCATTCATCTGAACATATTTTAGATTCAGATCCTTCTCCTTAAAAAAATCTAAAGCTTGTTCATCATCCTGTGATGTACCTACAATCATACACAAATCATTAGTTTTAAAAACACAATACTTTTTTGTCTCCTCTGCTTTTTCAAGCACCCATCTTTCACAATGTACTTTCTGGTTTCTAGCAGATCCTATTTGCTGTGACTCAATTCATTTGTGTATTTCTTTTCCAACAAAGAAATATTTATCTATTCAAATTATCTGAACTTGTTCATCAGCTTAGCATTCCATTTCTTTTGCAATAGGTTCCATCTAACCCATTTCCTCATTCTCCATCCTTGAATTCGGCATTCATTCTGTGTCTCTTGTAGCCATCCCTGTAGTACCTCCAGCTGTACTTTCATCACTTTAATATCTCTTTCACTTTCCTCATCACTTATCTTATCTCTCTGGCATTCTTTAGAATCTCTTTTCTGATCCTCCATGACCATCTTCCTCATGATCTCATCAATGCTCAATTGGTGATATGCAACATAAACTTCTCTTGTAGCAATCTCCTTTTGCTACTCAATACCCTATCAAGCCTCCTTTCTGAGCTTGACCTCTTCTTAGGTATTCTTTCGGTTCACTCTCTTGAACCTGATGTTGCTTTGCTGCTACACTCAGTCACCTTACTTCTTTCAGAAATCTTCACCAATTCTTCTATCACTACTTCTTAAGACTTGGATTTTTCTTTGTTGAGATATTTTATCTTATCTGCAACCAGAATTTTCAGATCAGATTAAAATAAAACACATTGTCTCACCTAAAGATATTTGCATGAAATTTTTCTCCTCATTCACTTGTACTTTGAATGGACTGTTTTCATTTATTTCAGCAAATTCCTGTTACACATCAACTTTGCGTATCTGTTGCTTATCAGATTCAAAATCTAATATTTTCTTACTTTCTCCATCACACATGCATTCTCTATAATTAAAAAAAATATCTTAACTTTAAAAAGAGCTTTTTCCGGCTCTAACACCACTTGACACAGCCTTAGTTTCATTTACCCACGATCTCTTATGTAAAAATACACATCACATATGTATGCAGGAAATTTCTTTTCCAAGTTTAAGAAAAATTTTGTTCCTTATCATTCTATGGTTATAAACCATAATAAACCCAATTGTGGAAACTTATATGTGGTAGTTATTCCTATTTATACTTCATGTTTACAACAATATTAAAATATCCACTTTATGGAAATTCATATTTACGAATTTACTATGGTTAAAAACCCAAAGTGCCACCCAACACAAATCTGGGCCCACAATATATTTCAAACATACCCGTTTCATCTTTGTTGTCGATTACTGCACATCCATTGATCTAACGATAATCACATTTCAAATAACATGACATTTAAAGGTTTTGAAGTTGTGCAAAATAGGTAGTTTTATATAACCACTCATTGTTTCTGGAGACTAATCGCACAACTTTATAAAATATCATTTAATACCTTTATGCCATGCGAATACCTCTTACTGGTTTTTGGTACTGCTTTCAGTTCTGTTCTCCCTTTGACTTGAAATTCTTCAACGCATAATTCTAGAATTAAGAATTACAGATTCCCAAAATGGATTCCTCAACCCATTTCATTGTTATTTCATAAAAAAATGAATAAATAGAAAACATTACCAAATTTCTGTACAGGAATTAGATCACTGGTATATGCAGAGAATTTGAATTTCATTCCATTTAGTTATCTCACATAGAAACCCCACAACAGAATTCAATTGAATTCAAATACTTTTCTCAGACACAACTATTGCACCTCCTTTTCCTGTTGTTGTAATTCTATTTGTTGGCGTGTCCATTTTTCTTCATCAGCATGTTTTGTACTTGGAATTTTCCTTTAATTTTTCATGATCACCAATCAATTCTCTTAGACTTTCACTCACATTTTATTCTAAACTAGCTCCTTTAGAAGTACCCATAAAATTCAGGTTCCCCTCTTCTGGCATTGATGACATGCAATCTCTGGCAAAGGTTCCTTTGGTCTATCCTTCTTATCATTTCCATCAAGTTTTTTTGTGTCTCTACAATGATCTAAATCAACTATTTCCTCATGAAGCATTACATCTCCAATAGAAGTTCTCACCCCATATGTAGATCGGTTCTCTTTATCGAGGCTCTTGGGAATTCTATGCATAGTCACATTTATTGCATATGACGTATCATTCATAGAAATTTCACTTTCAGAATCAGATGGATTTCTTAGCTTGGCATGGATTCATTCTGTGATCGATGCTAAATCTTTGAAATTCTCAAATCACACAAAATTCAATTAATAAATGAATATTGACCTCTTTAGAACATGTAGTCTTATACATTCAATAATTTTGTAGCTCAAAATGATGGAATTTCCTTTGATTCTGTCAATTTCACCTGCACAAAATATAACTCAATAATGAAACACAAACTCAGAAATTGAGTTCTTTGTATTAAACTTAATATTTACATAGGAATTTTATTCTAGCCTAATATTCGAATCAATGGCCTCTTTCTTCCTACAACCCATAGGCTTCCAACCCAAACTCTACCTCTCTAAATCTTGAATCTCCCTTCCTATCTCTATGCCTTTGAGGCTTACAATTTATACAATTGGATTCTAAAACCAATTTTGGTTTGGATCCACTATATTCTCAATCAAATCCTAAAACTCCCTTTTATCCCTAAGGATTCTCACAAATCCCCAAATTCATGAAATTAATTCTAATTTAGGATGTACAACTAATTCTCAAATCTCTAATATTCTCTTTTGAGAACATTTACAAAAATCCTCTCAATATTTAATTAATCCTATTTTAAAATATTAAAATCACTCAACTCCAAAACAATCATTTTAATTTGTTACGTAAGAATCCAATTTCATAAAAATACAAGACCCCCTATATCTATTAAATTACAATGAAATTGTTGAGACAGATGCTCCTGCATTAGAAATCACCTAGGGTTTTGGGTCAGTGATAATGAAACAATGGGGGTCGATTTATGTAAAAAGGCTTTATTAAGGCATGCGACTAGGGATAGGATATTGGGCTTGAAAATTTGTAGCACAAGGAGAACAACTCAAAGCCTAGGATTCCAACATTATATAGAAAGGTGTATGTGTGTGTGTGTGAAAATTAAATCCATATAAAGGTTTTAACACTAAAATAAATAGTTGTGAGAAAAATTAAATACAAGGATTTACACATGAAAAATTTAAAAATATGAGGGTACCCATTATATTTTTTATAAATACATAAATTGGGGGGGGGGGGGGGGGTTGTCATTCCATAGCTATTCACATGAAAAATTACTTTCAAGACACCTCACATGTGCATTTAAAAAAAATAAAAAAATTCAAAGACCCTTTTCAAACCTAATTGACCCAACCTAATTAACTTAAGACCAACCTAGACTAACCTAATTGTTATAAAGGATAACAAGAGGAAAATGTTTACCGAAGGATTATCAGTTGAGTCTTTACAAAAATATGCATAACCTCAGACAAAGTTTGTTGACTGTGAGAGAGTATACAAAAGAGTTCTATAAAGTTAACTTGAGTGTAAGATATATAGAAGATAACTCTAAAAAGACATCTCGGTACATCAATGGATTAAGGATGGAAATTAAAGAGGAGATTAGCATGTTATCTCCTAACGCCATGTTAGGGGCCTATCGGTATGCTTTAAGAGTAGAAGAGAAGATAGTCAGGAAACAAAAATATGATAGAGGAAAATGATATGCCAAAGGAAGAGGGAAAACAACTGGAGGAGGGAAGGCTTCAACTTACAAGGATGAAGTTGATGGTTCTAACAAGAAAGAACAAGTAGGGAAAGGATATGAGCATAGAGGTTGAAGGTCCTATCGGTGAGGTAGAGGTAGAGGTATTGGGAGAGAATCAGTCTACATATGTTACAAATGTGACAAACTAGGTCATCGATCCTATGAGTGTTCTTGATAATGAGAATGAAGGGTAGATAGGAAACTATGTTGCACAAGGAGAGTAGGAAAAGCACAAGCTCATGCAGTATAGAATGTACCTGAGGTTGGAAAATCTCTTCTCATGAACAAGGTGCTATTGAAACTAGAGAAGGAAGTGGTAGAGTATTCACAAAGGAAATATTTGTTTCGAACTACATGCAAAGTCCAATTGAAATGTTTCAAAGTAGTTATTGATAGTGGAAGAAATGACAATTTGGTATCCAATGAAATGGTGGAAAATCTTAACCTTAAGAAGGCCAAGCATCCAACACCCTACAAGGTGCAATGATTGCATAAAGTACACCAATTGTTGGTTACTAAGAAAATTGAAGTGTCTTTCCAAATAGGCAGATATCAAGACAAAGTGACTTGTGATATTATGCATATGGATGTGTGTGATTTTTTGTTGGGCAGACCTTGGAAATTTGATAGGAAAGTAGTGCATGATGGAAGCAAGAACTGTTATAAGTTCGAGATGGGTGGTATTAAACATACTTTGCTGCCTTTTCAAGAAGGGAATGAAGCTGCAAAGAGTGAGCCAAAAGTATATTTCTTGGTGTAAAATAGTTCTTAGAGTAGATGACAGAAGAAGAGGTGAGTTACGCCATTTTTTTTAAGCAAAAAATTAAATTTGCTAATATTTTCATTTCATATCCGCCAATAGAAATTAAAAATATGTTTGAAAAGTAACACATCAGCATCAATTAGCCCACGTGGTGTAGAGCAGTCGGTGATGGGGTGTGCTATTAAGGCACTACATTCTGCAAGGTCACCGGTTCGAAACCCGTGGGTGGGATGGGAGGAGAAAAAATGGGAAGATTAGGATTAGTCTAAACGACCATTAAAAAAAATAAAAAAAATAAAAAAAAAACACACATCAGCATCAATTTTTTGTTGGAGTTGCTTGTTAAGTCCCTATATTAATAGTGTAGTCCCTTATTATGTTAGTGTAGCCCCACTTATTGTTATTGTTGTACCCCTGTAACCCCCATATTGTTATTATTGTGCCCTTAAATTCTTATTGTTAGGTCGGCTATGATTACATTGTGGCCCACTAGGATTACATTATGGCCCCATGGACTCCTATATATAGAAAGGAGGTTTTGTAAATTGTATCATCCAAGAATTGTTCATTTATGTAATGTATTGGAGGTTGCCCCCTCGAAGTGGCTTATTTCTAAGGTGTTGATATCTCTTTTCTTGTATTTTTGGAGTTGGTTACATCCAACATTTGGTATCAGAGGTTTGGACTTAGGGTTTCCGCCGTTTCTCCAAACAGTCATCGTGGAATTTGCGCTATAAATTTTTTCGTGCCAAGTTGCGTAAGCTCAATTGCGCGTGCGAAGCTGAAAGCCGATAAGACTTTTCTAAAATTTCGTAGCTTGGTTCAATATTTTCATTATGCTCTGGAAGTTAGGTATTGTTTCGTGCTCCTAAATGTCATCAAAAGAATGTCTGGCGTTATAATCTCTTGTTCTGCTGGGTGTTCAGAATCTTAGGGTCCACAGTGGTGCGAAGCTGAAATCCTGAGGAAAGTCTTCATCACCCATTTGGACAGGTTCGTGTCATGTTTTGAGATACATCCTGGAAGGTAGTGCTTTTTCGTGCTCCTGAATTGCATCTCAAAGAGGTGATCGTGGGAAAAGTTCAATAACTCTCTCTCTGGGCATCGGATTGGAGTGCCGTAAAAATTGGTTGCAAGTACACATCTTAGTTTCCCGCTATCGACTCAGAGACAAAGGACAAAACAATGACACGTGGCAATTCGTACAAGTTCGCTCTATTGAACCAGTCCATAATTAGGTCATTGTGGGAGATTGGACACAACTTTGTCTTGGAGAATCCAAATCAGGTCAGACCTGTGGCATTCAAAAGAGAATTCATAGGGCTACTTCAGTGCTGAATTTCAGATATAGAAGAGCTGCAATCACAGAGATAATACAATTTCAATATCGAGCTCCTCAAAAGCAAGTAAAAGGTGTGTATTGTTTTTCCCGAATTGCATAAATCTTGTTTGAAAAATCAGTTTGAAGTGATTCCAAGGGCCTATTGAGCATATATTTCAGTATTTCGTTCTGAAATGCCTCCTAAAAAGAATTCAACACCCATTAAGCCCTCAGAAATCTATACTATGATGCATGAAGTGGAAGAATTGCAGTATGAGATATCAAAATTACGGTACCAAGTGCAACAAATTTCGATCTTACGAAGAGCAACCGAAGCTGACATAGATGGTTTAAAAGAAGAAATGGAGGCTAATTTGGAAGGTTTGAAGGATAAAATAATAGCTAATATGGATGATAAATTAGTGGAAGATGACATTGAGCATCAACAACAAGTTCTCCAACTCTCAAAGGATAACCTAACTTTGGTGCAGAATCTAATGAAACAACAGGAATATCAACATCACATCGAAAGAAGTTCTGAAGCAGTCACAAAAACAAGAAATCGACAAGTACGATCAATTTCAGAGTATCTTAGCAAGTGGAAGAACTTTCCTGTAGAAGATTCCACATGGGAGGATGAGAATTTTATACAGAAGCATCAAGAAATAATCAAGCGTTGAGGACAACACTTGTTTTAAGGAGAGGGGCATGTTAAGTCCCTATATTAATAGTGTAGTCTCTTATTATGTTAGTGTAGCCCCCCCTTATTGTTATTGTTGTACCCCTGTAACCCCCATATTGTTATTATTGTGCCCTTACATTATTATTGTTAGGTCGGCTAGGATTACATTGTGGCCCCACTAGGATTATATTGTGTCCCCATGGACTCCTATATATAGAAGGAGGTTTTGTTCATTTGTATCATCCAAGAATTGTTCATTTATGTAATGTATTGGAGGTTGCCCCCTCGAAGTGGCTCATTTCTAAGGCGTTGATATCTCTTTTCTTCTATTTTTGGAGCTGGTTACACAACATTGCTACACAGTCAGTCTAAATAAGCAATGAAACTTACCAAGGCCGCTAGTTGAATATAGAGTGGGGTCTATTGATGTGGTGAGTCCTTTGCTGAGTGGCTGGATGAAGCACCGTCACCTGTGGATGAATAACCATCATAGTCACATGTGGATGAAGCACCGTCGTTGTCTACAACAAGTCCTCCACTGAGTAAGTATTTTCAATGCGCCAGTAGTTAGTGAATGGGGTTTCGGTGGAGTATTTGTGTTGATTCCAGGGATACTAGACCAGCGCACGCGATGAGTTAATGTGTTGAGGGGAAGGGTTTGGGGTTACGAAGAATTCATATCGCGCGATAATTAGAAGTAGTTTTTTTTCCTGAATTTTTTTTAGATATTTTTTTGTTTGATATTTTTATTTTTATTTTTAAATTTTAATATTTGTTATTTAATATATATAGTTATATATAGTTATATTTTATATATATTTTAATTTTATATATAGTAATATTATATATATAGTTTAATTTTTTCATTCGCTAGTTCTTCCATTGCATTGTTTCCTCTCACCTCTAGCTCGATGAGTTTCCATATGAAGATAAAGTTAAATAAATTTCCATAAGAATACCTTAAACAAACTTCTTTGTTATTGAAAGTAAATGAAAGAGAAAAAACCAACTTAAAACATATAAATACATACGTTGTATATTTCAACATTTCGATATCATTAATTTAATTCTTAATCCAACTCCGATAAAATTCCATTAAATGTCGATCGTTAAATATCTAACTCTATTTAATTAACATCTCATAGTCGATGATCGTTAGGCTTTAAAAAAAAATGAAAATACATTAAACGTTTGGCACAGGTTATGATTTTATGCATTTTTCAGATACTGTCGTCGGATTTTAACCCGAAATGTGGTAGTGCCTCAATCCACTGTGATCACTCATCAATACAAACCTCCTTCCAAGAAGATAGTGCCTCCACATCTTCAATGCATGGATGATCATTGAAAACACAAGATCACATGTGAGATAATTCTGTTGATGCTCATTCGGATTTTGTGACTCATAGCACACTACATGTCCTTCATGCATTAATACTCCACCAAGTCCTCTCTTGAAGCATACGTACATACCACAAACTCTTTGTTTAGATCTGCAATATTTAACACTAGTTCATTTGTTAGTGCCTGCTTCAATTTATCAAAACCGGTTGGACATTCCTTTATCCATTCAATTTTTTTACCTTTCCTCTATAGTGACGCAATAGGATATCAAATCTGAGAGAAGTTCCCGATGAACATCCTATAATAACCTAATATCACCACAAATGATCTTACTTCATCCAAATTTCTAGGAACTACCCACTCCATGATAGCTTTTATCTTTTCTAGATCCACTAGTATTCCTTCCTTGGAAACAATATACTCCAAGTAATGTAACTTTGTATGAAATAAACTTCACTTGCTAAACTTGGCATATAACTAATATTCTCTTAGTAATCTAAACACTGTTCCTAAATTCTCAACATGTTATTTCTCATTCTTATAATATATCAATATATCATTAATGAAAATAATGACAAACTTGTTGAAATAAGGACACAACGCACTATTCATCATGCAGATAAAGGTACCTCGAGAATTATTCAAACCAAATGGAACTACAAAAAACTCATAATGTCCATACCTAGTTCAGAAAGCATTCTTCTAAATGTCCTCTTCTTTGATGTGTACTTGATGGTATCTTGGTCTCAAGTCAATCTTTAATAGCACTATTTCTCCCTTAAACTGGTCGACCAAGTCATCATTTCTAAATAATGGATACACATTCTTGATGGTCACCATGTTCAAATTATTGTAATCGATGCACAATCTGAGACTACGATCCTTCTTCTTTACAAACAATATTGGTGCACCACAAGGAAATACACTTGTCCTAATGTATCCCTTGTCAAGTATTTCCTTCAGCTCCAACTTCAACTCTAATAAATATGATGTGCTCATCTTGTATGGTGCTTTTGATGTTGGTATTCAACCTGGTACCAACTTAATAAATAATTCAACTTCCATGTGAGGTAGCAACTCTGAAATATTTGTTGGAAATACATCCTGAAACCTTTTTTGTGACTACACTTTTCATGCATAGTTTTAACCATTCTACCTGATGTTTCCTTCTTCTTACCCTGCAAGATTATCTATTACCCATTATGATCTAGACGCTCAATATAATTTTCATAACAATCTACTTTGGTACTATGAATATACAACCAGTCCATATCAAAAATCATAATATATGATCCCAACGGAAGTACATTTAGATGTGCTGAGGTAGGCATGCCATTCATCTTGAATGCATAAGATCTTACCCAATGATGAAATATATTCTTTGTACATGTAGCCAACTATACTAACCAAGATTCTTCATGCACTTCCTTATTCAAACCACACTTATTCACCAGGTGAAGATTAGGATAAATATAATTAGATCTAGGTTCAATGAAAATAGAAACAACTTGTTCACAAATATTACTGTCCATCTCGATAATATATGCTTGGTGATATTCTTGCCTATTATGGAATTATGTAACGTTCCCAATTTTAGCCTCAAGCTAAAATGGAACATTATAGTTGCATATTTTATTTTTTCTTAATAAAATGGGTAAGGAGACACCTTAGCCCTCTTTTAATGAAGAAATAGCACTCCTTATGTTAAAATGAGGTGAATAAAGAAGCTGAAATAAACACCTAAAGGTGTGAATGGAACCCAAATCACTTAATTTAGTCATCATTGACTAAATTCAACAGCGCTGCCCAAGGAGGAGAGGCTTCCTAGAGAAATTGCACAGTTTTGAAGGGAAGACACTCACATGAGGGTGGAAACCCTAATTGGTGGGGCCATGGTGGAGAAAGAGTTCCCTTTATTTATATGGAGGAGATGGAAGCCCATTTTCATTATGTTTGGAGATATAATTTTGAATTGGGTCTATAGAGGCTTGTATCCCCGGGCTGTTTAGTAGGGCGGTGCTGCCCTCGAGCAATAGGGTGTTCCCGGTCGGGAATCCCTACCTATTCCTCAAGGAAGGATGAGGATTGAGCTGATTTTTCTCAATCCGGAATTGGCCATAGCTACATTCATCATCTGCAGTGTTAGATCTGCAGCAGAGAGGACGTTGTGTTGCTGGGTGCAGCAAGAGAGGAACTCATGGAGTCTCTCTTGAATGGTTTTCTTTAGTGGAGGAGTGATCTAATCATTGGAGGAGCTGCAAGGAGGATTCCTGGGATTTATTTTAGATATTTGGCTTGAGGCCAACATTCCATCATCTCCCACTATGCAGTCCATGGAGGAAATTGCGTTATTTCAGAGGAGGCAGTGAGAGAGGGGTTCTTGAGCTTCAAAGGAGGAGTGTTTTTAAGTCAAAGGGATTAGCCCTTTGCTTGGAGACATTATCAGAGGAGGGAAATTATATTTCAGATCAGCCACAGCCTCATCCTCATTTTGTTCCAGTTTTAGTGACAACCTAGTTGTCACATTTTGGTATTCTCCTGCATTTCTAGCAATCTCTCATAGATTGGCTAGAAATCTTGTATTTCATCCCATCTCTTGTTATTGGGATATTATTTTGTATTCCTTCAGCCATATGTACATTTTATTGATATTCAGCAGCTCATACCTACATATACATAGCATAGTCACTGCTCTCCGACATTTTTGTGGAGTTGCAGCAACTCATGTATTTCATTGTTCATTCATTGGAGGTTGGTTCTTAAAGTTTAAGTGGCTTGTCCCTCAAATATTTCTTGTATTCTATTGCTGATATATCATAATATAATTATGGATATAGAATTTCCCTCTTATGATGTATTCAGAGTTGCAGAGTTCATGTTTATATTCATATATTCCTGTAAGCTCTCTCATTGAGAATTGTTTTAGAGACCTAGATTGGGGAGATCTGAATAACCCATCTAGAGTTATTTCTTTGAGCTCATTTTCTGCATAGGAGTTTTATGATGTGTTTTCCAAGGCATCACAGTAGTGGTTTTTCTTATTTTTACAGCATCTTCCTTATACAGCGTCCTCAAGGACCTTGTAGCAGAAATTCCCGAGGTGGAATATTGCATATCCATAGACAGAGTCTATGAAGGGCCAGATAGCCTCAGGATCTCTCCCTTCCTTGGAAGGAGACATATCTTGTAAATTCCCCACAGTCAATCTCTGGAATGGACTTGTGGTGTCTCACTGAAGAAGGAATTGGAATGTCTTAAGATATTCCCGATGGAGCAGAAAGTTCCAGATTTGGAACATTACAGTGGTATCAGAGCATCAATCTTGGCTCAGCCTGTGCACAAGATTTAATGCCATCAGCAAGAGGAGCTTCTCTCTAAGGAGAGGAGATTGACAAAGGAAACAAGGGAAAAGGAATGATGGAAGAGGAGGTTTCCCTTCTTCTTTTCCAGACCATTGAGGAGATCATTGAAAATATTGATGAAAGGGAAACGTGGTAAGATTTTCTGAGAGGGTTTGTTGATGGGACAAATCCTAGCTATTTTTCATGAAGGGTGTGGGCATTCAGCCACACATGCAGATCCACAGTGCAGTCCTTTGTTCACTTTCATTGCAAGGGAGTAGAGGAAGAAAATGAGGCCATGGGAGGAGCAGCGCTGCAACTCAAGGTATGGCTCATGATTGTTGGTTTGAAGGTTCCATTTTTCATTGTCATGCAAATTAAAAAACATATGATGCATTCACTAAGGGTTTGATGGAAAAGCTTGGTGAAACTCATTGTGTTATAAACACAAACACTTTGCATACATTGGAAATAACTAACAGCGTTGTCACATTAGGAGGAGATCCATCACCACATGGAGGTGAAAAGGGAGCCATTGATTCCACTAGAGAAGCCCTTTTGTCTTTGCAAGGAGTTCCAAACATTTTTACATGTGAGTACCAAGGCACAATTCTAGAGCCATATGTAGCATCTACTGGAGATTGAAGATGGAGAAAGAAGAGCAGAAGGATCAGCATGAAGGGATGATGAGAATTCTCCCTTATCTATTTCAGAAATTTTCTGCACATAGGGAAGAGACTGCACTGAACAGAGGAGAGAGGGAAAAATCAGTCCACTCATACATGCAGTCTATTTTAGATCTTGATGTCTCACTTTTTGGAGGCATTCCACTTGGGAGGCCACCCGATGTAGAGATGATGAGAGGCATCATGCTTTGTGGTTCACCACTCTTGGATTCCGGAGAGGTGGATACATTAGAGGAATCCAACACAATGCAGGGAGTTTGGGACAAGCTCAAGGAGGAGGGATACACTCTCTCATTTTCAATCTCACCCACTCTCATTAGCTATACTGCGCTGATAGAGTTTGCCTCATGGATGGAGGACAACATCTTCATGATGCAGGAGGGCTGCTCCATAGATTTAATGAGAGAGAGGATACTTCCTTTCGGGAAGGACTCTTTCATGCATTGGAGTAGATGGAGGCCACTCATGCTTACATTGGCCAAGATCAGGAGATTTTTTGGAGGTGATAGTCTCTCATGGGAGGCTCATTTTCAGAGATCATCATTTCTATTTGAGCATGAGTAGCTGCATGATGGGCATGGCGGAAACTTGGAGAATGACTTTGGCATGGGGGATGCCAAAGTAGTAGGAAGCAGCGTGAGGGAGCACTATATTGCAGAACACCAGCGCTGTCTATGTGGAGGATTGATCCAGAATGGAGGACTCAACTTTTGGTTGAGTATTCCCAGGATCTTGGTGCATGCATGATTCTTGATGACATGAAGGGAGATGAAAGATACATGGTTGATGATATGGTCATATATTGTTATGGTAGGATATTCTTGACTAAAGTTTCTAGCCTCAAGGAGAAATTATTGCATGCAGCACATGAGGACTTCCTAGCTATGCACTTGGATGCATACATTGCTTTGCTAGAGGATTTCACTTAGTAGGGCATTTAGCATGACATATATTAGCAATGGATAGATGCATAGCCTGATTGATGGTGGAGAGAACATCACAACCACTTCCCTACTCATTGGAGGTGAGGGGAAACTTTCAGTTGAGCCATTTCATCTCAAGAGCTCTAGTGCATGATGGAGGAGGTATAATTTCATTGTACTTATTTTCATTGATTGAGAAGCATGATGTACCAAGAAGGCTTGTTCCTTATTTCATTTTACATGAGGATGAACTTGCAGCCATTTGCAGCAATGGAATTGGCCATTCTTATGAGTGGTCTGTGGAGGAAGCCACATATTCCTTGGTGCACACCATTGGCACCAAATTGTGTTTTCACGTTTTATCTTATGATGAGATGTTGTGGTAGCAAACAAGTGGCTAGTAAAACACTTGTTACTTTTTATTTTGAGGTAGTCCAAGAGGCACTGCGCAAGTTCCATGAGTGGGAATTGGAACCACTCTCCAGTTCTCATTTGGAAACTTGTTTCTATTGCATATTGCTCCTTACATATTTCTGATGTTGTACATTTATGAGAAGAATTATTTGGAGAGTAATTTATGTACATCCCATTGGGAGCATGATTCTCCCCAATGGGATGTATATAAATTACTGGGAGCATGATTCTCCCCATTGCATATGTTTTATCTTGCAGGAGACACCATGGGAAAACCATGATTGCCACATTGCTACTTGTACCTTCTTGTGGGAAGGACCACTTGGAGAATTTGCAGAGGCATTTCATGGCTGATTTTCTTGATGGGGTAGCTTGGGCCATTCTTATAGGACATACCATTTCAGCCCAAGGACAGAGGTAGCCCCATGGACAGTTCAAATGGAGAGAGGGCCATCTTGGGAAACCACATCACAACTCTCCATTCAGCCCCAACACATTGCAGAAAACAGGGGTGAGATTTTCATTTGGGTGATAGCATGGATGAGAGGATCATCATTGGGAGAAAAATTTTCCCATGCATATCATCACTCCTACCTTAAGGAGGCCATAGCACAGCAAGAAGGATTCCACTACACCTTCTATCTTTCCATCAGGAGCATCATTTTCAGCTTACATAATTGGGAGAGAGCATTGGAGGACATATTTATTGCAACATCTTTCAAGTAGTGGTAAAGCTTGTTGCTAAGGAGGCCACAAGAGAAGAAAGGGGGAGAAATTTTGTTCTCTCTATGCAGTCGCTTGAGGGCAAGCAACATGTGGGAGGGGAGGACTGTAATGTTCCCAATTTTAGCCTCAAGCTAAAATGGAACATTATAGTTGCATATTTTATTTTTTCTTAATAAAATGGGTAAGGAGACACCTTAGCCCTCTTTTAATGAATAAATAACACTCCTTATGTGAAAAGGAGGTGAATAAAGCAGCTGAAATAAACACCTAAGGGTGTGAATGGAACCAGGATCACTTAATTTAGTCATCTTTGACTAAAGTCAATAGTGCTGCCCAAGGAGGAGAGGCTTCCTAGAGAAGCTGTGCAGTTTTGGAGGGAAGACACTCACATGAGGGTGGAAACCCTAATTGGTGGGACCATGGTGGAGAAAGAGTTCCCTTTCTTTATATGGAGGAGATGGAAACCCATTTGCATTATGTTGGGAGATAGAATTTTAAATTAGGTCTGCAGAGGCTTGCATCCCCGGGCTGTTTAGCAGGGTGGTGGTGCCCTCGGGCACTAGGGTGTTCTGGGTCGGGAATCCCTACCTCTTCCTCAAGGAAGGATGAGGATTGAGTTGATTTTCCTCAATCTATCATTGGCCATAGCTATATTCATCATCTACAACATTAGCTCTGTAGCAGAGAGGACGTTGTGTTGCTGGGTGCAACAAGAGAGGAACTCATGGAGTCTCTCTTGATTGGTTTTCTTCAGTAGAGGAGTGATCTATTCATTGGAGGATCTACAAGGAGGATTCTCGGGCTTTATTTCAGATCTTTGGCTTGAGGCCAACATTCCATCATCTCCCACTGCGCAGTCTATAGAGGAAACTATGTTATTTCAGAGGAGGCAGTGAGAGAGGGGTTCTTGAGCTTCAAAGGAGGAGTGTTTTTAAGTCAAAGGGATCAAACTTTTGCTTGGAGACATTATCAAAGGATGGAAATCATATTTCAGATCAGCCACAGCCCCATCCTCATTTTGTTCCAGTTGCAGTGACAACCTAGTTGTCACATTTTGGTATTCTCCGGCATTTCTAGCAACCTCTCATAATTTGGCTAGAAATCTTGTATTTCAGCCCATCTCTTGTTATTGGGATATTATTTTGTATTCCTTTAGCCATATGTACATTTTATTCATATTCAGTAGCTCACACCTTCATATACACATTGCATTCACTGCTCTCCGACATTTTTGTGGAGTTGCAGCAACTCATGTATTTTATTGTTCATTCATTGGAGGTTGGTTCTTAAAGCTTGAGTGGCTTGTCCCTCAACTATTTCTTGTATTCTATTGCTGATATATCATAATATAATGATGGCTATATCATTTCCCTCTTATTATGTATTCATAGTTGCAGAGTTCATGTTTATGTTCATATATTGTTGTAAGCTCTCTCATTAAGCATTGTTTTAGAGACCTATATTGGGGAGATATGAATAACCCATATAGAGTTATTTCTTTGAGCTCATTTTCTGCATAGGAGTTGTATGATGTGTTTTCTAAGGCATCCCAGTAGTGGTTTGTCTTATTTTTATAGTAGCTTCCTTATACAGCGTCCTCAAGGACCCTGTAGCAGAAATTCCCAAGGTGGAATATTGCATATCCATAGACAGAGTCTGTGAAGGGCCAGCTAGCCTCAAGATCTCTCCCCTCTTTGGAAGGAGACATATCCTATAAATTCCCCCATAATCAATCTCTGGAATGGACTTTTGGTGTATCACTGAAGAAGGAATTGGAATATCTTAAGATATTCCTGATGGAGTAGAAAGTTCCAGATTTGGAACATTAAAAATTATCTTCCCAACGTCCCCAAAATTATGCACTTCTTATGCACTGTAAATTTGAGGACTACCACCTTGATTCTACAAACAATCCCTCCTGAGATGCTCCTTGTCACATATCCAACACTGTAGCTTTCCTTTACCATTACATGTATTCTAATTCCCTCCAGGTTGTGACCCATTAAAATTCTTGTAAGGTCCAACATTTTATTTTCCTTCTGCATTCAAAGGCCTTGTTCTTTTCGGCTACCATTTACCTTTAGCTTTTCCTTTCCCTTTCCAACCTTTCTGATATGTTTTCTTATTCTTTGATTGATCATAATAGTTCTAGAATTACCAATGAATTCCTCTAGCGGCTGAGGCACATCATATTCAATCCAATATCTAAATGCTAATGGAAATCCACTAAAAAATATCTGAAATTTGGCTTTCTCATCTTTGATATAAAATAGATACCTTAATGACTCCATGAACTTCGTCGTATACTCCTCATATTCCATTGATCCCATATTTAGCTTACATAATTCCTTTGCTTTTCTCTCATAGTAAATATATGACAAATAATTCTTCCTGAAAATTCTCTTAAATTCATGCCAACTCAAATCTTCTGTCTTGATGTATCTGACCTGTTTCACATATTCCCACCATATGTCTGATTTCCCTTTGAGGCTGAAGATAACTGTTTTTTAATTTTTATTCTTTGTGTAATCATGTAGCTCAAATAATTTCTTCATCTTGAGTAGCCATGCCTCTACATCCTCCGGCTTCTTCAAATCCCCATCAAAGGTAGCTAACTTGAATTTCTTGAACTCATCTGGAAAATATCCACTATCACTCCTCCTATACGGATGATAATGATGACGACCGTGGTACATCTCAGAACTAGAACTAAAAATGAAACTATTTCCATCACTCCTCCTATCAGGTGTATCCAAGAACATTCCATCTTTGATCGTGTCATCCCTATCCTACCTATTCCCACCATGAGATCTATTTCCATATTTCACATTATTCCTATCCTCCTACCCATAGTTGATCTTAAGCTATCCTTGCCTGTTCAATGCTCACAAACTCTAAAGGATAATAGCATTAAATTCTACTTCTTTCTCCTGTTACTGAATGATTATGTCATTATCTTCTTTGCAACTTCTTATTTCTACCTTCAAACTCCTCAATGTGTCTGTTATGTCAGAAGAATTCCCAACACCATGATGCTCATCTAATCCATAGGGAGAGTATCGTGAAATGTAGTCTAGAATATTGCCATTAATATTTTATCTTCTTCCTCCAATTATACCATGTCACCTTAAATCAAAACATAACATAATCAACATACATCAGTAGATTTCTAGACAGATATTTCACCTACAAGACCAACCAGATTAGCACAATAAATATATAAACATAATCATATCATCATATAATGATCATTTCAACCATTATCTATTTACCATGAATGGCCACACCAACCACATACCATGACCTCATGCACACCAACTATAATGATTTCAATGTATGCATAATAGCATATAAACATTGACATGCATAACCTACATACACTCATGACGACATATCCAATAACAACACCATCAAATTTCACATCGTGACACTAGTGAAACCATGCATACAACAATAACATAAACCACAAGCATACATAAAACATATGTACGCGATATATATACATGACCAACACATTTCGCCCATCCAGTTTAAGGGGTGAACCATGCTCTATTACCACTCTGGAACACCCTCCTCCCAAATTTAATGAAGCTAACTGGTCCACTAGAGTAAACATGTGAAGAGAGGCTATAATGGCGCGATTCAATACCCCATGTACATTTAAGGAAGTGTAACTGACGAAACAAGACCAATCTAACCTTCCCCATGAGCTACAAAACCTTTAGGAGCAAACCAACCCCTTTAGGTGTCCAACCCCTGAGAGAACATTCCTTTTCACTGGCCTAGAGCCCTAATCACTCCCATGAAAAATAATTCATGTGACCAATGCTTTCCAATCACTCCCACAACAAGGCATGCCAACGAATGATAACTTTTAAAGGGAATTATGAGCCATCAATCACAAATTTTTTGCCACTTTTTTAGGGCTAAGACACAGGTTATTTCCCATAACTTCATGACACTTACAAGAATGGTGAATAACCATGAAATAAATATACTAATTCAAACATTTTTATAAGGATTGGACATGACCCCTACTAGCCATGACATGAATTTCGTTAAAAATATCACAAATATGCAATCTGTAGGTCATAACAAAAAATCTAAGCATAAGGGTCTGATACTTATCTGATATTCGTAAAGAATAATTGATGCATTATCACAATATTTTAATTATCATCTATTAGGTCAATATTCATTCACACTTATCAAATCAATCAAATCATGATGAGAGCCATAACCAAAGTGTCATGAACCATACTTATTACCAACATATAACCAATCGAAATAACAAGGATATAAAAACCATAAAGAGCACATATTAACAAGTAAATTTACACATGAAATACCAAAATAGAAGAATTTCATATTGGTGAATGCATAAGCCAAACAAGTAAGGGACTTCCACAAACCACCCAGCCATAGATTGAGCTGAACTGAATCTTTCTTTTAGCCAATCACCCTCGTGCCATATTCCAAATATGAATGCGAGACTCATAACAAAACCAACTAGGGATTCCTTAGGCTTTACTGTATATCCTACGAAGGGATTCTTAGGACCAAAAACTTCATAAATACAACCAATATTTACCGCAATCCCACCAAATCACTAGGCCCTAAAAAGTCATGGATGCCTCTAAATATCTCCACCTAAACCATGAGGGACTTTTCTGTCTCAACCTATCATCATTACTATGTAACAATATATTGTTGGTCGAGAGGCCTACAAGGTCACAACCCTCTTGGCTTTACCATGTATCCCTCCATTATCGTTCAAGGGATTCCTAGACCCAATCATGGGTATTCACAATGAGGCTTTACCATATATCCCACCCCATAATTCCTAGGCCTTGTGATTAATCATAAGAGCACCCTACGCAACATTGAATCCATCTAGAAATCTAGCTCAACCAAATAAGAGAACCCCATCACATCATGGCTATCTAGAAATGGAAAGGTAAGGATGAAAATCATTTTCACACCTGGAAAAACCCATGCCAATGACAACAAGAGAACCAAAAACACACATTCATGCCAAAAATAGCAATGAAATCATACATGAAACTCAATACCTGCAACTAATCCTATTGTATCCTATTGATCCTTCTTTTCCTTGCTTGATATTTTCTTCCTCTTGATTTCTTGTCCTTGATTTTCCTCCTTTCCTTTAATCCTAAAGTGCTCCAAGAATTCTCTAAGTGTCCAAGAGTATGCAGGAGAGAATAGAGAGAGAGATTTCCAAAACTAAACTTGTTAGATGATCCAAATATTTTAATGTAAAGTTAAGATAAAATATTTATTAAATTAGAATATTTAATAAATATCAAAGAATGAAAATATTTATTAAATTAGAATATTTAATAAATATTAGAGATACTTAGAAATATAATTTTGTTAGTAAAGATAGGACTCTAGAATAGAGTCGTTTCTTAGACTCTAAAATAGGAATAAAGTTAGTAGAGTGGTTAGAAGGTCATTTATTGGAAATGGACAGTTGTTTTTTTTTCAAGTGATCCATAACTAAATTAATTTAGGACATATTTCTTATAAATAGGTTAGTCTCCTATTTGCAAATTAGTAGAAGTTTACGTTTGTAAACTCTGCAAATTTTTATGTAATTTCTCTTTCATTATCAATAAAGTACGTGTCCGAGGACACTTCTATATTAATGTGGTATCAGAGCCACCGGTAATGCAGATGACAAGAAAGTGAAGATTTCAGCTTTGCAGACTTTATAAAATTCTGCCAAAAGATGAATTGAGCTAATGGCGAAGATTCAATGATTTATTAGCCCATGTAGTGATTTATTTTATTAAAGATTTCATTTTCAATTGCTTTCTGAGTTTGCATATATATATATATATATGTGGGTGTGTGTGTGTGTGTGTGTGTGTGTCTCTGTGTGTGGTATATATATAAGTTGTGTACGCAGGAATTTAAGTGCATAGCGGAACCAGTGAGATGAACCAACGTAGAGTAATTTCAAAGTGGCATACAACCGAGCTTTTATACTCGTCAAGAGCACAATCATTAGTGTGAAGTCAATCAACAGCTATTGTGTGCACGTAGCACTCGAATTTTGAAGAGATGTGAGTAAAGGTGAGTGCAGAAGACATGTTTAAGACCATCATAGCAGTCGCTTTAACTGGACGGAGAAATCAGAGCAAGTGGAATCACATTTTCATTTGTTGCAGAGTTTAAATCCAAGACCTGATCACCGAATGGAGTCTTGAATGAAAGAGATGAGGTTTTTGAAGCAGCGTAACGCCGTGATGTTCGAATTGGTAGATACAAATTTTGTGTAAGAAATGGCACCAACACTGTAGGAGCATGAGATTGGTTGAATGCAACTACCGTGAAGTATTGGCAGTGTTGTAAACAAAATGCTATGTCTGTATGGTAAATATTCATCTGTTTTAAGAAATGTGGTTTGCATTATTTTAACATGGCATTCGAATGTCATCCATATGGTTTTTGATGTCAGCCTTCCACCCATACATATTGCAGTCTCCGCATAGAATTTTTTTAGCACTGAGTTGTGAGTTAAGGGTTGCACATTTATTGAACGGATATATGACACCATATGAACCATCGTATGAGACATAACTCCATTCATGTTGAGAGTTTTTTTTTTTCCAAATTAATAAGCATTGGGTGGATTAAATTGTATGTAATTGATGAAATTTTGAAGAAGAACTTATAGAATTTCCAGCTAGTAAAAAAATCAGTTACATTTTTATGAAGGACATAAGCTCACTCTTTAAAGAGTGATTTGGGAAAGGTAAGGAGCGAATTTTTTTTTATAATTGGAGTTATAAGGGAGACAATTGTATTTTTAATTTTGGAGTAATAAGGTGAAGTAAAACTTTGTTTTTGGAGGAATAAGAAGAAATTTTTATTTTGGAGAAATAAGGGTCATTATTTGTAACTCAAAGTATCTTTTTACTTTGAGGGGGGGTAGAATTTTTTTTAAGAAGATATTTTTAAAGGCATTGTCAAATTTTGCAAAGATTTCATTGTAAAACACTCAAGGAGAAATTGACTAGAGCCAAGTGCAAAGCTTAGTCATTTTTCTCCTTTTTGTTTTTTTGAATGATTATACGAGGGTCAAGGCCAAGCCCCGATAGATCATTTTTTTTGCATGGCATGTGTCATTTTTGCGTGGCGTGTTTCATGTGACGAGTTGCTCAATTTTTGTGCTTGATTCTTTTGGTGCACTTCTTCAACACTACAATGTCGACGTTAATTAATCTGTTCTCTGGATCTGATAAGCTAGAAGGAGTGAATTCTTATAGGACATGGAAACATCTAATTGAAAGCACTCTCATATATAATGAATTGTGGCATGAAATTTGTGATGGAAACATTAAGCCAAATAAACCAACAGATGCAGCTTCACTTGCAAAATGGGAAATAAAAAATTCCAAGGTATTATCTCTTATAAAAGCTTCAGTTAGTAATGAAATGTACATACACATTGAAAATTCCATAGATGCATGGACTGCTTTACGTACATTCAAAGATCTCTTTGATACACAACCTGAATCAAAGAAATTTTATCTTCAATTAAAATTTCTTCAAAAGAAATTAACTGAAGGTGTTGATGTCCTTGAGTATATTTCACGGCTTAAAAACATCAAGCAAGAAATCATAAATGTTGCTTTTCAAGTTGTTGATGAAAGTTTTTTAACTACGATTTTAATTGCTAGATTTCCATCATCATATACACATTTTTTTGAAACTTTGCAAGTTACTGGAAAGTTAGAGAAGATAAAGTTTGATGAATTGAGTGACATGTTAGCCCAACATGATAAAAATTTCGGGAAGAAGAAACATATTGGAGAAGATGTCTTTTTCACCAAAGCCAACTCAAGTAATTCCTTTGCTGATAGTTCAAGAATCCAAGGAAGAGGAAATTTCAATCAAAATCAAGCAGCCCAAGGTCGTGGTCGTAGTCAAAGCAAAGGAAACAATTTCAACAGAGGCTACAATTCACGCAGGTACAATTTTAAAGGTAGAGGAAACAATCAAAATAGAGGATATCATCAAGGCAGAGGACAGAGTCCAAGCAAAGAACAAACTCAAAACAGAGGCCAAAGCAGAGGCCGAGGAAAATATCAAGGTAGAGGATAGTCTCAAGGCAGAGGTAGCAATTTCAGTCAAATTGTTTGCAGGAGATGTAATAAAGTTGGCCATTATGGGGAAGATTGTAGAACTTCTATTGAGAGAATTCCCAAGTTTCATCCAAACTCTACACAATTTTCAAATAATGAAGATGATCCTGATAGTTCCGAATATGTCTTCACCAACACAGAAGCAACAGCTTTACAGGTTTCAGGCTTTTTCAGAAGTGATTATGAAGATGCATGGATTCTAGATACAAGTGCAACTCAACACATGACATTTCGACGTGAATTCTTTTGGAGTTTCAAAGAATGTCATCTAAATTCAATCTATCTAATTGATAAAACAAAACATACTCCTTCAGGAAAAGGTGTAGTTAAATTTTTTTTACCAGGACTTGGAGAAAGAATGATTTCAAATGTATGGTATGTCCCAACATTCAAGAAAAATTTGTTATCTTTAGTCACAATTCGACAAGCAGGACATATGGTAATTATGGAAGATGGATTAGTTAAAATCAACTCAGTCAAACAAAACATGAAAATAGTAATGAAGGTTATGAAGATGGAAAACTTTTAGGGATGAAAGGGACAGTTATTCCAAGAAATTCTGACTTTGCAAGAGCAGCAAGTACAGATATTTCATCGATCAGATTGTGGCATGTGAGATATGGCCATCTCAACTTTAACAGTCTCTCTCTGTTACAAAAATAGGGAATGGTTAAAGGACTTCCAACCTTCAAAATGAAAAATGCAAAGTGTGAATCTTGAATTTTTGGAAAACAACATCGAGAGAATTTTCATACAAGTTCATGGCACGCAAACAAGAATTTGCAGTTGGTTCACAGTGATATTTGTGGACCCTTCACAAATTTTCTTGGAAGTTGCAGATATTTCTTACTCTTTGTTGATGATTTTAGCAGGATGACTTGGGTATATTTCTTGAAGCAAAAGTCAGAAGAATTTGAAAAGTTAAAAACTTTTCGTTAGCTTATTGAAAATGAAGTAAAGGAGAAGATTGGCACTCTTAGAGCTGACAATGGCGGATAATTCACTTTAAATGAATTCAAAAAGTATTGCATGGATAAGGGCATAAAACGACATCTTACCAATGTCTACACTCCACAGCAAAATGGAGTAGTAGAAAGAATGAATCGTACCTTGTTAGGAATGGCCCGATCTATGTTAACTTTCAAAAAATTAAGTCCTTTATATTGGACCGAAGTAATTCATACCGCTGTCTACTTGAGGAATAGATCTCCCACTACTTCTTTAGACGAAATCACACCTTATGAAGCATGATTTGGCTTCAAACCTTGGGTAAAACATCTCAGATTTTTTGGATCAGTCTATTATGGCTTAGCTCCGAAGGAAAAAGAACTAAGCTTGATGCACAAAGCTTGAAGTGCACAATGATTGGGTATTCTGATGAGAAGAAAGGGTACCGAATTTTGTCGAATGGGAAATTTATTGTAAGCAGAGATGTGATTTTTGATGAAAATGAGAGTAAGAGTGTCGAAGAAGTTGAAAGTCTTCTTCAAAAGTTAGAAACAAAAAGTGATAAAAGAAATGGAAATTTACAAAGTCAACCAAATTTACAAGATTGGTATGAACTTGAGTTTTCTTCATCTGAAAATGATTCATCCAGTCCGTCTTCTTCATCAGTGCCATCTAGGTCTTCTAGCAGTTCATCCAACTCTCCTAGCAGTAGCAGTTCTTCTGAAAACGAATCTCTGCCCCCAGACCCTGTGGTTGATCAAAAAACATCAGTTTATATCAACCCTCTTTACAATAATTATGATTTTTCACAATCTCAAACTAGTGAACATCAATTGCAAAAATGGGCAGTTCAACTTTTGAAAGATGTAAGGCCTAATGAAAAAAATAAACAGGAACAAGGGGATCACAAAGAAATGAAGGCAATTTTGCCTTGATAACAAATGATTTTACTGAACCTTCTACTTATCAAGAAATAGTAAAACATAAAGAATGGCAATAGGCTATGGTTGATGAATATGAGGCAGTACAAGATAATAACACTTGGAAACTTATTGATTGTCCTTAGCATGTTAAACCCATCATATGCAAATGGGTTTACCGCATCAAGTACAAGAAAAATGGTGATATCGATAAGTATAAAGCAAGACTTGTTGCTAAAGGTTTTGCACAATAGGAAGGGATAGATTATGAAGAAACATTTTCTCCTATAGCTAAATGGAACACCATCCGACTCAAACTTACATCAGTAGCTCAACAAGGATGGGAAGTTCATCAAATGGATGTAAAAATTGCTTTTCTCAACGGAGATTTACAGGAAGAAGTGTACATGACACAACCACCAGCTTTTGAAATTGAAGGACATGAACATAAAGTATGCAAACTGATAAAGGCTTTATATGGGTTAAAACAAGCTCCCCGAGCTTGGTATGCCAAAATGGATGAATACCTTCGGAAAGTTGGTTTTCAACGAAGTGAATCTGATGATACCTTGTATATATGTCAACAAGGTAAAAATCTAGTGATTTTGGTTATGTATGTCGATGATTTGATTATCATAGGCAACAATGATAATCACATTGCACAGGTGAAAAAGGAGTTACATGCAGGTTTTAAGATGACATATTTGGGACTACTTCATTACTATATTGGAGTTGAATTATTCCAACGTCCACATCAGATCTTCATTTCTCAGAGTAAATATGCAGCAGAAATTCTTTAGCGATTTGGAATGCAGGATTGCAAGCCTGTTCTCACCCCTATGGAACAAAACTTGAAACTTTCAAAATTTGAAGGGGAGGAAATGGTGGATAGCACTACTTATAGACAATTGATTGGTAGCTTGATTTATCTGAGAACTACTCGACCAGATATTTCTTATGCCGTCAGTATTCTTTCCCGCTTTATGTAGGAACCATGAGATAGCCACTAGAATGCAGCTAAAAGAGTTCTTCTTTATATTCAAGGAACAAAATATTTTGGTCTTCTTTACAAAAAGACTAAAAATTTTGTACGCAGTGGATTTTCAGATGCCGACTTTGGTGGTAGTATGGATGATAGGGCATCAACCTCAGGTTATCTAATGAACATGGGGTCATCTACAGTTTCCTGGAATTGCAAGGAGCAAGCTATAGTGGCCACTTCTTCAGCAGAAGCAGAGTACATTTCAGCATGGGAAGCAACATGTGAGATTGTTTGGTTGCGTCGAGTTTTACAGGACTTGGGAATTCCTCCAGCAGAAGCTAATTCGTTATTCATCAACAATCAGTCAATAATAAAGCTTGCCAAGAATCCAGTTTTTCATTCAAAGACAAAGCATGTGGACACCAAGTATCATCATATCAGATCACTCATTGCAAAGGATGTCATCAAGCCGATTTATTGTCCTTCAGAAGATCATACCTCTGATATCTTCACCAAACCTCTTGGCAGAACAAAGTTTACTAAGTTCAGAGATGAACTTGGTATATGTTGTAATGTATCTTTGGATCATAGGGGGGATTGTTAGATGATCCAAATATGTTAATGTAAAGTTAGGATAAAATATTTATTAAATTAGAATATTTAATAAATATTAGAGATACTTAGAAATAGAATTTTCTTAGTAAAGATAGGACTCTAGAATAGATTCATTTCTTAGACTCTAAAATAGGAATAAAGTTAGTAGAGTGGTTAGAAGGCCATTTATTATAAATGGACACTTGTTCTTTTTTCAAGTGATCCATAACTAAATTAAGTTAGGACATATTTCTTATAAATAGGTTAGTCACCTATTTGAAATTTAGTAGAAGTTTACGTTTGTAAACTCTGCAACTTTTTGTGTAATTTCTTTTTCATTATCAATAAAAGTATGTGTCTGAGGACACTTCTGTATTAAAACTGACCAAAAAGCTATAAACTAATCCTCAAAAGCCTCTTTATTTATGAGGCCTCTATTTTGTTCAAATTTCCATTATATTCCTTCATTTCTCTCCTCATGTGAAACCTGTGACCTTTCACCCTCCTTTTCTCCTAATTCCCATTATTTTCATAAATAAAATGCCAATTAATGTTTTTTTTCCTGTCCAAAGCCTTTTCCTTTTCCTTTGCCAATTTCATTAACCATAATAAACTAAATGAAAACCCACACTAGGATTTTTTTTCCCAACATTCAGCTTGGAGTACGTGTCTAATGAACTTAGTTATTATTTTTCCTTTACTATCATTATTACATGGAGTTTTGACCAGGGTTGTTACAACCGACTCCTCTCTAGGACCTATTCATTTTTTCATTTTTCTGCTATGACTTCTTCTCATTATGCTCTTCATTATTCGTACACACAAAAATAATGAATGAATGAAAATTGAAGAACAAACTGATAGGAAATGGAGAGCACAAATCATAGCCAAACAAAGAGCAAAAATCATGAAGTTTTTGTTGGAAATATTGAAGGGTAGGTGAATTAATATTTCATTAATTTTAATCAGTTTTCACCTTCAAGTCATTAGATGCATATTAATCATAATACACATATATATAATAAGAAATACAAAAAAAAATCTTTATAAATGTTTTGTATATTTATTGTAAAAAGTAAGCACCAACATACATATTTTGTAGGAACCAACCTACAAAAGACTCCAATCCCCTAAGCCGAGCACCAACTCAGTAAATTTATAGGAACCAACTTACAGGAGACTCCAATCTCCTCAACTAAGCAATAACTCAACAAAAAAAAATTGTAGGAACCAATCTACGTCTTCAAAATTAATCCTTTATTCCTTGGCAAGCTCTCCTTCTGTAGACTTCCTTCCTTATGCCTTTGTCCTGCACTTATTTTGTTCCTTAATAACTTTGACCAAACTCCTATATTTCTCCCTATTCATTGGTCTTCTCCAATTCCCCTTAAATTTTGTGACATTCTAATCCTTCCTCATATGGTCTATCCTCTTGGCTAAGAGTGAGACCACATTTCTACCTCTGATTCTTCTTTGTCAATGATACTTATTTTAAATCATTTTATTCCTATGTCTTTGTCACACTTTAGGGAGTATCATAGGCTACTAAAATATTTAATAATAAAACATGAACAACCTTAAATAGTTGTGGCCTGCCACTTTAGGCCCTACGACCTTACCCTATCCTTCTCAGCTATTCTTACAACTTGCAAAAATAAGGGGAAAATCTCAACATATCATGTAAAACAGCCCACAAAAACTCTACCTTTTTCCTATAGATGCTTCAACACAATCATGTATCCATTATGCTCTTGATCTTCTATAATATTATATATTGTTGTGAGTTATCCCTATTTTTATATATATGTTTCACAAAAGGTATAACTGACACTAAGTCATCCGGTGAAATTTAGCCTTGCTTCCTGAGATAATCAACCTTTTGACAAATAATTTCCCCAAAAATACTCCAAATATCTACCTTTCCAATGCTACAAGTGTCGTAAAATCCTTCCACAATTCATAAAACTTTATCACATCGAAATAAACCCAATAACTCAACCTTTTTCTTTCTATTATGCACTCAGATTGAGCTCCTCAATTTTCATCACCTCAGAGACATTCATCCACCTTCTAGATCATATAGGCTCCCTTAAATAAAAACACTTAAACCGCAAAGCTAATTTACACATAAAAAAATCACATATGTGGTTAATTAATAGTGGTTTAGATGTTGATTTACTGGGATGTGAACTTGTGAGTTAGTAGGGCCACCCTATCAATGTTCTTAGATAATTTTTCAATTTTAATTGTAACATATTTTTGGGGCTGACCATAAATTCTAGTTATAATTTAGGCATGTAAAGTCTAATATACAACAAGATAATATATCCATTCTCATTAATGATTGGAACAAGGCCTCATTCATCAACAATATTTGTTTCATCCTTTTTCCACAAACCATGTCCAACCATTACAATTCGATAACCCTGTTCCTTCTATATCTCTTAAATGTAATACTTCCTTGGCTTTGACATCAATGAAAACACTATCCAATAATATCCCCCTTTGAAATCAATGGAAAAATGGGTTCTCTCCCTCTCTCAATTGTTTCAATATTTTCTTACTAGTACTCCCCCTAGTTGTATTTGTTTTTTTTTCACAAAGGACTGCACCCCCTGAGCACGTGCTTCCTCATAAACTATCAAATTCATTCATTTAATTTTTTATATTGTGGGTCCATGTGGTTACCTTTTCCTAGTTCATATAAACTTCCCTCGATGTGATTCCATCATGATTAATATCAATCAATCATGTGTATGGGTGGTCATGGTAATTTATAGTGGGAGTTGTTGCATTGGAATACGATGAATGCCCCAATTATTCCTCATGCACTCACTCTACCCAGTAAACTCCATTCTCTTCATCATATTATTCAAAATTGAAATATTATTTTCCAACATCAAAAGGAGTGAAATCATGATCCTCATCTCCATTACTAGGCTTTCCATTTTGTTTCTTGTTTTGTGAATGATTGTCCATTGTCACCTTTTATTTGAGGTACACTTATTTTTTTTCGATATCATCAATGAATTTCATCTTGTTGAAGTATGACTTTAAATATCTTATATAGGTATTTCTTAAGATGGAGTTCATGTAGATCTATGTGGCACAATGTTGTACTTTGACCTCACAACATATTGTTGAGATTTTGACCAAATTAAACCTTCAAGATTAGAACAACTAGCCAAATGGTTCATAAAATGGAGATAGTTTTCTCCTTGTGAAAATGTTGTTCCCTAGTCCATCTACTTTGGTCTATACACACATGGTGTCTATCATTATTTGTAGTCAAGAATGAGACAAATTATCTTCTTCAACATATGGAATGAAAATATCTATTTTTACAGCTTCGTTAGTGTAGTATCCCTATTTTACTGATTTTATTTAGACAGTTGAAAATCCTAAAGATTAAGTGGACCTATAGGAAAAATATATGTGTGAAAATTTTTAAATTAATAAATGTGGAATTTTAATTATTGTGCAAAGACTAGAGTATATTGGAGACTAGGATTTCAAGTCCATGATGATGGAATTAAATCCAAATACTTTCCCAAAATCTCCAAAAATCCTTAGAGAAAATAAAATAAATTAAAATATTAGATTGGAGATAAAAATCTAAAATATAACTCAGTAAAGTGGAAAGTTACTGAGAAGAGGTGAAATAAAACTAAAAAGAGGAAAAATCTAGTTTTAAAGAGCTTTTCTGGAAAAAACAAAAGTAAAGCCTAGGCTAAAGGAAAACAACATCTTGATTTAACTGGACATAGTTATGGAAACATGATGAAGGGAAAGCTGGCTTAAATAATCCATTCTAGGGTAGACAAGAGGTTGTCTAGACTTTGGAGGAATTGGTCTCTGCTCGGGGGGAGATGTTGAGGAAATTTCAAGGTTGGGTGGAAAATATTCTTTACCAAAATTGGTATGCACAATTAATTAAATTATGTCTTATGATTATGTTTTTATGATGAGGATTATAGTATAAGAGTATGTGTGTTTTATGTAGAAAGATAAGAGGAAAATTATCTCTTGTGAGTTATCAATTTGTATAATAAATTCTTTTATTATTAACAGTGAAGGGTGATGTATTTAATAGAACATAACTATAGCACGTATAATTTAGCATTCTATAGTTACATAGACTAGTTAACTTGGGTGATGTCTTTTTAGGATGGTTTAAATCTATTGTTAGGTTATGAGAATTACAATCAGAAAATACATCATTAGGAGTGGAAGTATTCTAAAAATGTTAATAGAAATATTAAGCGTAATTATTTTGTAAATAATTATGAAACAAAGATATAGATACAGTGAGATGTATTTGTCAATCTAGAAGAAACAGGATTGTACAAATTAAGTATAAAAACTTCTACTATACATGCAATACGAAAGTCAACATATATCCATTTATTCTTATACTCAAATAATAAATCAAATACCAATTACATAGTGAAGTACTAGAGGAAAGTACAATTGTACACATAACATTTATTAGAAATTATGCCATATGCAATTAAGTATTTGAAATACTACAAACAATTGGGACACAAAACATGTATAAACTCCTTATAAGGATGAACTCTCATTGCTTTAAGAAGAACACCAATATGTATTAAAAATTATAGAACATGTCATCATACACTCATAATTACATTGACTAAAGTCAAATGTTCTGGTTATTTATTACATATTTTATACATGAATAGATATACTCGAATTGAACGGACTGGATCCTGTGAATGAAATCGACCAACCTGTAAATAGATGGAACCAAAGTAATTGACAATGCTTGTGATAAAGAAGAAACAAGTAGTGGGATCATAAATTGCGAGAGTTCATTAGGGGAATTTTGAGGTCTAAAATGGGCCTCCTAAGGAAATTATAAAATAATAGTGGAAAAAATCAAATAAGATTTGATGACATCATCAAATTTTAGAGGGAAAAATGAAAAAACTACTTTTTGAACTCATATTTTCAACTTATCTCCGAAAGTTTTTACTCAAATTTCGAGCGAGAGTACTCGTTGGATGCGAAATTTAATTCCTCATCCAAGGAGTACCCATGTTGCATACTTTTGATGGGTCGTACTACACGAAAAATGAGAAATACATAAAAAAACATGATTACAATCACATTTTTTATGTATTTCTCATTTTTCGTGTAGTAGAGTTCATCGAAAGTATGCAACATGGGTACTCCTTGGATGAGGAATTAAGCCAGTCTTGAAAATTTTGAGTAAAAATTTTGGGGGTAAGTTGAAAATGAGTTGAAAAAATAGTTTATTATTTTATTATTCTTATTTTTACCCTTTTATTTAAAAAATGGTAAATCATCCCCCATGGGTGACATCATCATCTTGAATCCTATTGGTTGTTATAAAGTTTATTTTTTTTGTACATTTTTCTTAGGAGGCCCATTTTAGACCTCAAAATTCCCCTAATGACAATACTTGTAAAAGAAACCCATATACAAAGGGGTTAGCATCTAAATTAATATGATAATTAAAACAAATACACAGAATCTTAGAATTTGATAATTTGAGTTAAAAACAAAAAATTACGTTATTAGCCAATTGGAGGCAATAAAATCATTTGTGTGTATCAACAGGAAAATTAATTAGTTATGATGGTAGAGAGTACAAAGAAAGATATTATAAAATAGTAACAATAGTGAAAGCATCAAAATAAATTACTTGAATTATGGCCTACTGGATAATTAGTGAAACCCATGAATGGTATCAAAGTAGGAAGAAGAGTTCATGTACCCAAAATAATTTTATTAATTGAGGGAATTAAATAAAATGATCCATAATTCATAACATAAGAACTTAGATATCTTTTACAAATTTTATTATTCTTCTCAATAATTATGAATATAAGAAATGAATTCTAGAAAACTCAGAATGAATTCATATATATATATATATATATATATATATATATATATATATATATATATATATATATATATATATATATATATATACCTTTGTAAACGAAGACAAATTCATGGAAAGTCAACTCTGTGCTAACAAGAGATTCTAATTTTATTACAAACATTAGGGAAGTAGAGAAAAAAATAAATACACATAATTCCCATTCGTTTTCCATACATCGTGGGTCTTCTGGAATAACGTAACTAATTAATATGCATCATTGAAGGAAAACTATTATGGACTAAATGGTAAAACACATATTATCATGTTAAGAGGTTAAGATGATATTGGTGTTGACTAAACAATTAACACTGCGTACAGTTAAACAATGACAGTGTAACTTGGAGGTATCTTAGTAGTGAAATTATATAAGCATAATTATAGTGATTCTAGAATGATATGTAAATCACTAGGCCAGTCCAGAAATTCATATGGAATAAGATTAAATTGCTGGGTGTGGAGCCTGATTATCTTGTTTATTTTGTATCACAGCGTTGGACCCCTGTACCTTAATGGGGGCGACAACGCCACCCATAATTAAAAACTACCTAGGGGGTCCAGGGGGGTTTGGCTGCGACTTCATGGAGCCCCCCCTGGTGGGGGGTTTCGGGGGCAACGCTCCCGAAGCTAAAGCAGATGTAAAATTTCCTTGTAAAATTATAGTAATTTCTAGTCAATCGGGGTCGTTCATTAGGCGGATGATCTGACGGTAGAAGTTATGTTTAGTTTACAATTTTTTTCCCTAGAAGGCACCCCCTCTCTTGTATGAGGGTATTGTATTGCAGCTGTGTATGGTATGTGTATTCTCGGAGCGATAAACAAATAGGGAGACTGTGAGAGAGAATAGAGGATATTAAAGCGGATCTGTTGTAGGTTGTGTCTCTTCATTTTGCTGGATAATAGAAAGGAAGGACTGGGTGAACCATGTATATCTGTGTCTCTCTAGTTTTATGTGTTTTGTGTGCTTGTGTTTTCCGCATATTTTATGTGTTTCATTGCTCTGTAATATTTAATTTTCTAACAACTGGTATCAAAGCCAAAGGTCTATTTGGCCGATAAACTTGCAGGAAATAATGGTTTCCTGGTTTGAGTGGGAGCAATGGCAGAAGATGGTAAATTTATGGTCAAGAAATTTAACGGCCAAAACTTCCCGCTATGGAAGATGCAGATGGAATATTATCTGTATCAGAAAGATCTGTACCTACCATTGAGCAGAAAAAAAAAGAATCCGACAGCTATGACAAACACAGAGTGGGAGATTCTCGATAGAAAGGCACTCAGAACAGTTCGGTTGTGCCTCGCGGTGTCGGTAGCCTTCAATATTTCGAAGGAAACAACAACAGAGGGTTTGATTAAGGCTTTGGCGAAACTATATGAAATACCCTCAGCCTAAAACAAGGTATTTCTTATGAAACATTTATTTAATATGAAGATTTTGGAAGGTGGATCTGTTGTAGACCATTTAAATGATTTTAATACAGTTACTAGTTAGTTAAGTTCTGTAGGGGTAAACTTTGATGATGAAGTTAGAGCTTTGCTATTTCTGTGCTCATTGCCAGAAAGCTGGAATGGTTTAGTTATGGCCATTAGTAACTCTGTCTTTGGATCTAGTACTTTAAAGTTTGATGATGTTTTCAGTGCTATCCTTAGCGAGGAAATGCGACAGAAAAGCTCCGGTGAGACATCGGGTAGTGCTTTGATTGCAGAGTCTAGGGGAAGAAGAATGGAAAGAGGAAAGAGCTCGGGATATCACAGTAAATCAAGGAAAGGCAGATCTAAGTCCAGATCTGGGATAGTGTTCTGGAAATGCGGAAAGAAAGGATACCTAAAGAAAGACTGTAGATCTCGGAAGGGAAAAGAAGGAGACACACAGCAAGAAAACAATCATGAAGCAAATGTGACAGGTGATGTGTTACAAGATTCTTTCATTCTTTCTTTCGAAAATGTTACTGATTATTTGGTTGTAGATTCAGGGGCTTCATTCCATGCCACACCTGATAAGAAATATTTTCATGACTATGTTCAAGGAGACTTTGGAAAAGTTCGTTTGGGTGATGATAAACCCTGTAAAAATTTTGGAATGGGTAAAGTTCTTGTAAAACAACAGAATGGAAACCAATGGCTACTAAATGAGGTAAGGCATGTTCCAGATCTAAAGAAAAATCTGATTTCAATAGGGCAGTTAGGTGGTGAAGGTTGTGTGACAACGTTCACGAATAAAACTTGGAAGGTCACCAAAGGAGTCCTGGTAATAGAAAAAAGGCAAAAAGGTTGGTACATTGTATTTATGCAATGGTATTTCTAACTCTGTTAATGCTTTAACTTACAAAGGAGCAGATGCAGCGTTATGGCATCATAGGCTCAGACACATGAGTGAGAAGGGGATGAAGATTCTTCACTTAAGAAATTTGTTGTCGGGTTTGAAGAATTTTGATTTGGATTTTTGTGAGAATTTCATTTATGGAAAACAGAAGAGATTCAGATTTCTTAGAGTTGGGAAAGAAAAGAAGAGCGAAAAATTAGAGCTTGTGCATAAATATGTATGGGGAACTGCTCAGGTATCATCTCTTGGTGGCTCTTGTTACTATGTTACTTTTATTGATGATGCAACTAGAAAAACTTGGATTTATTGTATTCAGAATAAATCTGATGTACTTGATACTTTCAAGAAATGGAAAACTTTGGTTGAGATTGAGACAGGAAGGAAGTTGAACTATCTCAGATTAGATAATGGAGGTGAATATTGTAGCAAAGAGTTTGATAGGTACTGTTCAGAGCATGGAATTTGCAAAGAGAAGAAAGTTCCAAGAACACTACAAGAAAATGGTGTGTCAGAAAGGATGAACAAAACAATCATGGAGTGTGCAAGGTGCATGAGATTGCATGCAAGATTGCCTTTACAATTTTGGGTAGATGCTATAGATACCGTTGTTTATCTAATAAACAGAGGGGCTTCAATTTCCTTGGATGGTGGTATTCCAGAGGAAGCATGGATAGGTAAAAAGATAAACTAGTCTTTTTTAAAGCCTTTTGGTTGTGAGGCCTTTGTCCATATTAATAAAGAAAATAGAACCAAGCTTGAGGAAAAATCAAAAAAATGTACCTTTATTGGATATGGTGTTAATGATTTTGGTTATCGCTTATATGATTATGAAAATCAAAAAATCATTAGGAGCATAGATGTGATATTCAATGAAAAGGTATTGTATAAGAATCAATTGCAGGAAAAGAAACAGAAAAAAAAGAAAACAAAAAATACATAGTTCTTGATGAGATCATAGAAAAGGTAAAGGTTCCTGAAAATAATAATAATCAAGAGCCACAACAACAACAACCACCACAACAACAACAGGTACCTCAAACACCTAAAAGTGGTGTTAGAAGATCTACTAGGATAAGTAGACCGCCTGAATGATACTCTCCTTCATTATATTATTTATTGTTGACTGATTTTGGTGAACCTGAATTTTATGAAGAAGCAATGTAGGTTGAAAGCAAGAAGAAGTGGGAGCTAGCCATGGAGGAAGAGATGGACTCCTTAATTCATAACCAGACTTGGGACTTAGTCAGGTTGCCTGCAGGGAAAAATACATTGCAGAATAAATGGGTTTACAGACTGAAGGAAGAATATGGAGGAAAACAGAGGTACAAAGCTAGACTTGTAGTGAAGGGGTTTGCATAGAAGAAAGGTATTGATTTTGATGAAATTTTTTCTCCTGTTTTTAAGATGACTTCAATCAGAACTATTTTAAGTCTTGTAACAGCGGAAGATTTACATCTTGAACAGTTAGATGTAAAGACATCATTTCTCCATGGATATTTGGACGAAGAGATCTATATGGAGCAACCAGAAGGATATGAGGTCGAAGGGAAAGAAAAATTAGTGTGCAGGTTAAAGAAGAGCTTGTATGGCTTAAAACAGGCTCCAAGGCAGTGGTATCTAAAATTTGACAAGTTTGTGTCTTAACAAGGTTATAGTATATGTCACTTTGATCATTGTGTTTATCTGAAAAGGAAAAATGATGGAAGCTATATTATATTGTTATTGTATGTAGATGACATGCTTGTTGCAGGGTCTAACATGCAGGAAATAAATGTGCTCAAAAGAAAATTGTCAAATTCATTTGCAATGAAGGATTTGGGAGCTGCAAAACAAATCCTTGGTATGAGAATAACTAAAAATAGAGAAAATCACAAATTAACACTGTCTCACAATGAGTACATACAAAAGGTGTTGAAAAGATTTAATATGCATAATGCAAAGCCAGTTAGTACACCTTTTTCTAGTCATTTCAAACTTAGTAAGGAGATGTGCTCGAAGACCCTAGAAGAAATGGATTATATGTCTAAAGCTCCATATTCATCAACAATTGGAAGCTTAATGTATGTAATGGTCTTCACAACGCCTGATATTGCACATGCAGTGGGAGTTGTAAGTAGGTACATGAAAAACCAGGTCAACAACATTAGTGGTAAGTAAATCAACTCTCAGGATGCTGAAGGTACACAAATCAGAATTGTACATGGACTCCTCATTGCCTAAAGGATATGTTAATGGTACAGACACAGGATAATGGGAAGGCACTAGGATGTATTTATAGGTGGAATAGCTATTAGTTGGGTTTCAAAAATCCAAAGTGTTTTTGCACTTTCCACAACAGAAGCATAATATATTTCTACTACAGAGGCTAGTAAGGAAATGATTTCGTTACAAAGGTTTATGGATGAATTGGGTAAGAAGCATCATATGGGTATGTTATACAGTGATAGCCAAAGTGTCATTCATCTTGCAAAGAACTCAACATTTCATTCCAAAACTAAACACATACATCTCAAGTACCATTTCATACGGTTAGTATTGGAAGATGGAGAGTTGAAGATGGAAAAGATACACACTAGCCAGAATCCTGCAGATATGCTAACAAAAGTTGTAACTAGGGAGAAACTGAGAACATGCTCAGTTTCAATTGGTCTTCAGGGATGATGATGAAGATGAGAAATAACCAAGTCTAAAGAGGAGTCATTGTCCAGCAAAGAAAACAGTGGTGGAGTTGCTACAATTAGTCTCCAAGTGGGAGATTGTTGGGTGTGGAGCCCGATTAACTTGTTTATTTTGTATGCAGTTGGGCCATGCATAATAGGGCGAAGCCATATCCAGTATTAAACATTTCACGGGGGTCAAGAGGCGTGCCGCTGTGGGCCCTCACAAACAGGGGTTTTAGAGCGGCGCTTGAAGCTAAGCAGATGTAAAATTTCCTTGTAAAAGTATAGTAATTTCTAGTCAATCTGGGCCGTTCATTAGACAGATGATCTGACGGTAGAAGTTATGTTTATTTTAGGGTTTTTTTCCCTAGAAGGCACCCCCTCTCTTGTATGAGGGTATTGTATTGCGGCTGTGTATGGTATGTGTATTCTCAGAGCGAGAAACAAAGAGGGAGACTGTGAGAGAGAACAAAGGATACTACAGTGGATCTGCTGTAGGTTGTGTCTCTTCATTTTGCTGGATAATAGAAAGGAAGGACTGGTTGTTTGGGGTGGACATAGCCCAAACTAGGTGAACCACGTATATCTGTGTCTCTCTGGTTTTATGTGTTTTGTGTGCTTGTGTTTTCCGCATATTTTATCTGTTTCATTGCTCTGTAATATTTAATTTTCTAACATAAATATCATGGAAAATCTAAGACATAGGAGTACAAATGAAATACGTAAAGCTAATTCGAACTCCATATGAAATCGAACACAACTATAAGGTAAAGATACCTACATAGAGAAGTAAATGAGTTGCTTAATTGAATCGTATACCTTCTTGGAAACCATAAATGAATCCCAGGGAACTTTTACGAATTCAATATGGAATCTAATTTCAACATTGATTTTATATTATAGACAGAGAGGTAGAAATCAAATACCACTATCTAGAAAACAAAACGAATTTGTACTTATGTGGGAAGAAATTATAAATTTGGGGAAAAACGCTAACATTAACCTCATAGGAACAAATTAATTTTGAAGAATGAACAGAAATGTAAAACGTTAAATGAGTTTCCCAAGGCAATCGTATATGGTCTCAGAGAGAAAATCTCATTAAAATAATTAAAGCCAGTTGACATTCCCATACCAGAGGTAACCGAAATTCTAGGAAGGGAAAATGGGAATTATGCGAAATGAGGAAACGTGGGAATCTATTCAACTTACCTGCATAACCTAAATCATTGTTACCTTGGAGGTTCACCGTGATTTTTTCGTGTTGAGAACATTACAACGCATTCAACAAAAAGACACGGACGGACTCCACTATTCTCTAAAACAATAGAAAATAGTAGATTAAATTAGTAAACAAATTTATGGAATAAATAAAACTTAAAATAAGAACTCACTCTGTAAATGAATTGTGAAGAAATACATTTGAATTAATGTTGTATAGAAGAAATGGGTATACCTGGAGCTGTGTGTAATGATATAAGGATAAAATGGTCTTGGAATGCCATAGTAGCTATAGTATGGAACCGGAGCCAAAACCCTCATACAAAAATGGATAAATGAAAATCAAATCATGAAAAATGAAATCCCATAGAACCCTAAATGAAGAGGATGGAGAGAGAAACTATGAGCTCATCTTCACCATCAATGTAGCATGAGATCTGACTTCCAGCGGAGTGTAAAAATAAATATGGCCATGTGACGAAGTTAATACGAAGGACAAGAAATTAAAAACTGATAGCGTTGAACAGAGAAATGTTACAGGAGGGCTGTCACAAATTTAATGGAATTGATACGAAAAAATCCAATATGTATGGTCGAATATCCATATAATACTTTGGAACATTAAAAGTATATGGTATTTCAAGTAAATGAGGAATTGGAAATCCAAACATATAAATGGAATAATGTATCATTAACTAGACATAGCTAAATATAAAGTGTTGTGTATAAAATTTGAATATCATTCAAATGATAATTTCATGAGGTTAAAAGGTTAATTGGTTGGCTAGGAAATAACAACAAAACCCTTAAACCCTTATAGTGATATGGTTAAACATTAATTCATTGGCTAGGCATTAGCAATGAAACTCCTAAAGGGTCTGTTCAATATATTGATAACAAAATTTCATTATAACAATATTCAAATCTTAGCTAACACTTAAGAGAGATCTTATAAGCATAGGATATGAGTAAAATGTATTTAATATTATTCAAATTGAGAATTGGTGTAATAATTATGAAGTTAGGATGTGGATAAGGATCCTAATAGATAACTTTAATGTTAATTATTAAAGTTATCATGTTAAGAAAAATGCTATCCAAGGTATAATAATAAAAACAGTATATGGTAATAGTAATTAGAAACTATTATGAATGACTTCAAGGACATTGATGAAATGTAAGAATATGCTATGGAATGAACATATTTGTAAGAAAAATTCTAAAAATGATTATGTCATTATAAAATATTTTTATGACAAAAAGAAAAATATTTAACAAAATGCTAATGTGTCAAAATTAAAAGTCAATAGCAGCCAAAGCAGCATAAAATGTATAAATAGAAAAAAAAATGGGTGAGTAAAGTTGTTACAAATGATATCAGATCCCATGTTGAAAACATTGGGCCTGTCTATCCCCGCACAGAAAAAGAAAAGAAAAACCCAAAATTATGTTGTTGTAAATTATTCAGAATATGATGCACTAATTTATTTCTATGTATAATGATTAAGTGAAGAAAATTACATTTTCTATTATGAGTGATGAAGGAGGGTTGTACTTGGATTGGGGGGTGAGGGAAATCCACCAGATCAAAATTCTCAATTGTTGGACATGATCATAGATATGCAACGAGTACGATTCAACTGAGAACAAGAAATGAACGATTGTTGCGAGTTAATGAAGAGCAAGAGAGGCTGATCAAAGAGTTAACCTCAAGGTCTACTCATGAAAGTGAAGATCATGGAAAAAATAGGAAAGAATATGAAACCAACTCAGAAGGATATGAGGGTGGGGAAGCATCTAGACAACATTCTTGAAATAAAAAGGAATTACAAGGAGAATTCCAGAAAATCAAACCTCCCGCTTTTGATGGTGAAAAGGAGGAGGATGCAGAAGCTTGGATTCTTAACATGGTTAAATAATTCCAAGTTTATGAATATGGAAGTAACCTATAATCTAGACTGGCCATTTACCAACTAGAGGGTAAATCTACTCTTTGGTGGGAAGAAACCAAAATGTTAGACGTGCTGGATGAAAAAATTGTTACCTGGGAAGACTTTCAAACCAAATTTAATTCTAGATATCTGAATGAGAGATATTATGAAGATAAATACAAAGAATTACATGAGCTGAGATTGGGACAGGTCATAATTGATTAATTGGTTATCAAATTCACTAACTTTCTTCGCTATGTGCCTTACATCAGAGAGGAAAAGGTGAAAGTATAGCAATTTTTAAACTTCCTACCTACCATCTATAAAGAGAGAATTGAATTTGACAATACAAATACAATGGATGAAGCTGTTCGCAAAGAAAGCCTGTGTTATTAGTAGTTCAAATGCAGAAATGATCAGCTAAAAATTTGGTAAAACAAAGAGAAGAGGAAGAGTGACTCTAATGTAAAAATAGTAAAACTAGCTTACTTGAAAAATTTTGGGAAAAACCATCAAAGGAAGAAAATTAATAAAACTAGCAAAAAGCAACGAGCACAGTCACAGACCGGGTCTAAGCAGATGGATGCAAACAACAAAAAAGGAAATTGTTGTTAAAATGAAAGAACCACTAAAGTGTTAGGGATGTGGAGAACCTCACCTGTTACGTGACTTTCCTCAAAGAATAGTTCAGAACATTCAAGTGTTATGAGAGGAAACTACTGTAAATGACCTTACTCGAAACATTCCTAGGATCAGAGTTGCAATTGAAGATTGTCAGGCTGAACACCAATCAAACATGATAGAATTCGAAGGTATGATTGTTGAACAACCTGTTTCTATTTTGATAGATCCAGGAGAAAATTTAAGCTATGTAAGTCTAGAGATGGTGGAAAAGTGCAAGTTAAAAAAAGAAAAAATTTACCAAGCATGGTTAGTGCAGTTAGCTACAGTAACAAAAAGGAAAGTGACCCATAAAATTCCAAAAAATGTTTCTAATTTAAATGGGTATGAAACTGAAATTCATGCCAGGATACTCGATTAAACAGATCCTAGCATATAAAAAGACTCATGTGCTACCTTCAAAATTAAAATTCTTTGTTAAAACCACAAATATGTTCAACTCAAAAATACATATGAAGGAAAGAGAGCCACATAAATAAAATACTGATATAAAAAAAAAAAAAATCCTTTGGCCAAATATTACAATGGGTGGCCTCTTGGCTCTCGGCCCTTCAAACAATTTCTCTTACTCTCTCTCTCTCTCTCTGTATTCCTCACTTCCTCATTTCCTCCCTTGTTTTTTCTCGCCCTGACAAGCTACATATTTATACATAATTATAATTTATTCCATTCCATAATTTCCTCCACACAAATCTCAACTTAAAATCTAAATTAGATTTATCTTTTTTTGGACTCAACTAAGTCCCGTTTTTGGAATTCCTCATCCATAGATTATCTACCTAATTCAACTCCACTCATATCCTTAATTATTTAAGGAATATTCACAATAATTCTCACATTTATATTTTCTCTCTTAAATAAATAAAAAATGTGCAAAATAATTAATAAAATAATTAAAAATCATCACCCCCCGAATTACATAATTTAATAATGAAAATTTAGTTTTGATGCTCCTGCATCAGACTCCCCATGTAAAGAAGCTTCTATAGACTCCTGTCTATGAGGTCTGTTGCTTTTCTATAATAATGTGACAGCCACAAGTCCTGATGACTTGCTCCCTCCAGGATTCCAAATTATGTTCTGCTGCTGGCCCTTCAAATTATGAACTCGATTTGGTAACTTATCATTCACTCTGTCGATCGAATTCCATCAGCTTCTCCAACAATTTCTTCTGCCAATTCCTCAGAGTAATTCCTCTTTGTCGGATTATTTCATCTCTAACTAAGATGAACACTCAAATTTCTGCAATGAAGAATAATCAAGAACTCCTTCTTGATTAAAAATATAGTCTTTGATTGCTTTTATAGCAATAATTTCCTCATCCAGTGTTGTACCTGCATTCACCAACAAATTGTTAGTTTTAAAAAGATAAGACCTTTCAGTCTCTTTTGATGCTTCAAGCACCAATATCCCATCATCGACTTTCTGAACTTCAATAGATTCTATTTTGAATTGTTGGCTGCTTCCATCTTTATCCTTCTAGATCAATATTTATGTCTCCTTTATGTCTCTACGGACATAACTTTCTTGCTGTTTCTGACCTTCCATCTCAACGCCAAATAATTTCTACTCAATTTCTCTTATTTCGACATCATATCTGTTAATTTCAATGTCTATACCTATAGTTACATTATTATCTGAAAATTTATAGCATTCATTCAACTCTATAAATGTTAAAAACATTTCATCTCTATCACACATAGTAACTGCAATTCCTTCTGGATCAGGTTCTGCAATCTTCACTTCTCCCTCAAGTTCCTTAAGCCATCATTCCAAGAACTCGATTTCCATATGAAATCTTTCCAACACTTCATCAAAACTTTCCTTCCTAGCTTCATTCTTCTTCTGGGAATCTTCTTCAGTTGTCCCGGTTTCAACATCATTACATTGTAAACTTCTGTCGGTAAATTCACTAAACAAATACATTTGTTTACCTCCTTGGAATATCTCTTCGATATTTCCATTTTTCTTCTGCTCCATGATAGCTTCAATTTTCTGTCTTACCCCAAATAAGAATTCATTTATGATTTCTTCCTGTTGCAACAAATTAGTCCCTTCCTCCTCTGAAAGGAATTCTCCATCAGACTTCACCTCAAGAGTTTCATTCTTCTCTGTGACAGTTTCACCAAAATGTCCAACATATTTCGCACATCCTGCAAACATACATAAACTGTGAGATTTAAAAATGCAAGGCTTCATAGCCTCATTTTCTTCTCTTGCCAACACATCTTCAAATTCTTCCGAACTATCAAGTAGTTCATGAGATCTTCCTCATTGATCTCTTCACCCAGAAATTCACCCTGTTTTGGGCCACAAATGAAAACTTCCATTTTCAACTCATCCTCTCTGAGTTCTTCACACCTTATCATCTGCTTGAGCTTCCTCAGCTCTTATGCCAACTTTATGTCTACCTGATGTTCTCTCTTTGTGTGTAGTCTCTACCACTTTACCTTGTTTCTCATGGTCCAACCATGTGTCTAGTATTTCACATTTTTCTGCAACAATTCCATTAAAAATTCAAGGTGAACTGTTATCTCAGCCTTCTCCCACTCATAATATTCATCCATGAACTGGTCACTTATGCCACTTACCTTGGCATTTTCCTTCTTCCTTCTTCTATTGTGGTCTTCATCAGGTCTTCTAAAATGACTATCAACAATCATCTTCTCCTCCTTTGTGAACTTCATCTATTCACGCTTGGATTTCATTCAATCCTCTTTTCAGCAAGTCCTCACACTTTCCATTCAACAATGCAAGCTTTCTTCAGGCGTTTTATCACTTTCAGTTCTCTGTCTTAGAATAATTTATGGGAAATTCTCTTGCTTCACTTTGCTGCAAAATAACAACTGCAATAATTCATGGGCTACAATGACCAACTCTTTGGGTGTTGGGCTCCACCGATCATGCACCTAATTACATTCAGATCCTTGACTTTAGCTTATTACTATCTGACTTTAGGCTTACACCAATTCTTCATCTTGGATGAGAATACTCAATCTTAACTCAAACTATCCAAACTTTCATTTGACTCTAACATCTATTTTGACTTCAAGGCTTGACCTAATGATAGTGTATATTTTGACTTAATTCAAGTTATACAATCCTCCAACAAACATACACCCCTAATACATTTTAGGATGTAAAATATTCACTATCTTTCATACTTATGAAAAATCATCAGTTTTCCATTATGATTTCACATGATACTGAAGTCTTTAGTCAAAGTGCATTCCATATTTTCCAAGATTTATTTATGGTGAAAATAAATAAACCATTAACTTTTCAACAGTCAAAAATACCTTTCTAAATTATCATACCTTATGCTCCCTTCAAGGTTATTAAAAAACCTTCTCTTTGCAATCTCAATTCTCTGGTTTCCATTCTTCTATGTACAGAGAATAACCTATTCATATTTCAACCTCTTTGATGAATGATGTAAATCTCGTACATTGTGTCCATCCTGAATATCACCTCCTTAGATACCGCCGCAAATATTTTAAAACATCAAGCAATTGTGTTTACAATCTTAAAACACAAATCAAAATAATTCTCCCTTTTCCAACTACAAGCTTTGGTTCAAACCTTGCGTTGCAGATCTAGAAGTAGTTCATCGCAGATCTTCTCTGCATCACAGTCATCCACTGGATGCTGTCAACCAACGCATCTGTCTAACATGTCCTTGGAGGTGTAACACTACGTTAAAGTTTCGATCCTCCTTCCCTTGTGCCATGTTAATTGTTTGTTTCTTCATTAACGGATATGCTACGTCTTTAATCCGTCCTTCCTACTTCTAATTCCATCCTTTGTTTATAATTCAATAATTTTGATATTGCTTCTGTTGCAAGCTTCGTTCCCAATTTCTACTACTTACGTCATACCCCAGGTCATTACCATATGCCACGGCGTCCACCGCTCACTCTCATCACACCAACAATTCTTCACGCAATGGCTATGTCAATATACCAGCACTGTCAACACAGTTTAAAACACAAACACCACCATTGTATTTGCTTGATGGTACTGACCTCAATGCAAGCTAACACACCACTCTGAAATATAGCAATTTCGAATTGAATATGCTAAAACCTGAAACATAAATGCATGGACTGCGTACCCCTCTTATTAGCTTTTCATCGTTATATATTTTTGTTAATATAGCTGAAGACAAGTCTGGAACCACAATCCCATGAGGTCTGGGGTTAATTTCTTCTCACAGAAAATGAAAACCACTCAACCAAACCACTACACCATCCAACGCTTTCAATGTTTCAACATTTTGCCTAGGTGTATTTGCCTGCATCCGTACCAAGGCCGTACTCCACTACAGGGTTTTTAAATCATTGCATCGCCCTCCACAACGAAAAATCATTCTCCTGCAATCACACACTTATAGACAGCATCTACATACAGTTTACAGATTCAAAAAAAATGTAGAATAGGCATCTTTCCGGCTTTGATACCAAACGATGCCAGGATATTGGGTTAAACAGATCCTAGCATATAAAAAGACTCACGTGCTACCTTCAAAATTAAAATTCTTCGTTAAAACCACAAATATGTCCAGCTCAAAAATACATATGAAGGAAAGAGAGCCACATAAATAAAATACTAACATACAAACAAAAAATGCTTTGGCCAAATATTACAATGGGTGGCCTCTTGGCTCTCGGCCCTTCAAACCATTTCTCTTACTCTCTCTCTTTATTCCTCACTTCCTCACTTCCTCACTTGTTTTCTCTCACCCTCACAAGCTACATATTTATACATAAATATAATTTATTCCATTCCATAATTTCCTCCAAACAAATCTCAACTTAAAATCTAAATTAGATTTATCTTTTTTTGGACTCAACTAAGTCCCGTTTTTTGAATTCCTCATCCCTAGATTATCTACCTAATTCAACCCACTCATATCCTTAATTATTTAAGGAATGTTTACAATAATCCTCACATTTATATTTTCTCTTTTAATTAATTAAAAATGAGAAAAATAATTAATAAAATAATTAAAAATCATCACCCCCCTAATTACATAATTTAATAATGAAAATTTAGTTTTGATGCTCCTGCATCAGAAATTCATATAAATATTTTGCCTCTAGGATCATATGACTTGTTAGTAGGAATGGAATTGTTGGAGAAGCATAAAGAAATAGTTAAATTCTTAGATAAAATAGTTCATTGCATAGATGGTGAGGGAAGAGTTGTGATAGTGAAAAGAAAACCAGGACCCATATCAATCAAACAAATTTCTGCACTACAACTAAAAAGGACAGCAAGAAAGGGTTGTCAAGTGTATGTTGTACAAGTGGAGGAATTGGGATAACAAACTGAAAAATAGGTTATAGAAAAATTACCAGTACTCAGAGAGTTCAAAGATGCATTTCCAGAGGAAATCCCCCATCTACCCCTAAGAGAGGAATTTATTTATGAATTGAATTAGTACCAGGAGCTACACCTATCTCTATAGCATCCTATAGAATGAGTACCCCTAAATTGTTAGAGCTAAAACTTCAATTGCAAGAGTTATTAGAAAGAGGGTACATCATACCAAGTGTGTCTCCTTGGGGAGCACAGGTACTATTTGTTAAAAATAAGGACGACACATTAAGAATGTGCATAGATTACAGACAACTGAATAAATTAAATATAAATAATAGATATCCTCTTCCAGGGATAGATGACTTATTTGATCAAGTGAGAGGAGCCACTATCTTCTCAAATATTGATTTAAGAATAGGATATCATCAACTCAGAATTAGGGATGAGGACATCAATAAAACAACATTCAGGACTAGATATGGACACTATGAATTTGTAGTCCTACCATTTGGGGTTACTAATGCACCTGCTACATTCATTTGTTTAATGAATAGTGTACTGCACAAGTATCTAGACAATTTTGTATTAGTGTTCATTTATGATATTTTGGTGTACTCCAAAAGCGAAGAAGAACATAGAAAACATCTAAGAGTAGTCTTGCAAAGACTTAGAGAACTTAAATTATATGAAAAACTCAATAAGTGTGAATTTTACAAGGATAAAATTCAATATTTGGGTCATGTGATTTCAAATGATGGCTTAGCAGTAGACCCAGAGAAAATACAAGTAATAATGGATTGCAATGTACCTATTGATCCCAACCATAGGATCATTTATGGGTATTGCTCGATACTATTGTAGATTTGTGGAATGAGTTTCAGCCTTAGCCTATCCTATTACTTCTTTACAGAGAAAAGGAGTGAATTTTGAATGGACAAGCCTTAGCCTATCCTATTACTTCTTTAAAGAGAAAAGGAGTGAATTTTCAATGGACAACAAAGTGTCAAAGTAGTTTTAAACAATTAAAACTTAAACTAGCAACTACCCCCATAATGAAGATTGTTGATCCAAATAAAAAATTTGTAGTATGTACAGATGCATGTGCAGAAGGGTTAGGAGGAGTGTTACTGCATGATAATTTAGTCATAGCATATGACTCGAGAAAATTGAAGAAACATGAACAAAATTATACTGTATATGAATTAGAATTAGCTATTGTGACACATGCATTGAAAATGTGGAGACATATCTGTTGGGAAAGAAGTTCATATTAATGACAAATCACATAAGTTTGAAATATTTCTTTACTCAACCTGATTTAAATGCTATACAAGCCAGATGGCTATCTTTGCTTAGTGAGTTCGAATGGAAATAAAACACATTAAATGAAAATAAAATAAGATTGGTAATGCTTTGAGTGTGAAATTTTGACCAATGTTGGAAGTAGTGTGAAATTTGAAATAGAAGAACTAGTACGGGAAGTGATGATGCAAGACCAACAATATGTGAAATTGCAAGAGAAAATGCAGAAAACTGAAGTAGTGGGATATACTAAAAATTAGAAAGGACTGATTTATTACAAACAAAAATTGTATATTCCAAATGTGACCTCTTTAAAAGAGGAAATTTTAGATGAATACCATAAAATACCTTATGAAGGTCATCCTGATTATCAAAAAATGATTTCAGCATTGAGGAAGAACATGTTTTGGCCAAGTGTGAAAAAATATGCTGCTGATTATTTAGCTAGGTGTTTATAATGTTAGTAAGTAAAAGTGGAACATCAGCATTCGGAAGGATTACTGAACCCTGTACCTATTCTAGAATGGAAGTGGGAAGTGGTTTCCATAGATTTCATTATTGGATTGCCTAGAACTAAGTATCAACATGACTCTATAGTGGTGGTTGTGGACACATTGACTAAGGCTACACACTTTTTACCTGTACAATCTAATTTTGGCACAACTCAAGTAGTGAATGTATTCATGAATGAAATTATGAAACTACATGGCATTCCAAAAATGATTATATCCGACAGAGATGAAAAAATTACTTTAGCCCTTTGGAAAACTTTGTTTGGAGAAATTGATACCAAATTGAACTTTAGTACCGCATACCATCCTCAAACAGATGGGCAAGCTTAAACAACCAACTAGATTTTCGAAGACATGCTACACATGTATGTTATGGAGAGACCTACAAAATGGGAAGATTTTTGCGTCTGGCAGAATTTTCATATAATAATAGTTATCAAGCTTCAATTAAGATGAGTCCTTTTGAAGCATTGTATGGAATAAAGTGCCACATGGAGCTTAGCTGGTGTCAACCAGAAGATAAGTTAATTATTGGACCTGATGCATTGCAAGAGATGGAAAGAACTGTGAAGAAAATTTAACAAAATATTAAAACAACTGAAAATTGACAAAAGAGCTATGCAGACAAAAATATAATTCATAGAGAATTCAAAGTTGGAGACCATGTTTACTTTAGGATTAAGCCTAAGAAGAGTACATTATATACTGGTAGTTGTGATAACTTAGCACCAAACTACTGTGGAACATTTGAAGTTCTAGAAATAGTGGGGCCAATAGCTTATAAATTGGCTCTACCTAGTCATATTAACATTCACAATGTTTTTCATGTTTCCTTATTGAAAAATTATGTATATGATCCTACTCATGTAATTGATTGGACTGTGATACAGGTGGAAATAGAAGGGGAATTTCTTCCAGTGCCCCTTCGTATACTGCCATGGGTATAAATTGAGCTCAGGAATAGGACCGTAGCTAGGGTGAAAGTGCAGTGGAGGCACTTTATACTTGAAGAAGCTACATGGGAGTGAGAAAAGGAAATGAAAGAGAAATATCCATCACTTTTTGGAAACTAAATTGATATTTTGCAACACTGAGGACGGTGTTTGGTTTAGAGGGGGAATATGTAATATCCCTATTTTACTGCTTTTATTTAGACATTTGAAAATCCTAAAGGATAAGTGGACCTGAAGGAAAACTATATGTGTGGACATATTATATTTTTTTAATTAATAAATGTGGAATTTTAATTATTTTTCAAAGACTAAAGTATATTGGAGGCCAGGATTTCAAGTCCATGAGGATAGAATTAAATCCAAAGACTTTCCCAAAATCTCCAAAAATCCTTGGAGAAAATAAAATAAATTAAAAATATCAGATTGGAGATAAAAATATAAAAGATACCTCAGTAAAGTGGAAAGTTACTCAGAAGAGGTGAAATAAAACTAGAAAGAGGAAAAAGCTAGTTTTAAAGAGCTTTTGTGGAAAAAACAAAAGTAAAGCCTAGGCTAAAGGAAAACAACATCCAGATTTAACTAGACGCAGTTATGGAAATATGTTGAAGGGAAAGCAGGCTTAAATAGGCCATTCCAGGGTAGACAAGAAATTGTCTACACTTTGGAGGAATTGGTCTCTACTCGGGGGGAGTTGTGGAGGAAAGCTCAAGGTTGGGTGGGAAATAGTCTTTACCAAAAATTGGTATGCACAGTTAATTAAATTATGTCTTATGATTATGTTGTTATAATGAGGATTATAGTATAAGAGTACTTATGTTTTATGTAGAAAGATAAGTGGAAAATTATCTCTTCTGAGTTATCAATTTGTATAATAAATTATGTTATTATTAACAGTCAAGTGTTTGATGTATTTAACAGAACATAACTATAGCAGGCATAGTTTAGCTTTGTATAGTTACATAGACTAGTTAACTTGGTTAACCAACAAAAATAATGCCTAAACCCCATTAGGAGGGTTTAAATATATAGTTAGGTTGTAATAATTACAATAAGAAAATACATCATTAGGAGTGGAACTATTCTAAAAATGTTAAAAATAATTATTCTGTAAATAATAGTGAAATAGAGATATAGATACAGTGAGATGTATTTGTGAATCTAGAAGAAACATGATTGTGCAAATTAAGTAGAAAAACGTTTACTGTGCATGCAATACAAAACTCAACATATATTCATTTATTCTTATGCTCAAATAACAAATCAAATATCAATTACAAATTGAAGTACTAGAGGATAGTACGATTGTACACATAACACTTATTAAAAATTATGCCTAATGCAAGTAAGTATTTTAAATACTACAAACAATTGGGAAAAAAACATGTATAAACACCTTATAAGGATGAAATCTCATCACTTTAATAAGAACAACAATATGTATTAAAAATTATAGAACATGTCATCAACACTCTTATAATTACATTGAATTAAATCAAATGTTTTGGTTATTTATTACATATTTTATACATGAATAAATAACCTTGAATTCAACGGACCGAGTTTTGTGAATGATATGGACCAACCTATAAATAGATAGAACCAAATTAATTGTCAATGATTGTGAGAAAGAAGACACAAGTAGTGGGATCATAAATTGCGAGAGGTAAAATACCTGTACAAGAAACCCATATACAGAGGGGTTAGGATCTTAATTGATATGACAATTAAAATAAATACACAAAATCTTAGAAATTGACAATTTGAGTTAAAAGCATAAATTTACCTTACTAGCCAATTGGAAGCTATAAAATCCTTTCTGTGTATAAACAAGAAAACTAATTAGTTATGATGGTAGAGAGTAAATAGAAAGATAATATAAAATAGTAATAGTATTGAAAGTATCAATATAAATTGCCTGAATTACGGCCTACTGGATAATTACTGAAACCCATGAATGGTATAGAAGTAGGAAGAAGAGTTCCTGTACCACAAATAATTTTATTAATTGAGGGAATTAAATAAAATAATCCATAATTCATTACAGAAGAACTTAGATATTTTTACAAAATTTATTATTCTTCGCAATAATTATAAATATAAGAAATGATTTCTATAAAAATGAGAATGAAGTAAAAGATATATATGTCATGAATGTAATTATATAGATAAGAGGGCCTTTGTAAACGAAGATAGAGTCACGGAAATCCAACTCTGTGGCAACCATAGATTCTAATTTTATTACAAATAGTAACGACGTAGAGTAAAAATTAAATAACATAATTACTATTCTTTTTCCATACATCGTTGTTCATCTGGAATAACGAAAACTAATTAGTCTGCATCGTTGAAGGCAAAATATGATGGACTAAATCGTAAAATGCATATTATCATGTTAAAATTTTAACATGATATTGGTGTTGATTAAACAAATAACACTACGTACATTCAAAAAATGACAGTGTAACGTGAAGGTATCTCAACAGTGAAATTATATAAGCGTAATTATATTGATTCTAGAATGATATGTAAATCATTGGGCCAGTCCAGAAATTCATATGGAATAAGACTAATTTTCATGGAAAATTCAAGACAGAGGAGTACAAACGAAATACGTAAAGCTAATTCAAACTCCATATGAAATCGAATACAACTATAAAGTAAAGATACATACAGAGAGAAGTAAACAAGTTTCTTAATGCAATCGTATACCTTCTCAAAAACCATAAACAAAGTCGAGGGAACTTTTACAATTTGATATTAAATCAAATTTCAACATTGATTTTATATTACAGATAGAGAGGTATAAATCGAATACCACTCTCTAGAAAACAAAAGGAATTCGTACTTCTCTGGGAAGAAATTAAAAATTTGGGGAAAACGTTAACATTAACCTCCGAGGAAAGAATTCAATTTCAAGAATGAAGGGAAATTAAAAAAATTAAAACGAGTTGCCCAAGGAAATAGTATACTGTCTTAGATACAAAACCACATTAAAACAATTAAAGCCGGTTAACATTCCCATAGCAGAGGTACCGAAATTATAGGAAGGGAAAATGGAAATGATGAGAAATGAAGAAATGTGGGAATCTATTCAACTTACATGAATAACCCGAATCGATGTTACCTGAGAGGTTCACCTTGAGTTGTTTGTGCTGAGAAAATTACAATGCATTCAACGAAAAAACAAGAAAGAACTTCACTGTTCTCTAAAACAATAACAAAACTCAGAGTAAATTAGTAAAAAAATTTATGGAATAACTAAGACTTTAAATAAGAACCCACTCTGTAAATTAATTGTGAAGAGATACATTTGAATGAATTTCGTATAGAGGAAATAAGTATACCTAGAGTTGTGTGTAATGTTGTAAGGAGAAAATGGTCGTGGAATTTTGTAGTAGATACAGTATGGAACTAGACCCGAAAACCTCATACGAAAATGGATAAATCAAAAAGAAATCATGAAAAATGAATTGCCATAGAACCCTAAACAAAGAGAATGGAGGGAGAAAGTACAAGGTCATATCCAACATCAACGTGGCATGAGATTCGAATTCCATTGGAGCGTAAAAATAAATATGGCCTTGTCACGAAATTAATACGAAGGACAAGCAATTAAACAATGATAGCCTCGAACAGAGAAACGTTACAAGAGGGATGTCACAAATTTAATGGAATTTATATAAAAAAATCAAATATGTATGGTCTAATATCCATATAAGACTTTGGAACATTAAAATTATATGGTAATTCAGATAAATGATGCATCGTAAATCCAAACATATAAATGGAATAATGTATCATTAATTAGACATATCTAAATGTAAAGTGTTGTGTATAGAATTTGAATACCATTCAAATAATACTTTCATGAGGTTAAAAGGTTAATTCGTTGGCTAGGAAATAGCAATGAAACCCTTAAACCATTATATTGATATGGTTAAACATTAATTCATTGGCTAGGCATTAGCAATGAAACTATTAAAGGGTCTGTTCAATATATGGATAACGGAATTTCATTATAACAATATTTGAATCTTAGCTAATACTTAAGAGAGTTCTTATAAGAATATGATATGAGTAAAGTGTATTTAATATAATTTGAATTGAGAATTAGTGTAATGATTATGAATTTAGGATGTGGATAAGGATCCAAATAGATAATTTTAATGTTAATTATTAAATTTATCATGTTAAGAAAAATTCTATCAAAGGTATAATAATAGAAAGGGTATAGAGTAATAGTAATTAGAAACTATTATGAATGACTTCAAGGACATTAACAAAATGTAAGAATATGATGTGGGATGGACATCATTGCAAGCAAAATTCTGACAACAATTACGTCGTTATATAATATGTTGATGACAGAAAGTAAAATATTTAACAAAATGCTAATGTTTCAAAATTAAATAAAGTCAATAACAACCAAAGCATCATAAAATGTATAAATAGAAAAAAAAATTGGGTGAGTAGAGTTGTTACATTTTGGTGATGGGCTTGTTCTCCACATGCCACGTGTACTCATTGGCAATCATTGACTAATAAGCATGTAGAACCCAAGAGCTAGACCTAGACTAGTGCCAACCTCCTCACAGTATATTGGATTTAAATCCACGTCATAATAAAACCACTTTTCCTTATGTTCTTGCAATAGTTACTCATTGAGCTGACTTCGTAGGTGATACTCGTTATTCCCGTGGTTATTCTAGGAAGCCCATTCTTGGAAATGCAAAACCTGAATCACTAGAGACAACTATTATGTCTAGATTAAACCATATTCCTCATTAGAAGGCCCTAATATTTGTATTTTTGGTCATTTATTTTAGGAAATGAAGAGGTGGAATCACTTTTCCTTGCATAATCATCAACTTGAAGTCGTCAATTTGAATCCTCTTTACTCTGTCCAAGTTTGAATGGTGAACCAAACCCTAGAAGTGGGTCAACAACATAAGGGCCCTATCCAACTTTTCTGATGTTCTCTTTTTTTTTTACTAATGTATTATTGTGAGAATATGGTTTTATAAATTATTTATCTTTCACTGTTGTTCTAAACTATTTCCCCATGCGAAGAAATACCCATAACCAAATTATCATGCTCAACCTGTGTTGAATTTGGCTCACTAATAGAGACACTTGACAACCTAGTTGGGGAAGGAACATCTTCCCCTATATCATGATAAGAAAGACATACTATAATTATGTACACTTAATAAACACCCTAAACACGTATTGAATTTTTGATATCTAAAATATTTCACTATTGAAACAAATTTCTTTCACTCAATCCACTTTAACATGCACATCCTTTAATACCTTAGATAACTATTATTAAGTTTCATGGTTGTAATTTGTTCAAAATACATATTTTCGCTAGAAATAAAAACAAAGTAAATATAAGCATGGTTTGATTTCATGTGTTACATGGTAAATGCACTAAATTTTATTTCCCAACATGTTGTGCTTCATTAAAATTATCGTTTACGTGGGATGAGAAGATTCTTAATTTCATTGGCATGAACTATATCTTGAATAATAATTGTTTATTTTCAATGCTTAATGAATGTCTAAGAAATATGGTGAATGAATGATATTATTTTTCAAAGCTTTATGATTAAATTCATACATTGATCTATCTTACGATTGTTATTCCATCTATGTCTCACATGGATATAAGCTTCATGTGGGAATAAAAACATTTCTAGCATGTATGGTTAGCATTACTTTAATATTTGAAAAATATCTGTTATCCAGAATAATCAAATTTCATAACAAGCATATTTTGTAAATAATTAGAGGAAAATGAAAGAAAAATGAAAAAAGGAAAGGAATAGACTAGACATCAATGATAAAAAGGCATTAGAGAAAAAATTCACATATTTTGTTATTTCGATCTTTGATCACTTTCATAAATAGATCTATAGGAGAAGAAAGAGGAAGCACTTGGAAAAAAGAAAGCAAAGGAAAAGAAAAGGCAATCAAGGGAGCACAGGGAAAAGGTTGGAAAAGAAGCTACAACAAGGTGACATTGCAGGTTACAGGTTGCATGTCTGATTTCATTTTTGAGATTTGGATGCATGGTACATGCATTTGGTTATTTGGCTTCTTTTCCCTCATTCACATGGGATTTCCTAGATTGACGGTGGTTTTCAAACTTGCATTGTCATTCCCAGGATAGCCACGGTGTTGTGGGTTCCTTGTTTTGTTTAAGCTTTGGATGGTTGGTACACTTTGGATCCTCATGAGGTGGTTTTTTTTATTCCTAAGGGTCAAGGGTGGAGATGGAATTTCTCCTGGAACTCTTAATGGATGGGTGGAGACAGGAAATTTCCTTTGGGTAAGGTGAAGAAATTTGGAGGCATTCAAGCTTGTTTGGTGTTGGTCATTTCTAGATCGGGTTAGGTGAAATCAATGTGGTTAAGGTGATTTGTCTTATATAATCCCTGGTTGGTTTTTTTTTTATCCCATGAGGTCTTGTATTTATTCTTGGAATATGGCATGGGGTTGATTGGCTAAAAGAGATATTTGTTTCAGCCCAATCTATGGTTCGGTGGTACATGTAAGTCCCAAATGCGGTTGAAATTTTCATATGTTAATATGATTTACTTCCTTATTTTTATCAAGGAGCACATTTAGTGATTATTATGTTGAAGTTATGGTTGGTCTGTCATGGACTCAATTTGGTTATATGTTGGTTATAGTTCTGGTTAAATGATGTTCTCTTGTTATGAATCGTGTTCATGATTTGATGAGCTATTGAATGGTTATGTGAATGCATGGGATAAATAGTGTTGTTATAGCTATTTTGAGAGGGAATTGAGATTTCTTGATGATTCCTTAATGATTTTAAGGAGACATTGAACATATATGCATTCATTAACTGTAGTTACGATGTTTACCATATTTTTAAAGAAATGTTCTCATGTGTTTGAAAACCTTTGAGAAAGATCTATCATTAGTACTTATCAAATAGAATTTTCATCTCCTTAACTTGACTCTAGAAAGTTCTTGGTTGTTTTGGGTACTAGCGTGTAGGATATCCTTGAAAATGTGGCACTGATTTCGCAGTCGTGTGCATGGAACTAGGAAATTTCAGCTGCAACCACACAAAGTAAGGCCTTTGTGTTTGGCTCTGATCTGAAAATGGGTTGGATAACTTGTTATGATTTTCAAGAACCTCCCACTCAGTTAAACAAATAAAATATCTAGCTTATACTTGACAATTTTCGGAAATTATGCTTGAAAGTGGTATATGATTTTTAAATTTTTAAGTGTCTTAAGTCCATTTTTTTTTTGCTGAAATTCAACATTTGTAACAAAAATATAATGCAGCAAATAAACATCCACACATAACAGCAAAATTAATGTAGGAGTTCACTCAAATATCGTGGGCTACGTCTCCTTGAGCTTTTTCATCTTGACTTGGCTCCTTGGGATTATGGTAAATTTTCTTTTACAAGTTCCACACTTAACTCCAATGGTTACTGAACTGAACCAAAGGGATTAGAATACCATCTATATCCCTGTCATGGTTGTCATCATTCTGCAAGCAGATCTAGGCTCCCTTAGACTCGATTCCTTCTATCGGTGCACGGGGCTTATCCATAGCACCAACTCCTTAAGAATTCTTTTATTGTCCCTAAAACCACACTTGCTATCTTCAGCACACATCAGACACCAAAAATGGACTGATAATTTGCTCAAAACGAGCACTGCATCCCCAAACTAGGCCTTCCTCCACAATTTTCCCTAAGCTGCCCAAAACTTGCCTTCAGCTTCTCAATCTCTAGAAGTCTTCAAATAGCTCTTCAAATCCCTTCATTAGATTCATAATTCCAAAAATAGTTAGGATAGACTATTCTTTCACTAAAAATAGCCTCCGACTACTCTAGTTTCGCCTCCAACACCTGTCGGCGCCCCTTGGCACTAGGGTCACTGAAAACTTCTCTAATGGGTTCTTGACCTCTAAAAATCCTCAAAATATTCTAAAAGTTCCATAAATGGATTCATAATGATTATTTCAGTCATAAATGACTATTGTTTCGCTGAATAAGGTCTCTAGCTGCCCTGGCTAGGCCTCGAAATACTACTGGAAAAAGTTGGCACTAATGGCCCCTGGAACTTCAATGAAGCATATGGGCCTTCAAAAGTCCTCTACAAGCTCTACAAACCACACCATTAGTTCCAGAACATATAAAACATCCAAAATTTAATATTGGATTTCTGAATAAGGCTTCTAGCTACACTGGCTAGGCTCGCCGCCTCAAACTGTTGCAGGCCCATGGTGGCCCTAGTGCCCTCTAGAACTTCACTGAAGCAAAAACCTTCTCAAAAGTCCTCTGATGGCTCTGCAACCCTCACCATTGAGTCTGGAATTTCTGAGATAGTCTAAATTGACTATTGGAACAAAAATATTCGGCCAATCTAGCTCTAGATAGAGCCTAAACTCAAATTGTCCAGTGTCACCCAAAAAACCTCCACTAATTGTGGAGAACTAGACTGAACTCTAGTTAAAATAGTAACTTCCACTCAAAAATTGGCGCGCTGCTGTATTTCCACCAGTCTCACCATTTGAGGAAACCGTGGAAATAATGGCTAGTGGTTGGGTGGCCACATGCCAACCCAAACCACACCTAACCATTAAAGGTTGGCGGAACCGCGAAATTCAATCACAGTTAAACTCCAACTGTAAAGCGGAACTCCAGGTTGAAGTTGGAGTTAGCGCTAACCACGCGGAGATGTTGGCAGAAACCGTTCCATGTGATAATTATTGAAAAATGTTGGCAGAGTCTACGCTAACCGTTGAAGACAGTCAACTAATGTTTCATGTTGTGGTTTGTTGTTATATCATGTAACCACTTCAATGGGGCCTTCTACCCATCACGTGGACCAAAGGCTTCTACCCATCACGTGAAACTTTTTTATCATCCACTATATGCCACGTAAACCTAATATATGCCTCACGTTAAGGTTTAACAACTTTATATTTTGGGTTTTAATAAAGAATTGTGGAATTTTATAAATATTAAAAATTTTAAAATTAATATATATATATATATATATATATATATATATATATATATATATATGATATTTTAAATCATGTAAAAGCTAGCATGCTTATATATATTTCCTTCCACATATAGCTATATTTATTTATAATCCAATGCTCTTTAGTAGCGTTCAATTGAAAAAAGGTATTAACTATCACCCTCAATAAAACCTATATATTAATCTTTCTATCCAAATATATTACTTACTCTTGCGACATATACACTTTTCCCTATGGTGTATACATGTTTCATCACTATTGCGTTGAACTTGGCCTAGCTTCATTCTAGCGGATTTCACTTGTCATATATAGTTTTAACACTATATAAACCTTATCACAGTTTCATTGGAATATATAGGTATTTACATTTTAGACCCATCGTATTCCATTTACATATAAACCTTATTACAAAGGACTCAAACCGAAGTAACATAATTATACTCCTGTTATAACAAATATTTCCAAGGAAATCTTTACGTTAACTAAACTTCATCATGTATTCCAAGGCCTTAACACTATGTGCTCATTAACCATGAAACCTGGCATTCCATTTTCAACTACATTATCCAACACTTAAATTTATAATTATTCACATTTGCATGTACCATGTACAATGTATTTATTGGTGCACTTATACCATATGGTTTTAAATCTTCATACCCTTAACGATTCGTTAGACATGTTTGCACATTACATGATTCGACTTGTCCTAACCATTTATTAAAGTCTTGGACATGAATCTGAAATGAAACTAAGGTGCTTGTCCTTTTAATCCCATCCGAATATATCTACGTCGATTTAACATGGAAAAAGAACAAAAATTCTATGGAGTATCTCCTTTTTAGTTTTACAAATTCAATGGCTTCCCTTACCTGTCAGATGGTAGAGTTAATGCTCCACGTCAACCTTAACTAGTGCTTCATAACTTATTTCATTTACATTGAGCAGATATGTCTTTAATGAACCGTATACAATTTAAGACCAACCAGGTACTCCACATATTTCTCGGGATTTTGATGACATTAATTTCTAAGTACTAGGATCATGGTTTTTGGAGACCACCCTTCCATCCTTGAGATTATATGGTAACCATATGGATGGGCGACACATGGAGGGTTCCTATCTATTATGAATTAGGGTTTCAAGTTCTAATAAAAAGCTACAATTTCTTCTTTACTAAAGTTCATTCCTAGTTTCATGGTGAGTCAAACGAACTTGTTTCCATAGTCTTAGTTTGTTATGTGAGTGTTGAGAGTACATTTTCCAAACTGAGACTAATGCATGGAGAACACTATGGTTGCCTTCACACTTGGTTGAGGTAACAATTTCACCATACAATTCTTTTCTATATCTCGTTTTTTGTGTTTTTGGTAAGTGGAATGATCTGTTCTGGCCATTCAATCTTGATACTAATTGTTTTCATGGGCATGAACAAATTTGTCCCATTGGGGACAATCTCTTCATGGAAAGCATTGCTGATAGCAATCCTCAATATTTTGCAACTCCAGCTAATCACGGATTTACGTCTCGTGAAATTTCCAGATCATAGGACCTATCATGTTTTTCTCCATGCGTTTATGTAGACCTTAACTTTCAGGGTTTATGGAATTTATTTCTTTAATAATGGTTTGGACTGATTGTAAAGAGTCAATTTTTCACATTGTCAGCATGTTCACCAGATTCTCCATTTTTCTATTTGGGTTTTGGATATTTTTATCTCCAGGTTTATTACTGTGTTTTGATAAATCACTAGTCTTTCTACTAGTGAACAATTTCTAAGAACTTATAGGCCATGAATGTCTTCCATAAATTTCCTTTCACAACTTTTACTCAGATTTTATAAGGGTGAAAATGCTGATGATATTTTCCATTGGAGTATATTTCATTTTCCAGTTTATTCATAAACCCTCCTCCTTGCGTTAATACTGACTCACTGTGTGTAATTTAAAATTCATATGTTCAAGCCGAAATTTCTCTATCACATCCTTGGTTGATCCTCTAAGGACTTGGTACTGTTACAGGTAATTTTGTGGTACTCGTGCTTCCAATTAAAATCATCCTCTTTTTTTTTTCTTTCATTTATCATTTTCCAATCATTCATTAATCCCTGATTTAATTTGAATTATTCTATCTCCGAGGGTTTGTTATTTCTGTCTATGCCAACAATTCTACTGGTTCTATTTTTGTATTGAGGTTGTTCTTTAACTATGATTCTCGTTCAGATTTCAACACATTGTCATGCTCTAAATATATTTACTCGTTTATTTTCAATTTTAAACTCTCAGTTAAAATATCCTAGAATATTATGGTTCTATATAGAACAACTATATTCTTCTTATGTAAGAAAGTTACATATATAAGTATTATTCATACGCTCCTCTTATGTCATAATGACTTCATTTATGGAGATTAAATTTTTCATATATAGTGCAAATTTCTCCTTCACTAATTATTTCCCCTTTCTGGCTACATGCATAATGTTATTGTGCAGGTCCATAAGGTAATTAACTTATTGATTTTACACTTAATTTATACTTCTTTTATTTATGGCTATGTTTACCATACTTAAACCGAGTTTAAATTTCTATTTGATCTCTTCCAGGTACATATATATATATATATATATCATCTACTGTTAGGAGTGATATACCTCCATTGATCTTTACTATTCAAATAGTAAAGAGTGGTCTATTAATTTTATATAGGTTGGTCAAAGTACCCATTGGTTTTCTCATATGTAACTTTGCATAGATTTTCTAGAACACTTAGCAATATTCTATAGAGGAACAATGTTCCCTATATGTAATATTTTGTTAAAATCATATTTTACTTTAACTGTTAAATCCTCTGGAATGAAACGTTTAATCATATGACTATATGGTTTTAGCATTCATACTTGTATGAGTAATTTCTATATGAGATAGAATCTCTTCATTTCAATTTAAAATATTGTGGTTATTCCATACATAGTACTTTCCTTTCCAGTTATGTTTTCACTTACAGTTCAATGGTATGAATTCATTCTGAAATATATACATATCCAAATTTCTGTATAGTATTTATTGATTCATAGTTTATCGTTTTCAACTATACTTACAACACATGATTTGTTTTACTACACTATATAATCATTAATCTTTCATGCATGTTTATTTCTGCTTAGAAATTATTTCATAATATAAAATGCAGATTAATAAGATAATACTAGAACAGATGAAATATTAATTTCCTAAGATTTACCTAACCTCAGATCTAAGCCTGATACTGGGTTTAGAAATTATGAGATTTGGTTCTGTACAGAGTTATGTCTCTACAACAATGTAGAACATAATATTTTTATTGTAGTCCATTGTGTTCAATGTACAATCGTTCCAAATTTATTTCTAAGTCACCTTAATTCTATAGCATAGATTCTTGTTCAGGTTCATAGTTTTATATATACATGTAGATCTATACTATTCTACTTCTTCAAACTCATAATTGAACCACAGTATAATTTAAAAGTGAAATTAATTGGTGCATACCACTTAAGGTAGACTAGGTTCCTCCCAACCTTTGAGCTCTTTCTCCACAGCTCACCACCGAGCAAAGATCAATTTCTTCAGCAATAGACAACCTCTTGTCTATTCTGAATCTGCTTATATATGCTTGCTTTCCCATTAGCCTATTTCCCTTAACTGTGTCCAGTTAAATCAGGATGATGCTTTCCTGTGTGCCTAGGCTTTCCTTTTGTTTCTTCCACAAAAGTACTTTAAAGCTAGCTTTTCCTCCTTCTAGCTTTATTCCACCTCTTCCCAGTAATTTCCTCTTTACTGGTGTAGCTTTTTAGATTTTTATCTCTAATCTAAATTGCTATATTTAATTTATTTCCTCCAAGGATTTTTGGAGAACTCGGAAAGTCTTATGATCCTTATCCATCCTCATGGATTTGGATCTCTGATCTCTAATCATTATCTAGTATTTACACCATTTATTCCTTTTTCATTTTATTAATTTAAATTAATAAAATAAATCCACAATCAATATTCTCATTGGGGTCCACTTGACCCTTAGAGTCTTTGACTGCCAAGTTTCTAAAAGAAGAAAATTACGTACATTACATATTCCCCCTCTAAAACAGAACATCGTCGTTGGTGTTATCAATTTCGAGGTTGATTTCTCAACTCAAGATGAATATTCCTCCTTCATATTTTCTTCTGGCTCCCAGCAGTTTCTCCAGAGTACAAGTACCTTCCTCTACCTTTACTCTGCATACTATTATACTCTGGAGGTTGATTTCTTCCTGCTTCGGTATAAGAAATATATCTGGAAGAATATTTTATTCCTATTTCTGGCTATCCACAATTCATATCAAGTCATATGAGTAGTATTATATATATATATATATATATATATATATATATATATATTGAACAGAAATAATCATGATAATATTTTGAACTTTAATAGTTTCAACAAAGTCACTTATTAGCAAAACCCTTCAAGGTTCACAGTAGTATAGTGAAATTTTAGCACAACTACTTATCATTCCATGTATTTCAGTGAGACTTCCTCCTCACGCATCCATGGTCTCATTTGAATTTCTTGGTGATTTCTCTGCACTTCTTGTCACCTTGACTCCTTTTGTCGGATTTTTACAATTCTTGTTACATTTTTCTTTACAAAACAAACATCTCGTTATTAGAAGTTCATGAATTTAGAAAAACAACTTTGTTAATGCAGGGGTTCTACTTAGTTCTATCCATTTTTTCGAGTTCATACATGCACTTCATGTACTTAATAATTGATTAACTTTCTCAATCGATTCTGATGGTGATAACCATGCTCAATTTCAACTTAATACTGGTTTTTCTATAACACAATTTCCAAATTCCACTTAATCTTTACCTTATCAAGTGTATCAGTCATTACCTTACATCTTGTAACTTCATATCAGTTTACCATCTCGGTTTTAGAAACATTGACTACTTTTATGAATGTCCATTTCTAATTCAACCACCAGTTTTTAAGACAATCAATTTCAAATTTCTATCCAAGTTCTTAAGCCAATCCATTTCAAATTTATATCCAAAAAACTTCCTATTTCCGTTATGGAATAGGAATAGTATCCAAATTCTTGGTTTGATACTTGGCTTTCATTGCTTCTTAGGAACAGTGTCTGCCTAGAATTTTCATTACTCTTTCCTCATACTAGGTCAAACATGTTCTACTTTAAGTCTTGAAATTACTTTGAGTCACCCACATGTCCTATCTAAGGACATCTATGATATTTTTTTTAAATTTCTGCTATGCTGGGGTCACATTATTAATGTACCTTTTGTTTTTGAAATTATCATTTCCTCATAATTTGAAATATCTATCAATATTTCAGTATATTGCAGTTTTTCCTTGCCTTACTGCTGCACTCATTCTATTCACCTCAATTATTCACAATTAGAACTTTTATTACTTGAATATTCTTCAAAATTTTATAGACATTTCTCGTTAAAACATCTAAAATCTCCTTTTCTTTTCCTTTTTCGGTTTTGAATTTATTTCAACTCATTAAGGAAATACAACCACCTAGTTTGCTTAACATTTTTCATATTGTTGAAGAAATTATACTCTGGAGTCTTATATTTTCTGGGATTAAAGCCCTTTCTTACTTTACAGGTAATTTTATTTACTGGCTACAGCATACATTTCAGTAGAAACCTTACGACATAACCAGTATAATTCTGTGAATTTGTCTAAATTTTCTTCAATCATATGCTATAAATGAGTAATAATATTACCTCTAATCCTTCTGCCCAAGCCTTAGTACCACTTACCATTTCTCAGATTGGATTAGAATCTTCAAACGGGAGTAGTTATTCATTTAAGTCTTTTAACTGTTCAAGTTATTTTGACCTCTCTTTTTTTCCGGTCTATCCAATTTTCTCTTTCCTTGTTGCTATAGAGAGATTTTTGTATAGACTATTATTTTTCAATACCCTTGGTTGATTTTAGGGTAGAAATATTAGGAAATACTAATAATTTCATGCTTACTTAAGCATTTCCTCAGTCCACTACTCCTCCTTCTTCTGAATTTATCTGAATTAATCACAGATTATTTTTATATATAAATTTACTTTTTGTTAGGTATATCATATCATTTATGTCTTCGAGATTTTGCAGAATCGTAAAAAAATTTCGAAATGTTCTTTATATTATGTTTTACATGACACATCAAGGAGCACAATATTATCTATCCCATCACTTAGAACTTCTAGTTCATAATCTATGTATATTGTTCTTTATAGAGTTCTTCTTTAATTCTAATGCTAACATAGCTTTTTGACCATCTATCCTGAGTGGAGAATATTCATTCTTAAGCATTGGTTTATTTAGTTTTCAGTGGTATATACATACTCTGAAGGTTCCAATTTTTTTTTTGACCAATATTACCAGTGCTCCCAGTAGGGATATACTTGGTCTTACATAGTTTCTATTCAACAAATTTTTATCGTTGCAGTTTTAGCTCTCACTATTTTGGGTTATTCATCTTGTATACTCTAGAGAGTGATGTATCACATGGTTTTAACTTCATTTAGCAATCAACTTCCCTTTTAGGAGGATACATGAGGAATTTCATCTAGCACTACGTCCTTACTCTCCCTGCTGACTGATAAATTTTCTCTAATTTTCTTTTTCAGTTTGTTGTCTTAATTTTATAGCATGCATTTTTCAGCCTTTTCTTGTTGGCCTTTGTAATATCGTTGGTTTTTCATCACCAAAGATACCCTATAGGGTCTTTCTAAAAAATTTGGTAGGTACTTATTGTTGTTCTACCCAATTTATTCCTATTAACACCGCATAGGAATCGATAATTGAAACATTTAACTCAAACTCACGTTCTTGATATTTATTTACCCTTCATCAACCTTCGGTAACTTATATGTCACTTCATTACACAATTCTCGCATGCCAGAATTTTTTCTTTCTTTTCCTAACTGTACTTAATTCATCAACCAGAATAGGTTGTTTATCATTTATATACTTAAACCTATTTTTAATTATCTCTAGTCTCTTTTGTCCTACGATAGATTTTATACTTCTACTGATAAAATACCTACCATTTTCAGTTATGTATAAATTTCTTGATCAAATCCTATTTTTAAAAGTATTTAATTCATGATAAGTGGTTCATTATCCCCACCTTTTGAATTTGAGGGGGGTTTTCTTATCAAATTGTGGTCCTTCCACTCCACAACTTTCATTAGTATTGTTTTATGAAATTCAGGAGACAGAATCCCTCATTCCTCTCCTTATAGCTAGTATGTAGACAGTTTTTAACATCATCCTACCTTTGCTTTTTCTTTTGGTATAATAGGAAAATAGCATAGAAGGTTGGTGATTTTAATAACAAGTCACAATAATAAGTTCTTCCAACCTAAGCTCTTGAATTTCTTTGGCTTTTACATCCCACTATCAGTTATTCTGATAATTAATCTGAACATCTTCTTAAGTGACAGTTTCTCTCACTTGTTTTCATACTTTCATACTTTACTTTACCACTTAAAATTTCATACTTTCATACTTTCATACTTTACCACTTAAATTTATTTATTATCTTTAGAAGCCAAAATTTTATATAATCCTCCCTCTCTCCATCATAGGAGGGAGGCTTAATTTTTCGGAATGCACCCTATAATCCCTTGTTCCTCCTAGACTGTTGTCTAGAGGCTTCATATTCCTTAGACTCTTCTGAGTGATTTACAGTTCCCTTTCTCTTTCTTCCCGGACCTTCACCTTCATGACTGTCTCGGGAGGTCAATTCTCTAATTAACCTTTATTTCTCTTCACTGGCTAAAAATATCCTTTCATTGTGGGTTTTCAGTTGCATCAATACTCTTTGCATTTGGTGCAAACCATCAATGGAGCATTTAGATCTGTTGGATTTTTCCTCACCATCTAGATCCACATACAACTCATCCCCATCCCTCAGGGTTTTCAACTATATGTTTTGCACTGTTTCACTGTACATAAAGTTAAACATTAGTGAAAAATAAATTTAATAACAATTTCAAGCAAAATAATTTACCTCTCGTGTGCGCACACATTATGGCTCAGTGTTTTAACATGGGCTCTGATATAATTTGTAACATCTCTATTTCGACAAAAAAAATAATCTATTTATAGTACTAATTCCATTTTCATACTATGAACAACTTACAGTTTGTCATTTTTTGATGTATTCCTACCATCAAAATTTTACTTTGTTGTACAATTTCTTCCATCAACTTTATTCCTATACTAATTGGAACTAATAATCCAATTATAAGGTCTGAGTAGATCCTAAATTTATTCTACATGGACATTTGTATACTAATAGTTAATTTACCCCTTATTAACTATGAGTCATAATTTCTCACTCCATGTTAATAACTTAGGTATCTTCAAAGTATAAATCTCTTCCCACTATATATATTCTATTCTAATTTTATCTTAAATGCTAGTATGCTTATATATATTTCCATCCACATATAGCTATCTTTATTTATAATCCAACCGTCTTTAGTAGGGTTCAATTGAAAATGGGTATTAACTATCACCCTCAATAAAATCTATATATTAATCTTTCTATCCAAATATATTACTTATGATTGCGACATATACACTTTTCCCTATGGTGTATATATATTTCATCACTACTACGTTGAACTTGTCCTAGCTTCGTTCTAGCAGATTGTACTTGTCATATATAGTTTTAACACTATATAAACCTTATTACGGTTTCAATGGAATATATAGGTATTTAAATTTTAGACCCGTCGTATTCCGTTTACATGTAAACATTATTACAAAGGACTCAAACCAAAGTAACATAATTATACTCCTGTTATAACAAAATCTTGCAAGGAAATATTTACGTTAACTAAACTTCATCACATATTCCAAGGCCTTAGCACTATGTGTTCATTAACCATGCAACCTGACATTCCATTTTCAACTACATTATCCAACACTTAAATGTATAATTATTCTCCTTTGCTTGGGCCATGCTACAATGTCTTTATTCATGCACTTATACCATATGGTTTTAAATCCCAATACCCTTAAGGATTCGTTAGACATGTTTGCACATTACATGTTTTGACTTGTCCTAACCATTTATTAAAGTCTTGGACACGAATCAGAAATGGAATTAAGGTTTTTTTCCATTTAATCCCATCCGAATATATATACATCCATTCCATATGGAAAAAGAACAAAATATCTATGGAGTATCTCCTTTTTAGTTTTACAATTTCGATGAATTACGTTACCTTTCATATGGTAGAGTTAATTCTCCCTCCTGGAATGCTCCGCGTTAACCCTAACCAATTTTTCAACCCTTTTTTCATTTATTTTGAGCATATATGTCTTTAATAAACTATATAAAATTTAAGAACAACACAGTATTCCACATATTTCTCGGGATTTTGATGAAATTAATTTTTGAGTACAAGGATCGTGGGTTTTGGAGTCCACCCTTCCATCCTCCAGATTATATGGTAACCATATGGGTGGGTGACATGTGGAGGGTTCCAATCTGTTATGAATTAGGATTTCAAGTTCTAATAAAAAGTTACAATTTCTTTGTTACGAGAGTTCATTCCTGGTTTCATGGTGAGTTAAACAAACTCGTTTCCATAGTCGTAGTTTGTTCTGTGAGTGTTTAGAGTACATTTTCCCAACCGAGGAGACTAATGCATGGATAACACTGCCGTTTCCTTCACAATTGGTTCAGGTAACAATTTCACCATGCAATTCTTTTCTATATCTCATTTTTTTTGTTTTTGGTAAGTGGAATTCTCTGTTGTCGCCATTCAATCTTGATACTAATTGTTTTCATGGGCATGAATAGATTCGTCCCATTGGGGACAATATCTTCGTGGAAAGCATTACTGATATAAATCCTCAATCTTCTGCAACTCCAGCTAATCACGAATTTACATCTTGTCAAATTTCCAGATCATAGGACCTATCAGGTTTTTCTCCATGTGTTTACACAAACCTTAAATTTCCGAGTTTATGAAATTTTTTTGTATAATAATGTTTGGACTGACCGTAAAGAGTCAATTTTTCACATCGTCAACACGTTCACAAAATTATCCATTTTTCCGTCTGCGTTTTGGATCTTTTTCTCTCCCAGTTTATTAATGCGTTTTGATAAATCACTGGTCTTTCTACTAGTGAACAATTTCTAAGAAATTATAGGCCGTGAATTTCTTCCATAAATTTACTTTCACAACTTTTACTCAGATTTTATAAGGGTGAAAATGATGATGATATTTTCACTGGAGTATATTTCATTTTCTAGTTTATTGATAAACCCTCCTCCTTGCGTTAATACCATCTCGTTGTGTGCAATTTAAAATGCATATTTTCAAGCCGAAATGTCTTCATCAAATCCTTGGTTTATCCTCCGAGGACTTGGTATATTTACAGGTAATTTTCTGGTACTCGTGCTTCTAGTTAAAATCGTCCTTTTTTTTCCTTTCATTTATCATTTTCTACCCATTCGTTAATCCCTCATTTAATTCGGATTATTCTATCTCCAAGGGTTTGTTATTTCTAGCTATGCCAACAATTCCACTAGTTCTATTTTTTACTTGAGGTTGTTCTTCAACTATGATTCTCACTCAGATTTCAATGCACTATCATGCTCTAAATCTCTTCTTTCTTTTTTTTTCAATTTTAAACTCTCAGTTAAAATATCCTACAATATTATGGTTCTATACAGAACAATTAGGTTATTCTTATGTAACAAATACTACATGAAAAAAAGGAAATTGGTGAGGGGCGAAAAATGTCACCGTAAGCTCATTGGTGATGGTCAAAAGAGCCTTCGTCACCAAAAACTAAACGTCACCAAAGGTGGTGTCGCTGGAAGTTTAGGTGTTGTGGTGACATTCAAGGTCCATCACCAATAATGATTTATAATGACGGATAGTGACCGTCACCATTTCATATGAGCAATGGTGACAGACAATAGTCTTCATCACCAAAGGTGGCGTCACTGAAAGTATGTGCTGTGGTGACATTCAAGGTCCGTCACAAATATTGATTATAATGACGGATAGTGACCGTCACCATTTCATATGAACAAAAAAAAATTGTGATGGACCTCTAATGGCCATCACTATTGGTGCATATATATGGTGACGTTCACTGACCCTCACCATTTCATATTTGGTGATGACCAAAAGATGTCACCATAAGCTCATTGGTGAGGGTCAAAAAATGTCACAATAAGGTCATTGGTGATGTTCAACAAAGATTTTGTCACCATTCCATATGAATGTCAGGGCACGATGGAATCAAACCACCAACCTCCTGCTTGTAAAGCAGGTGCTCTTCCATTGAGCTAGCACCCTTTAAAGAACTAGAATTTAAAATATTAAACCTTGAAACTTTATAAATTCTAAATTATACAACTTTCGAGAAATTATAAAACTTTGTAAAGTCTTGAAAAATCTTTTACTAAACAAATTAAAGAATCTCTCTTACAAGTGTTAGAAAGTGAAACCCACTTTCATAGGAAGAGGAATTTTACCCTAGAATAGCATGCTCAATCATGAGGGGAGCAAGGGAAAAAAACTTATTGTATTACTGACCATTGAGACTCAATAATTTTCCACAGGCTTCCAAATATTGCTTAGTGCTATTTTTATGAAATAAATATAACTAAACTTTATTATAGATTGACCAACCATTTCAACTTGATATGAACAAATATGCCGCTCTACACAAATTTCATAGATTAAATGTTCTACTTTATATTAACAACCATGTTCTACTTCCTAGTTATTTGAATTTGTAAATAATTATAGACATCGAACCATATCCAAAAAAATATATAATAACTTATTGTATCACACACCACTAAAACCAAATAATTTGTCAAGGTTGTGATCTCTTCTATCCTAATATTTGTATGAAGTAATAAATAAAGTAGCAATAAAAGCTATTAAAACTACCCATGATGTTCTTTCACTCAGCTTGGCGTAAGCCTCCCCGCCTTCTATTTTTTCACAAAGTTAAAATTTTCTATATTGAAAAAATTACAATTGTGATAAAATTGGATAAATATTTTAGTTAATATAAAATTTAATATTTAAAAATTTAAAAGCAAAGATTTTTATATTTAAAAAAAAAAACTATATAGTAAAATAATAATTTTATAGTTGCTAAAAATAGTATGATATGTAATATCTATTTTTCCTTACAACTTGGAACAATAACTGTGTTTTATATGAGATTTTTAGACCTGAGCTTCTTAGGCATGAGGGTGATTTAATTTCATTCTATCAATTCTCTGTGGTCTGTATTTATTTTATTCTCTTTATTGACAAAATCCATTAGGTTCTAGGTGCTAGGCATACTTAGGGGTGAATGGATGCTACTCTGGAAGAGCACTGGAAGTATGTGGAGAAAGATGTTGAAGCTAGAGTGGCCTACACTATTAATATCCTTCGTGGTATAAAAGAAAAGTATGAATATCATCATAGTCTAAGAATATTGGACAGAGCACTTGTGGTTTCTCCCCAATTGTCAAGTAGATATATCGTTGGGGTACATCTTCCAAACAAAGAAATTCTTCTGGTAGATGACGCATGTGAAAATTTAAGAGTTCAGCTAGATAGTCAACTTGATGCAATTGACACCCTTGAAAGGAAAATGATTCAACTAGAATTTGAGTTGTATGCCCTTGATAGGGAGAAAGATAAAGCCAGTAAAGCTTGTTTGGTTGAGTTTCATAAGGAGCTTCATGATTTGATTGATAAGCTATAGTCGTTGAAACTGAAATACCAAAAATAAAAACATATATTAGATGAAATCCGGTGACTGAAGCAAAAACGTGAGAAATTTATGTTTACTTTGCAAAAGCAAGGTATAGGATGGATTTGGAACGAGTTGAAAATCTTCAATATGGTCCCCTTCCAGAAATAGAGGTTGCATTTGATACATAGGAAACTGGGCCGGGAGAAAATTTCATGTTAACAGAAAGTGTGGGACCCGTACATATTGCAGATATTGTGAATTGTTGGATTGGTATCCCTGTTACAAGAGTTTGTCAGAATGAAAATGAGTGGCTGATAGGTCTGTCAGACAGGTTTCATGAATAAGTTATTGGACAATATGAGGCGGTTCAAGCGGTTGAGGAAGTTGTCTACACAAATTTCACAGCTTAAATGTTCTACTTGATATCAACAATCATGTTCTACTTCCTAGTTATTTGAATTTGGAAATCATTATATACATCAAACCATATCCAAAAAAAATTATAATAACAAAATTATTGTATCACACACTACTGAAACCCAATAATTTTTCAAGGCTGTGATCTTTTCTATCCTAATCTTGTTATGAAGTAATAAATAAAGTAGCAATGAAAGCTATTAAAACTACCCATGCCATTCTTCCCCTCAGCTCGGCTTAAGCCTCTCCGTCTTCTAATTTTTCACAAAGTTAAAAAAATCCATATTGAAAAAATTACAATTGTGATAAAATTGGATAAAGACTTTAGTTAATATAAAATTTAATATTTAAAAATTTAAAAATAATATTTTTATATTTAAATAAAACTGTATAGTAAAATAATAAGTTTATAGTTGCTAAAAATAGTATGATATATAATATTTAATTTTCCTTACAATTTGGTAACAGTAACTATGTTTTATATGAGATTTTTAGACCCGAGCTTCTTAGGCATGAGGGTGATTTAGTTTCATTCTATAAATTTGTTGTGGTTTGTATTTCTTTTATTCTATTTATTGACAAAATCCATTAGGTTCTGGGTGCTGGGCGTACTGAGGGGTGAAAGGATGCTACTCTGGAAGAGCACCGGAAGTATGTGGAGAAAGATGTTGAACCTAGTGTGGCCTAAACTATTAATATCCTTCGTGGTATAAAATAAAAGTACAAATATCATCATAGTCTGAGAATACTGGACAAAGCACTTGTGGTTGCTGCCCAATTGTCAAGTAGATATATCGCTGGGGGACATATTCCAGACAAACCAATTGTTCTGGTAGATGAGGCATGTGCAAATGTAAGAGTTTAGCTAGATAGTCAACCTGAAGCAATTGACACCCTTGAAAGGAAAAGGATTCAACTATAATTTGAGTTCCATGCCCTTGACAGGGAGAAAGATAAATCCAGTAAAGCTTGTTGGGTTGAGGTTCACAAGGAGTTTCATGATTTGATTAATACGTTGCAGCTGTTGAAACTGAAATACCAAAAGGAAAAACAGATATTATATGAAATCCGGACTCAAGAAAAAACATTATAAATTGATGTTTACTTTGTAATAAGTAAGGGGTAGGATGGAATGAGTTGTAAATACTCAATACGATCCAGAAATAGAGCTTGAAATTACTACACATGAAGCTGGGTTGGGAGAAAATTTCATGTTAATAGAAAGTGTGGGACCTATGAAGATTGTAGAGATTGTGAGTTGTTGGACTGGTATCCCTATTACAATACTTTGTCAGAATTAAAATGAGTCGCTGATAGGTCTAGCAGATAGGTCGCATGAAAGAGTTGTTGGACAAGATGAGGCGGTTCAAGCGGTTGAGGAAGTTGTCTACACAAATTTCACAGCTTAAATGTTCTACTTGATATCAACAATCATGTTCTACTTCCTAGTTATTTGAATTTGGAAATCATTATATACATCAAACCATATCCAAAAAAAATTATAATAACAAAATTATTGTATCACACACTACTGAAACCCAATAATTTTTCAAGGCTGTGATCTTTTCTATCCTAATCTTGTTATGAAGTAATAAATAAAGTAGCAATAAAAGCTATTAAAACTACCCATGCCGCTCTTCCGCTCAGCTCAGCATAAGCCTCCCCGTCTTCTAATTTTTCACAAAGTTAAAAAAATCTACATTGAAAATAGTTAGAGTAAATTGTGTATTGAAAAAATTACAATTGTGATAAAATTGGATAAATATTTTAGTTAATATAAATTTTAATATTTAAAAATTTTAAAAGAAGAAATTTTCATATTTAGAAAAATATATATATTAAAATAATAAGTTTATAGCTGCTAAAAATAGTATGATATATAATATCTAATTTTCCTTACAACTTGGAACAATAACTGTGTTTTATATGAGCTTTTTAGACCTGAGCTTCTTAGGCATTAGGGTGATTTAGTTTCATTCTATCAATTCTCTGTGGTTTGTATTTATTTTATTCTCTTTATTGACAAAATCCATTAGGTTCTCGGTGCTGGGCGTACTGAGGGGTGAATGGATGCTACTATGGAAGAGCACCGGAAGTATGTAGAGAAAGATGTGGAACCTAGAGTGGCCTACACTTTTAATATCCTTCGTGGTATAAAATAAAAGTATGAATATCATCATAGTCTGAGAATATTGGACAGAGAACTTGTGGTTTCTCCCCAATTGTTAAGTAGATATGTGTTGCAGGACATCTTCTAGACAAAGAAATTGATCTGGTAGATGAGGCATGTGCAAATGTAAGATTTTAGCTAGATAGTCAACCAAAAGAAATTGACACCCTTGAAAGGAAAATGATTCAACTAGAATTTGAGTTACATGCCCTTGACAGGGAGAAAGATAAAGCCAATAAATCTTGTTGGGTTGAGGTTCAGAAGGAACTTTATGATTTGATTGATAATTTTCAGTCGTTGAAACTGAAATACCAAAGAGAAAAATAGAGATTAGATGAAATCTGACGACTGAAGCAAAAACGTGAGAAATTGATGTTTACTTTGCAAGAAGCAAGTTGTGGGATGGATTTGGAACGAGATTCAAATCTTCAATATGGTCCCCTTCCAGAAATAGAGATTGCAATTGCTACACAGGAAGCTGGGCTGGGAGAAAATCTCATGTTAACAGAAAGTGTGGGACCCGTGCATATTGCATAGATTGTGAGTTGCTGGATTAGTATCCTTGTTACAAGACTTTGTCAGAATGAAAATGAGTGTTTGATAGGTCTAGCAAACAGGTTGAATGAAAGAGTTGTTGGAAAAGATGAGGCGTTTCAAACGGTTGGGGAAGCTGTGTTAAAATAGGCTATAAAACTTAACAAGATACCTATACAATCCATGTATTTTTGCTAATTTGCACCATAGATACAAATTTCAGGTTCAAATTCAAAATCGGTGCTATGCATAATCAAGAACAATTCAGCAGTACACATCTTAAATACTCTGCAAATGCTAGCAGTACAAGCAAGCATGAGCTGTAACTAAACTCATGTAAGTTATGGAGAACTTACATACATCTATAATAAAACAAGTACAAGGCAATAATGGCTTTCTTTCTAAACATTAAAACTTAAGCACGACAATGCTATCCCATTGAACTCATTGATGCTGAGAACTACAACAAACCCCTCCTAGGATAAGAAGCTCACAACTAAGAACATAATGCATCATCTTCCTTCCCAGAGCCCTAGTTTCCACAAACAGATGGGATGGGGAGAAGTAGCTAACTATTATAGGCCCCGAATTGGTTAGGCATTTATATCATGATGCAATAAAGTATAAACTAGTCCCCATTATCATCTGGTGAAAATAATCATGCCTTGCATATGAAAGTGTGAGATTGGCAATTTTTAAGTTTTGTACGGAGTTTAAAAACTCATTTGAGAAAAAATGATGGTATTAAGCATAATAACCTCAAACAATAGCCTTTAAATTATCCCACAAATCCCAATTGAAATGATTTTCTGATTGAACCAAATGGGATCTGAGAAAATAATTCATCCAAACTGAACTATAACAAATTTTTGAATTTTATCATTTGATTTGTCCAAATTTTGTACTATTATTTGGACTACCATCAGCAGGGCAGAATGATTCTTACCATTCAGAATGTACTGGCTCTCTTTCTGAGAGTTTTTAGATATAAAAAAAGTGTTTTCTTATCTCATATATGAAATAAAACAAAAAAAAATGTTTGTGCATGTATAAAAATATCCCTTCAAAAGAGTTCATTGCAGGATTTTATTTGTGCCAAGATGAAACATGCATTTGTTGAATTGTATTACACAACCAGTCCGTAAACTGTACAAAATTGTTTTTTATTTAATTTTAGCATATAAATGTTAATATGACTTAATCACACAAGATAATGAGAGCTATTCTTTGTATTGCATTACTTGGAAAATTATGTGACAGTTTTCACACACCTTTCAGCTTATGAAAAGTGACATCAACAACTAAAAACAAATCTCATATAATTTTTATAGGTAGAAAACCTACCAAGCAATGAATATGCATACATACATTAGAAATAACCACAAAAGGGAAACATCTGAGTAGTTTTCTAAGATGTAGCTTCAGAATTTGAAGATAAATTTATATGCACATCCAACAAAGCCTTGCTGAACATCAATCCTTCCACAACTAGCCAAGCATGAAAGGTTAAGAAGACCAAAATAAATATCCAGATCAAGCTAAAAACTCCCAAGATGCCAACTTGAAAGGAAGGTGCAAAAATTTTTATTACTAAGAATTCTGGTAACATAAACAGATATACACCATAGAAATAAACAATGCAGGTTGATATGCACTTAAAAAAGAGAATAATTTAAAAAATCTGAAAGTTGAAGTTTTCAAGAAATAAAGTGTTGTGTTTATTTAGGGAACCAAAATTAAAAAAAAAAAAATAGTAGATTTTTTAAAGAATAATTGAATTCTATGAAAAAAGCTACAACATAGAAAATCATGTTTTTAATACATCATTTTATTTACATAAAAAGAGAAAACATCAACATGTTTCAAGTTTCAACACATAAATGAAAAATAAACTAGAATCAAACCTCATCGCTTTCGGCTGGTGTAGGACAACACACCACTTCTGGAATATGATTGGGATAATAAAACCAGTTGACCCATCACCCCATGCCCACTATGACCCAGTATCATCATCCTCCCACAAAATCTGAAATTACAGAAAATCAGAGATTTTCAAGGTTAGAGCTCAGTAAAACAAATTCTAAGAAACAACAAGAAAACAAAATATTCACCCTTGCATACAAATCATAGAAATTCATTTCACAATTTTTTCTTGTCAATAATGCATTTCAGATTTTGAATAGGAAAAGCTGAAAGAAAATAAATTGTTCATTCTTAAAAAATTGATTGGGAATCCTCCTTGAAAGAAAAACCCAGTTTTATACCCTTCTAGACAGGTGAAAAACTCCACAAGAGTCATACAATGTTTATCAATCCCTTATCATGCTAATGTTGTCTCACAAAATGTATCTTTTTTAATATTTTTAAGAGTATTATCTATTGATCCAAATTACAAAGATAATGTTTTGTCATTAATGAACTCAGATGAGCTTCCACCCAACCCATGCAGGAAAAAGGCTAACAACCCAAATTCTTCCTACTGTAAAGATGCACTTCAAGAAAGGAAAAACAATTGTAGACATCATATAAAATCAATGGGGATAAAGTATCATGCATTCAACAATTTTTTCATGCTTATAAAAAATTAGTGGGAAAATAACTTCTTTAGTCTTTTATAAAACATTGTCCCTAATCTCATAATGATCAAACAGTGTGAAAGAGTTATTATGTTGTCTCATTCTCCAAAAAATCTGAAGCTCTCTACAAATAAATTGTTTAGAATCTTCCCATGGTTAAGGATAGGACAGAAAACCTTGAACTGTCCAAATAGGAAATTCAAACCATGCAGCATACAAATATGGAAATATTTAGAACTTTAACAACATGATCTATTATCTGAATGAAATATTTGAAGTAAAATACTATCAATGGGACAGGGGATCAATATGGGAGATAGAACTGATGTCCAACGCATATATGGTGACCTCAATAGGAGATGAAAAATTCAAAGAACCAAATAAAAGGTATAAAATCAATAAAAGTACCAGTCATATAAAAAAAAAATAGTAACCACTATATAAAAGAGTAAATTTTTTGGGACTAGATCGGTTCAAATATGTAATTTACATGTCTTGTACAGAGAAAATAGAAATTTCAGATTATTTCATTTCTACACAACCATATCTCCTTGCCTCAAATTCAATGCAAGTAATATGCAATCATAAATATGTGTCAACTGGAGAGGATCTGCTCTAGACAATCATTCCAACATTTCTCTCACCTCATAATTAAAGGAGATTACCAACTCATTATTAGTATGACCACCAAGATCATTCACGAATCCTCTTCAAGCAGAGTCTCTAAAAGCTAGAGACTGGAAAGTAGGTTGGAGAAGATTGCAATCGTCATCCCCCATGTACAAATGGTCCTCACCTCGCACGCCAGGCGCAAGGGAAATAAAAGTGCACATCTACTAGCTAATGCAGGATACATAAACCAGACAAGACAGATGAGATAAAATCGGGAAACTTTTCCTCAAGCAGACTTGAAAGGATCTGGCTCTCAAATATTCATCCTCCCCAAATGGGGTGGTCGAGAGGGAACAGGTGGAGAGGAGCATGGCCACTACCCCACCAAGAATAAACAAGAGTGGACATGGCACAACCCCCACCTCGTGATGCATATTGTATTATGAGTGGACATGGCACAAACCCTCCCATGTGATGCATATTTTCTTATCAGTATGGGATACTCCGGCTGACACACTCATCCATGAATTCGAGTGATCGCAATAGCAGGAGTTTAATGTTGAAACGAATGGCCATTAATTCAAAGAGTGGTCCCATTGGTGATAATTTACAAGCCCCACAGTTGGAGTTATTCCCAAGCCAATTCATCATTTGACTTAGTCATCACATGCAGAGGAGGAGGTTTGGTGTCCTTCCAGAGTGTAAATAACTGAATTCTTAAGCACATATGTGGAGAAAATCTTAATTAAAAGACCCACCTATCATGGCTAGAAGCTCCCATCAAAAGGAGATGATTACAACTGAAGATGAAAACCAAGTATTATGACCAATTTGCAACTTGAAATCCCTTTAATGCATGCATGTGAAGTTCGCTCGTTGCCCAAAATATATAGCTTTGAAAATTTGACTGTTAAATATTACACTGAGGCCCAATACAAATCGAAGAAAATAAAAATGCAGAATGATTTGAACCCATTAAAGAAACATAGAATCCATGTCAGATTTTCATCCTATAGGAAAAGCAACCGATGACCATGCTTAGCAGAATTTGCCCAAAAATTCCAGTTCTCCAGGTAATATAAAATTTAAATATTGGACTGTAACCCATGAGAGAGCCTAATTAAGAAACATCAATAGATAGAAAAAATTTACTGATGTAGAAAATGTTTATGTTGATATATACAAGTACTAATATTATTTAGAGAATGGTTGGCTCAATACAAGGCCATCGTCCCCATTTGATTTTGAGAGTAAGAGATGAGATAGAGACCATTATAACTACCCAATCCGTTGCATTTTAATAATTTACTACAGTTAAATGTGTAAATATATATCGTTTCAACGGAAACTAAGCCAGATACAAAGACAGTAGAACTAGATACATTTTGGGGTTTTGACAAGGGCTACTGGAAGATAGAATCGATATTTTCCAAGTGAAATTGGGGATATGGACTGTAATGCCTAGTAATTGTATCTAGCATAAATATTTGAGAAAAGTAATGGTGTATACTACAAGTGAACATAGCTCAGTCAGGTTGTGAAATGAGTAATTCCCATTAATCCTTGAAATTACACTACTAGAAAAGAAACAAAAATAACTTAGTCAAGACTCAAAAATTAAGAGTAAAAATGTAGTTAAGAACAATGCTTTGATTCTGACCCAGAGCAGAGTTTTATGCTTACCTAAAAAATCCCTAATTCTGAACCAGAGTAGAGGTTTATGCTTACCTAAAAAATCCTTGATTTCGAACCAGAGCAGAGGTTTATGTTTACCTAGTTTCTTTGCTAGTAGTCCATGTTGCAACAGTTCTTGCATAAGTTATTGTTGTTTCACTTGGTTTTATCTACAGGTTCCATTTCTTTCATGTTAAATTATTAGTACTTAGTAATTTTATTTTTCCCATCTCTTTGGTTGTATTCCTTTCCCCAATTTTTTTTTAGACAAGCTGAGACATTTCACATTGCAAGAATAGCACAGGGAATGATATAAGCACTCATAAGCCCCTGTGTGATACTGCGTAAAGTGCTGCCAGTGCCAACTGCAAAGTGATAGCCCATATAGGGGAGCGCCAAAGATAGTCTGGCTACTTCTATAGGGCGTTGCAACTGTTCTAGCAGTTATAGCAATGGCACTTACTTCCTATTGTTAAATAGGTTGAATTTAGTTTCAAGTGTTTGTCAAAATTTTGAGGGGAAAATTTTGAGTTTTCCCCCCCTCTTGCAACTATACAGCTCTTATGCTTTGTCTTCATAAGCTTGTTGTATTATCTTGTATTTTACCCATATGAGAATATATGAAAAAAAAAAATGCCTCCATGGTAAAAAAAAAATAGATAGCAGCCTTGGTTCAGATTTTTTACTGTTGATTAATTTTAGATTTATGCAAGGACATTATTATTTGTTTTTTTTTAAGTGGAATGGAAGAACCTAATAAGATGAGAAAGGGAAATAAATTATTTTCATTTGAATTTTCTGTCTATGATATTTTAATAAAAAACATGATGAAGGCAAGGGAATCACTGAGCGGAAAAGACATACCATGGATCGACTCTGTGAAATTGATTAGACAGTTTCTAGGCCAGAGGGTGAGGGAATCACTGGGCAGAAAAGGTAGACCATGGGTAGATTCCACGCAATCGTTTAGGTAGTTTTTAGGTCAAAGAAGCCAATAAAACCCTATTGGAAGTTATCTAGTTGAAGGAGCAGTGAAAGCCATGGGAAGAACAAGCTAAAGAAATCATTGAAATCATGGAGCTAGAAAATATCAAAATCATAATATGTAATTATGTACTTTACCTAAAGACTGAACATAAAGTATTATACCCTACCTGCTTGGATGTCACACTATTATAGGAGGTGTTCCCCAAAGTAAATCCTATGCCATGCTCAACTTATTGGACAGGTATTCTCCTCATGAATTTTCCATTATGCCAACCCCTTTCTTCTTACGTAGTGTCTACGTCGTGGTACTCGTAGCCTCTGGTTAGCATGCAACCTCATTGTTTTTCTATTGCAGCCTCCAATTCGGGTCTCCCTATGCAATGTAAGCTTCACTCATCTAAACTGCTACTATCATCCTCAGATTCGCGCCCCTCTGTGCCTATTTCTATACCAATCCCCGCGTCAAGTTTATCCATGGATATCATCCATCGAGCGTTGCTCCAGCGGTCCCTTATCCTCATGATCTGGTTTCGTTCCTTTCTCCGGCATTTAAACCCTTCTCGACACCATATCATGCTTCCTCAAAAATGGAGAAGGTCATGTCCCAGCACACCCATCTTCTCGTAAACCCTTCATCCTACGCATCCTCTAAGCGAGTTTGGAGTTCCCTCAAGCGAAACCTTCATTGATTCATTAAACGCTTCTCGATATTCTGATAATTTTAATTCTTTTGTGTCCTTCAATTTATCTTTATCAGCGAGGCTAATTCTGCCTTTGCGTGAATTCTCTTATTTAGCCTAATCATTCTAATACCTCCAAGTCTGTTGATATAACCTTTAATTCAATTAATATTAATTCCTGTTTTTTCAATTAAATCCTCCTCCCCTAATCCTAATTCCATTTAGCCTTGCCATCATTTAAACTCTCAATTAATCAACCCTCTTTCTAGCTTTTCTAACTTCCCTAATAACAACATTTCTAACAATAATTTTATTAAAAAATCTCCCATTAGTAATAATTCTAGTTCTCCTTCCAATAATTTTAATATTTTTTCTAAGTTTCCCTCCCCTCCTTCTAAGCCTACCCTTCCCAACCTTTTTTTCTTCTACTTCCTCCCTTCCCCATCAATCTGAACCCTCCCCCCCTCCTTCCTCTCTTAATGCCAAGGTGGTTAACCTCTCATCAGTATTTCTTTATGCCCCTTCATTAAGCCTTCTTGAGAAAGGTTTTATTTTTTCCCATGTTCCTCATTCCATACCCTATGAAGACATCATTTTCTCCATCGAATCCATCTCCCATTGCCTCCCCTCCCATGCAGTTGAAGAGATTCACCAAGAATGTGGTCGCATTCTTTGAAACTCCAAGCCTAACCTCTCTAAGGAGGAATTTATGGTCCTTCGTCAGCTCAATTCCAACTCTAATATTCTCATTCTTAAAGTTGATAAAGGTAATGCCTATGTTATTATGAACTCCTCATATTTCCATCGTAAGATGGTGGATCTTCTTTCCTCCTCTTCCTACCATCCCTTATATAATAATCCCCTCCAATCCATTTCCAACAAGATCACCAAAGTCAAAAAATCATCTTCCCTTGACCCTACCACCCAAAGGTGCCTCATTTCCCTTAACTCTGTTACCCCTAGAATTTACGGTCAACCAAAAATTCATAAAATTGATATCCCCCTTAGAACTATCGTCAGTACTATAGGAGGCCCCACCCATGCCCTTTCCAAATACCTTGCCAAAAATCTTAGCCCTTATTCTGGCCATTCTTCATCCTTCATCAAAGGCACTGCGGATTTGAAAGGCCGAAATTGCCAACAGAGGAAGACTAGGGTAAGGTTTTACCTTTTCTTTCTCATGTTAAGAGACATTCATGTATTTTAAGGTGTGTTTTGTTGTTGAATTCACATATTTGGAAGAAAATTTTCACAAGTGAAAACATCTCACATTTGGGGTACTTGGCTACGAACTCTTATGTGTGCTTTCTGTTGAGGGTATCTTTCAGATTCCCCAAGGCACAAATCAAATATTTGGAGGTATCTTGGATAATGTGTCACATTCCACTAGTTTCACATGTGAAGAGGAATTCCCATCATTTAAGAACGTTTTGGAGGGTTTTAATGGCATAGTTAAGGGTCACATTTACAAAAGAATAACTTCTTAGTCAAGAATATAACAATTGGAATTCACATCACATGTGGAATACACGAGAGGAACTTAGGTGAAGAGTTCTCCATTTTGAAATATCTAAAACAACTTGTTTATGTCCTCTTTCTAAAGAATAGAGGATATCTTGGGGAAAAAATCCCAAGTTGTTGACAAAAGCGGACCATGTATTGGATCATATGGACTTTGGTTTCTCCTCAAGGGTGAAGGGCTTCAAGGGTCAAGGGTTAGGGGCCAAGGGATTTGGGGTCAGAGGATTTAGCAGTTAAGGACTTAAGATTTAGGGGATTCAGGTGTTGGTGGTTAAGGGGTTAACAATTAAGGCGTTTAGGGGTGAAGGGCTAGGGGTTAAGGGTCACACGTTAAGAGGATAAGGAGTTATGGATTAGGAGGTTCATTGATTATAGGTTAGGGGTTAGTGCCTTAATATTTAATGAGTCAAGGGGTTTTATATGGGTTATGAGTTATGAGTGTAGGGGTTAAGGGATTATGGATTGGGGTTTAAGGGGATATGGAATTTAGTGGTTATGCGTTTAGGGCTTATGGTTTGTGATAATTGGACTCCCAATCCCCTTATGACCACTATTTGGGGTTCCCCTATCAATTGCTCTCATTTCCTTCCCTCTAGATCCCCTAGCCCCTATGAAATTAGGTCATAAGCCCCCTTATCATTCTCTAATGCTAGGATTATAGATCGTAGTTAACCATACGTGCACCTCCAACTTCTACCCACCCATGCTACCCTTGTGTCCACTTTCCATGTTCAATATACCATAAGATACCCCCCCACAACCTTTTTGTAACACCCCCTTCCCACATTTACCCAAGCAACTTCCCTACCAGGGTAAACATGTGACGAGAGGCTACTAATATGAGATTCAACCTCCTATATGACCTTAAGGAAGTGGAATCGACGGAAACAAGACAAGCACACCTTACACAGCATCAAAAAGATCCTCAAGAGGTAACCCAATCTCTGAGACCCCTATCCCCTAACGAGGACTAACTTTTGACCCTTTTGGACCATAGTCACAGGCATGCCAAGGAAAGGTAGCGGTTGGGAGCCTATAGCCATAGGCATGTAAAGGAAAGGTAGCGACTAGGGCCCAAAATCGTCAGTTATGTGCCTTCCACTCCGGGATTTGTGCCACCTTTTTAGCCTCAGAGCCCAAGTCACTACCCATAACTTCATGAAATTTTAGGGAATGATAAATAACATTAAAAAAAAGGTACAGAAGCAATCACAACATCATGAACTCATCTGGACTCCCTCCTAGCCATGACAGGCATTTCATCAAACATGTCACAAACATTGCATCTACAGGTGTAAACATCAGATTTAAACATAGGGGTCTTATACTTATCTGAGAATCACTAAGAAGCATTTCTCTCTTACATCATAAGCTGTAATACAATATATTTTACCATAGATACATTGTGTATTCATTTTCAAGAAAAAACATGGATGGAGCCATACATCATCACTGATAAAATGCATGCTTATAACCAACATAATAACAACAGAAATACCATGGATAAAACAACAATAGAATCCACATAATAACCAGTACATTTTCATACCAAATATCAAAAGAATGAGCTCTTCATTACTGAATGTAAAAAACAATCGGAGATGGGACTTCCACGTTCTACCCAACAATAGATTGGTTAAGAAAAGTCTATCTTCAGCCTTTCACCCCCGTGCCATATTCCAAGCATGAATGTGGGACTCAAACCGAAAGAACCAACCAGGGCATCCTGAGGATGAACCCCCTCAACCTCATCAATCATAAACTTGGCTTTACCGTGATCTACACCCGATCACTAGGCCAACACAAGCATGGATATGACCAGATTCTCTTTGCCTAAACCGTGAGGAATTTTCTTGTCTCCTAGTCTCTCAGGCTTTACCGAAACCCATAATCTGAATCAGGGGTCACTAGGCCCTAAAACGAGACACACTCTCTAGGATTTATTGTATATCCTAAGCCCAAGATTCCTAGGCCTGAATGGAGACCAAACCACCTCTCGAAATTTACCGCAATCCAAACCTAGGGATTACTGGGCCCTAAACCTAGGCAACACATGAATAAGTTTCATAATCATTCGTAGATTCACCTCACTCAACTTTGAATGCATCCAGTAATCCATCTAAACTAAAACATGAGAACTCTACAACACCATGGCTATCCAGAAATGGAAAATCTAGGTTGAATACACTATTGCACATGTCAAAATCCCATGCTAAGACAGCAAAGAACCACATGCAATACCATGCATGCCAAATCTAGCAAGGAAATCATACATGCAAATCAGTACCTGTAAAGAATCCTAATGTAGTTGTTTGATTCCTACTCCTCCTTACTTTCTTCCTCTTGCTTCTTGCTTTCTTGCCTTTCTTTCTCCAATGCCAAAGTGCTCCAAAAACTCTGTGTGTCCAAGAGTGAGAGAGAGAGAGAATAATGAGAGAGCTCCAAAAATTCACTGAAAAAAGGTACCAACTAATCCTCAGAAGAATTTTTATAGAAGATGCCTCTATTTTCTTCATTTTCCATTATTTTCCTTCAATTTCCTCCTCACATGCAACCTATGACATTTCATCTCCCTTTTCTCCTTATTTCCATTATTTTCATAAATAAATGCACCAAATATTCCATTTTTCCTCTCCAAAGCCTTTGCCTTTGTCTTTGCCAATTTTCTTAGCCACAATTAACCAAATGAACACCCACTAGGATGTTTTTCCCAACATTCAGCTTGGAATAAGTGTCCCATAAACCGTGGTTATTATTTTTAACTTTTATTACATGGAATTTTCACCAGGGTTGTTACAATTTTTGGTCATTCCATTCAATTTTTCCTAATGTTATGAACCCCCAAATTTGGTCCCAGTGCCTCCATCAACAATTCTCATTTATTTTAGTCTGAGAAGCATATCCATGGGCTAGCTAGCGAGATCCATCAACAATTCGCCTTTATGTGTGTGACCCTCTAGTAGATGTATGATTTATATATGTTAATTTTCATTTCTTTGTTTTTTTCAAATGTACATTCTCTTATCAATGGGAGCTTTGTTGGTTGCTTGGTAATGTAGGGGTGTTGATTTTCTCTCCATCGAGGTTTGAGTCTGTCTTGTGATATGTTCACACCCAATTTTGATTCCCTCTTATGACATGTCCACCCTTTGTAGGCTAGCGTACTTTGGAATGAAGAGGGTTGTTTTTTTCTATTAAGGGCAGGTGCTAGTTGACAATTCTAGTAGCATAGATACCCCAGTTGTGGCTTCTTAGCCAAGCAAGGTTTGAGTCCCTTTTGTGACCATGTTCACACCTAGGTTTGAGTCCCTCTTATGAAATGTTCATCCTTTGTAGGTTGATGTACCTTGATGAAGATGGTTGTTTGTTGCTATTGGGGCCAAGTGCTAGTTGACAATTCTAGTAGCATAGATACCCTAGTGGCTTCTTAGCCAAAGAAGCTTGAATACAATTCCGGTAGCATAGATGCACCACTTTGGATTCTTAGCCAAAGCAACTTGAGTACATGAATGTTATGTGCATTTTGAAACCTTTATTTCCTTCAAGAATATGATACCTCTAAATACATAACAAATCCATGGTTAAGATGGACCTGCGTTAATTTATATAGTTATTCAAGTCCCTAAATTATAAACAAAGGTCCAAAAACATCTAGACTCTAGACTGCCTTTTCATTTTCAGAAATATTTTATTAAAATAACTTACTCTAGTTGGTTATGAACCCAATATTATATGCTACACATACAAGTTTCAGTTTTTACATACTCCTTGTCACTCAGATGTCAATATGTGCCAAGGAGTATCAACGCAACAAAATGAAGAACCAATCTAAGGATGGAGTGCCAAGGTATGATAGGAAATTCCAAGGCATGATAGAGTGCTAGGAAAGCATTCCAAGATGTGCCAAGTTCCCGTGTGTGCCAATGTGTGCCAAGGAGTGTTAGGGAGTGCTAGAGAAACTGTTAGGTCCCTATATCACTAGTATAGCCCCTTATTATTGTTAGTGTAAACCCCTTATTGTTATTGTTGTACCCTTGTAACCCCCATTTTGTTATTATTGTGCCCTTAAATTATTATTGTTAGGTCGGCTAGGATTACATTGTGGCCCACTAGGATTACATTATGGCCCATGGACTCCTATATATAGAAAGGAGGTTTTGTAAATTGTATCATCCAAGAATTGTTCATTCATGTAATGTATTGGAGGTTGCCCCCTCGAAGTGGCTTATTTCTAAGGCGTGAATATCTCTTTTCTTCTCTTTTTGGAGCTGGTTACACAACATTTGGTATCAGAGACTTGGGATTCTAGGGTTTCGCTGCTCCAAACAGGTCATCGTGGCATTTTCGCTATAACTTTTTTTCTACGAAATTTCAGAAGCTGAAATTTTTAGGGTGCGAAGCTGAAATCCTGAGGAAGATTTTCTAAAAATTTCAGAGCTTGGTTCGAAATATTTGCGGATATATCATCTGTGGAAGTTAGGCCTTTTTTCAAGCTCCTAAACAGGTCATCGTGGAATTTTCGCTATAAAACTTTTTCTACGAAGGTTCAGAATCTGACATTCATATGGTGCGAAGCTGAAATCATGAGGAAATTCTTCAAAAACATTCAGAGCTTGGTTCGCAATATTTTTGGAGATATGAAGTGTGGAAGTTAGTGCTTTTTCAGGCTCCTGAATTTCATCTCAAAGAGGTGATCGTGGGAAAAGTTCAATAACTCTCTCTCTAAAGATTGGATTGGAGTGCCATCAAAATTGGTTGCAAGTAAACGGCCTGTAGTTTCTTGGATATCAATTTCAGAGACAAAGAACAAAACAGTGACACGTGGCAAGTCGTACAAGTTCGCTCTACTGAACCGGTCCAAAATTAGGTCATTGTGGGAGATTGGACACAAATTTGTCTTGGAGAATCCAAATCAGGTCAGACCTGTGGCATTTGAAAGAAGCTTCAGAGGGTTACTACAGGGCTGAATTTGAGATATCGAATATTTTCAATTACAGAGATAATTAAATTTCAATATCGAGCTCCTAAAAGCTAGTAAAAGGTGTGTATTTTTCTTTCCGAATTACATAAGTCTTGTTTGAAGAATCAAGTCGAATTGATTCCAAGGGAAACTTGTAGAATAGATATCAATATTGGATTTTAAAATGGCCCCTAAAAAGAATTCAACACCCATTAAGCCTTCAGAAGGCTCTACTATGACTCATGAAGATGAAGAATTGCAACATGATCTATCAAAATTACAAGAGCAAATGCAATAGTTTTCACTCTCGCAAAGAGCAACAAAAAATGAAATGGAAGTTTTGAAGAAAGGCATGGAAGTGAAGATGGACGGTTTGAAGAAAGGCATGGAAGCTAAAATTGATGGCGTGGAAGCTAAGATGGATGGCGTGGAAGCTAAGATGGATGACATGAAAGACAACATGGAAAACATGAAGAGTGATCTAAAAGCATACATGGAAGGCTTGATGACAAGCTTAAAACCAGAAATGATTCCCAATGGCGGAAATATAGGAGAAGAACCTCATGATGAGAACAAAATAAATGTTAATCATGATTTCATAAACTCGAATGTTGGTGGGAAGAACCACCATATTCCAAAAATGGATATGAGGAAGTTTGATGGAAAGGATCCTGTAACATGGATACTACTGATGGAGCAATATTTTGATCTCCATAACGTGCAAAACACACAAAAGGTACGCATTGCAACTTTACATTTAGAACAAAATACATTTGTATGGTATCAATGGCTTTGCTCCCGTAAAAAAATTGTCACTTGGTCAATTTTTACTGAGGAAATGATAGCACATTATGAGGATACAAAGAGCAACACCTTCTTTACCCAATTGATAAATCTCAAACAAAAGGGTTTAGTGGGGCAGCACATTGAGGACTTCCAAAAATTGAATATAAGGGTAACTGATCTTACAGAGGAACACAGGATTGATCTCTTCCTAGGCACTTTAAAGGATAACATCCAACACGAAGTTCGCGTTTTGGAACCTGATTCATTGGAGAAGGCATTCAGGTTGGCAAGAAAAGTTGAATGTAAAATTATGGCGACAAGGAAGCCTACCACTCAATTCTATAAAGAAGGAAGTGTTGCTACGCCTAGATTTCCACAACCTACAAGGTTGACGCCACAACAATTGGAAGAAAAAAGAGCAAAAGGGCTTTGCTACAGTTGTGATAGCAAATATACTAAAGGTCATAAGTGTGCTGAGAAGAAATTATTTTACATAGATTGTGAAGAAGAAGAAGAAAATGAACAAGAAGAGGATATACACTAGGAACCACCCCTAGAAGAGGAAGAAATGAATCCGACCATATCATGTAATGCACTGGCAGGAATTACCACTCCTCAAACTCTCAAGATAGAAGGACATATCAAGAAGAAAAGGGTAATAGTGTTGATTGATTCATGTAGCACCCATAATTTTATTCATTGTAAGGTAGCCAAGGAATTAAATTGTTTCCTATACCCAGCACCAGAATGTCAAGTGATGGTTGCAAATGGAGGAACTATAAATTGCTCGGGAAAATGCCATAATATCAAGCTAACCATGGGGGAATATGTATTGACTAGTCCAATGCTTTCCATTCCTATGGGAGGTGCTGATGTTGTACTAGGAGCACAATGGTTACAATCTTTGGGGACGGTAGCTTTTAATTTTCAAGAACTTTTCTTGAAATTTTTTTCAGAAGGAAAGGAAGTCGAATTACGGGGTAATGCGGGGAAGCCAGGAAGGATAATAAGCTCTAATGTCATGACAAAGCTTCTAAAGAAAGAACAGCGAGGCGTAATTGCACAATTATGCTCACTAGAAGTTCCAACATCAAAATCATCTATTTCCGCAGATCTCCAACAAGTCTTGGACAATCATTCCAAGGTGTTTGAAACTCCCAAAGGACTCCCACCTATTCGTGATCATGATCATGCTATTCATTTGATTCGAGGAAGTGTTCCTCCAAACATCAGGCCTTATAGATATCCTTACTTCCAAAAGAGCGAAATTGAACGTATGATTGCAGAAATGTTAGAGGCGGTATAATTCAACCTAGTCAAAGTTCTTTCTCTACTCCTGTAGTATTGGTACACAAGAAGGATGGATCATGGCGAATGTGTCCGGATTATAGGGAGCTCAATAAGCTCACCATTAAAGACAAATTTCCCATTCCCGTGATTGATGAATTATTGGATGAATTACATGGAGCAATTTATTTTACCAAGTTGGATCTTCGTTCAGGATATCATCAAATTAGAATGAAGACTGAAGATATTCCAAAAACAAGATTTCAAACTCATGAGGGTCATTATGAATTTTTGGTCATGCCTTTTGGCCTTACCAATGCACCTTCTACATTTCAAGGGTTGATGAATTCCATTTTCAAACCCTTCCTAGAAAATTTGTGCTAGTATTTTTTGATGATATACTAATCTACAGCAGGTCTTGGAAGGATCATGTTGAACATGTTGACAGGGTGCTCAAACTATTGCAGGAGAAACAATTATATGCAAAAAATCCAAATGTTTCTTTGGAGTACAAGAGGTGGAATATCTCGGTCATATTGTATCTCACGAGGGTGTTAAAGTAGACCCTAACAAAATTAAAGCCATTAAGGAATGGAAAGTCCCCACAACCATAAAGCAGTTGCGAGGATTTCTCGGGTTAACAGGTATTATCGCAAGTTTGTTAAGAATTATGGGAGAATAGTAGCACCTCTAACAACATTATTGAAGAAAGATGCATTTTCATGGACTCCTGAAGCAACTAAGGCCTTTGAACATCTTAAAGAGGCAATGTGCCTAGCACCGGTCTTAGCTACACTAGACTTCACAAAAACCTTTATTGTGGAATGTGATGCCTCAGGAAATGGAATTGGTGCAGTTTTAATGCAGGAAGGAAGACCCATTGCTTTTGAAAGTCGCCCAATCAAAGGAAAGTATTTACAAAAACCTATTTATGAGAAGGAAATGTTAGCAATACTGCATGCACTAAAGAAATGGCGAACTTACCTAATGGGAAGACACTTCAAGGTAAAAACTGATCATGATAGTCTTAAACACCTTTTGGAACAAAGACTATCTTCAGAAGAGCAGCAAAAATGGGTCACAAAGATGTTGGGTTATGACTTTGAAATAATCTACAAAAAAGGAAAGCTTAATGTTGTTGCAGATGCACTCTCAAGAAAGAATGAAGAGGTGGAAGCATTGCTTTGTGCCATTTCTATTATCCAACCAGATTGGATAACTCAAGCAAGAGATGAATGGAAGAAGGACAAAGATGTATGGATACTCATTCAAAAGTTGCAGCAAGATCCTAGTACATCTGATACATTTAGTTGGAAAAATGATTCCTTATGGTACAAAGATCGCTTATATCTTTGTAATAAATCCCAAATAAAACAAAAGATTCTTCTGGAATTGCACACTTCTCCTTTAGGAGGACACTCAGGATTTTTAAAAACTTACCACAGGGTGAAGAAAGAATTTTTTTGGGATGGCCTTAAATCTGATATTCGAAAGTTTGTGGAGGAATGTTTGGTTTGCCAGCAGAATAAAGTGGAAACAATTAAGACCCCAGGACTTCTACAACCTTTATCCATTCCAAGTCAACGTTGGGAGGAGATTTCAATGGATTTTATCACAGGTTTACCTAAGTCCGAAGGAAAGAGTGTCATCATGGTGGTATTTGATAGAATTACCAAGTATGCACACTTTTGTGCATTATCTCATCCATTTAAAGTAAGTACAGTTGCTACTACATTTATGGACATAATTCAAAAGCTACATGGAAGCCCAAGGGTTATTGTGAGCGACAGAGATCCCATTTTTACTGGAAATTTTTGGACGGAGTTATTTCTTGTTTGGGTACTCAATTAGCTCATAGCTCATCTTATCATCCTCAATCTGATGGTCAAACTGAGATAGTAAATAAATGTTTGGAAGGATATCTTCGTTGTTTTGTATCCGATAAACAAACACAATGGGTCAAGTGGTTACCTCTCGCTGAATGGTGGTATAACACTTCCTTCCATACCGCAGCAAAAATGACCCCATTTATGGCACTTTATGGATATCATCCACCATCCATCACATCATCTTTAAGAGAAAATTCAAAGGTTCAAGCAGTGGAAGATCACATCGAGCATCAACAAGAAGTTCTCCAACTCTTAAAGGATAACCCGAATTTGGCACAAAATCGAATGAAACAACAGGCAGATCAACATCGCAGCGAGAGAAGTTTTGATGTAGGAGATTGGGTATTTTTACGGCTACAACCATACAAACAAATGTCCCTCAAGCAAGCAAAGAAGGATAATAAATTATCGCTAAAGTACTATGGTCCTTACAAGGTGTTGCAAAAGATTGGTACTATGGCATACAAATTGGAGCTTCCTGCTTCTTCGCGAGTACATCCAGTTCTCCATGTTTCATGCTTAAAGAAGGTTATAGGTGAAAATCTTCCAGTTCAAACAGTATTGCCAGAACTTGATGGGGAAGGGAAAATCATATTGGAACCTGAAGAAGTCATGGAAAAAAGAACTCGACAACTACGGAATCGATCAATTTCAGAGTATCTCATCAAGTGGAAGAACTTACCCACCGAAGATTCTACATGGGAGGATGAGAATTTTATACAGAAGCACTCGGAGCTACTCAAGTGTTGAGGACAACACTTTTTTTGAAGGAGAGGGGCATGTTAGGTCCCTATATCACTAGTATAGCCCCTTATTATTGTTAGTGTAAACCCCTTATTGTTATTGTTGTACCCTTGTAACCCCCATTTTGTTATTATTGTGCCTTTAAATTATTATTGTTAGGTCGGCTAGGATTACATTGTGGCCCACTAGGATTACATTATGTCCCCATGGACTCCTATATATAGAAAGGAGGTTTTGTGAATTGTATCATCCAAGAATTGTTCATTCATGTAATGTATTGGAGGTTTCCCCCTCGAAGTGGCTTATTTCTAAGGCGTTGATATCTCTTTTCTTCTCTTTTTGGAGTTGGTTACACAACAGAAACACAAGGGATCACTATGTCACAATGCATGGAAATGAATGAATAAGAGTGAGTGACAAGGAGTTTCAATGAGTTCCAAGTGTGCTAAGGGGGAGTGAAAAGGCATTCTTCGTAGTGTTAAGGAATGCTAGAGTTCTAGGGTGGCAGTCGTCCAAGATGTGTCAATGAGTGCAAGGAAGTGTTAACTGGGAGTGCCAAGTAAACACAAGGGAGCACTACGTCAAAATGCATGGAAATTAACAAATAAAAGTTTGTGATTGGAAGTTTCAGTGAGTTCCAAGTGTGCTAAGGAGGGAGTGACAAGGTGTGCTAGGTAGTGTTAATGCATGCTAGAGGCCAGGGCGACATGCCAATATGTCCTAGGTGCTAGGGTGTACCAACACGTGCCAAGGAGTGTTAAGGAGTCTATGGAAACACAAGGGAGCACTAGGTAAAAATGCATGGAAATGAATGAATAAGAGTTTATGGTTGGGAGTTTCGATGATCTCTAGGTGTTCTAAGAAGAGAGTGATAAGGTATGCTAGGTAGTGCCAAGGAATGATAGAGTGCTAGGGCGGCATGCCAATATGTGCCAAGTGTTAGGGTGTGCCAATGCGTGATAGTGAGTGTCAGGTAAACAAAAGGAATAAATAGATCAAAATGCATGGAAATGAATGAATAAGATTGTGTGATAGGGAGTGTTAATGGTTTTAGGTGTGTTAAAAAGGGCGTGACAAGGTTATATGCTAGGCAGTGCCAAGGTATGCCGAACTACCAAGGCATGTCACGAAGTGCTAGGATGTGTTAGGGAGTGTAAAAGCATGTCAATGAATGTAAGGGATGCTAACACATGCGAGGTTTTATGGCATTTCAAGATGTAAATTGTGTTCCTTAGTTTTTTTACGACCACAATTCGATGTGATGAGCCTTGTCTTGCTAACTTGCTAAGTGGGATGACTTGAGATTGGACATGAGTATTCTAAGATTATCTACATGTAGTTCTTAGGTGAACAAGGCATATTTTGAATTTCTACGACACATGAGAATATGGGTTTGGTCTTAGAATATTTGATGCAAACACACTCAAGTGCCACAAAACATCTACTTTGCACAACGAAATCTACACACATCAGGGAATCAACTAGTGCACATGAAAATTTGTAATATTCCCATTTTAACACATAGCTAAATGGAATATTAAAATTTTGTTTTTATCACCTAGAAGCTAAATAAATGGGTAAGGAAGCCCATGCTTATTGGAAACCTGAATAAAATCCCTCAAATGTGAAAAGGGATAGACATAAGAGCTGGATTTCACACCCTTATGTGTGAAAGAGGACAATTGCATGGAGACAAGGTCAAGTTTGACCAAGTCAACAATGCTGGGAGAGGAGGTAGAGAACACTTTGATAGACATTGCAGTATGAATGGGGAGAGGGCTATTTGGTGGAGGAAACCCTAATGAGTGGGACCCATGGAGAGAGAGCTTTCACTTGTTTAAAAGAAGGGCAAGGTAGCCATTGTTATTCATGATTTGGATTATTGATTTCATTGTCTATTCAGACATTTTGCATTCTGCTGCTATTTAGCAAAGTTGCAGTACTGATTAGCACGAGTATTTCCTATTTAGGAATTCTTCTTCTTTCTTGAGAGGCCTCTTGAAGGAGTTGTACTGATTTTCCTCACATCTAGGCTTGAGGCCAAACATCCTCCTCCAGGACAACGTTATTTTTGTAGTAGAATAATGTTGTGTTGCAGGGTGTTGCAGTGAGGGTTCACAACACCACTTCCATCACTTATTTTTCAAAAGAGAAGTCTATCTTCCCTTTGGGAGATGAGTTTGGAAGAATTTTGAGTTTATTGCAATATATTTGGAATCAGGCCAAGAACTTCCCATCACCAACAACGCAGTCCCTTCTCTAAACTGCATTATTTCTGAGTGCAGTGTAGTGGGGACTTGCTCCACTATTTTGGAGGGTGAGATCTTTAGGAATTGGATAAGAATTTCAATTGAGAGATACATTGGATGATATTCACCCATCATTTGTAGCATCTTGAGCTATCTCCATCCATTTCCAATTTTTGAGTTGCAGCTGCTACCCTACTACTCCGGCATTTCTGCAGATTTTCCATTTTGTGCTTATTCAAGCCAATCCTTTCAAGGATTGTGTATAGTAGTTTCCTTGTCTCATCTATTCTGAGAGATACATTGTCTCATCTATGTGTTGACATTATTTTTGCAGCAGTTAATCTTCATAGACTGCACAGCCATAGCCATGGCTTCTCTCATGTAGCAGTATTTCTCCATTTGTCATGTATATGTTTTATTAAGGTTGAATTGCCTAGCTTGAGAGATCATCTCCTCAAGATCTTGTATACATTGTTGCTACTATAATCTAATGTAATGGTTATGTGGAGCCTCCGGCATTCTTGGTATTAATGTATCACTGCTATTCCATTAGTGTGTTTACATATTGTTAATGCTCCACATTTGGAATATCTTAAGATATTCCCGATAGTGTAGAAATTCCCTATTTTGGGATATTATAGTGGTATCAAAACATAGTCCTGGCTCAGCCTGTGAGTCTTAGCCAAAGAATATCAATATGATGAAGAGGATGAGTTTACTCTCATCAATTTTCAGATCCAGAGAGGACCTCTCCAAGGAGGTCAAGAAGATGGAAGAAGGAGAAGTGGAAGGACCATGCACTTCCTATTCTCACAAAGAAGAAGGCATGAAGCATGAAGAACACTTGGAATTCAAAATTCTAAGTGAGTACCTTGCTAAATACCAAGCTAAACCTAGAGCCCTCAAGGAGACTCTAGCTTTACCACAATTTATTTAGCAGGAAGAAGAAAGAAGACCCCACAACTATTTGATGATGAGAGGCAATAGATTTCTATTGTCCACATTTGATGGATCACTCACATGTGCAGAAAATATTTGGGTGAAGAAGCTAGAGGCTTTCTTCCTACTACATCCTGTAGTAGACAGAGAGGTTATAGAAATTGCAATGCTGCACCTTGTAGGTGAAGCAAATATTTGGTGGATTATCCATCTAAGCCATGCAAGGGTTTCAACTCTTGCTGATTTTTCTCAAAGAATGATCTGAATATTTGGCAAAAGGAGGGAGGAGCCCTCACCACCAGTTGATGAGGCATGTACCAGTGTTATTGAGACCATGGAGGAGCAGCCTTCATATTCAACAGTTTGGGAGGCCAACACTTATGAGGAGGAAACTCTTGCAGCCCTGCAAGGAGCTTCCAAACTTCACCAAGGTATGATTAAGAATCCATTTCTTGTCATTTCATCAAACACTATGGATGGGTCTACATCATTGCATGGAGTTGATCTAAAGTAACAGAATAGCACTGCACTTCACAAGAGCAGTGATGGAGAAAAGAGGAACCATTCCTCATGTGAGCACTCAAAGGACAGCTTCATTCAGGAAGCCATGAAGGAAGTAGTGAGGAGTAGACATTTGTGGATAAGAAACTCTTTCTCCTGTCTAGATGACACTCTCTCAATGAGCATTCCACAACTCAAGAAGAGACTTCTATTGGCAGCAGATCCAAGGCCTCTGTTAGGTCCCTATATTACTAGTATAGTCCCTTATTGTTGTTAGTGTAACCCTCTTATTGTTATTATTGTACCCCTGTAACCCCCATATTTATTATTGTGCCCCTAAATTATTATTGTTAGGTCAGCTAGGATTACATTGTGCCCCCACTAGGATTAAATTGTGGCACCATGGACTCCTATATATAGAAAGTGTTAGTGTCAGTCTAGTCATACTGCCATCAGTGATCAAAACTGCTCTTTTTGCATTTGCATATTAGGTGTCTCATACCGAATAAATTTCACCATTCCGTTAGGCCATGGATTCATTGATGGTAGTAATTTTTTATCAGTTGTCCCTCATGAGGTACTTGCTGATTTTCCTTTCTATGGTCTTTACTCATTAGTCACTTTCATTCTCAAAATCATATCAGTAGGTCATAGGATGGGTCTCATTAGTTTCTAAGGTCTCACCATGGTCAAATTAATCAGTCAAATGTCAATAATATGAGCAAGGTCATGAGGAAGCCAATAAGATCAAAGTCATAGCACCAGGAAGAATCAGAGAGACATTTTATTCATCTCGATGTAATTTTCACCTCAAAACCATGTTTTGTGGTGAAACATAGTATTTTTCCCTTATTATCATTCATTATGTAATTTTATATCATCATATGTAATAAGCCACAATTCTGAAGCTGTTATCTCCACAAAGTGATGTTCCTGCCTTCAAAGAAGTTTTCCACAGCATGATCAGTGCCAAATCATCCTCCAAGTAGATCCATCAGAAAGAGCTTGGAAAGAGCTTTCCAACGGTATACTACACTCTCAAAACTGACTTCTGGATTGAATTTTATGCTTAAGTGAAGTAAAATTCCCTAAACCTCCCCTATTTCCCATGTTCCCCTCTAACTTTATGTTTAAAGTTTCATATTTCTTTAATAAAAACCCCTTTACCCCCTTTCCGATTACAAAATCGCACTATAAAATATGCGATCTAATTATAAACCACTTCCCCGACAATACCCCATAGAACTTTATAATAAACAAATATCAAAGTTTATTATAAGTCCCGTCGTTCCCAAACACTTCCCCACCATGCATTGTAATAAAAATTTATTATAAAGTTATATATTATATATAACCCACCGCAATCGCACCCCCTTATCTAATCGCAATCGCAAACTTTTTCAATCGCAATGTTTATTTGAAGTCCTCCCATCCGCCAATCGCAAATAACTCCGCTCTGATTGATTGCATCGCATTTCTTAAAGTTTATCGCCGATTGACCAATCACAAGTCCTACCTCTGATTACCCTGATGTGATTGATCGCAACCTCCGATCGCAACTTCCCAATCGCAACATTCCCATCACAACCTCTGATTGCATCAAACTTCCCAATCGCAACATTCCCATCACAACCTCTGATCACATCGATCTTCCAATCGCAACGCTCCTCCGATCGCATCGCAAATTCTGATGTGATTACCCCTGCTCCCCTCCAATATTGTGATTGCGATTGACTGTCGGCCCCACCATACGGTACATCCATCCGTTCATATAATAAAGGGCCTTTTCCTTTGTTAAACTCGAATTTTGGTTTTAATTTATGTACAAAGGGTTTTCCCCCAATCGCATCGGAAGTTTTATATGTACCACTCCGCCTGGCCTCCTCTGCGATTCCGATTACGATTTCACTATTATTTGCTATATTATATCTCTCTGCTCCCACCCGATTCCGATTGCGATTGTAATGTGGGTCCCGCCTCCTTGCCTTCCCTTTTCCAATTCAAAATACATTTTTCCCTTCACAAAAGCATTATTTCGTTCTATGATATTTCAACGACAGTTTATTCAAAAGGAGAAATGGAAAGAAAAGCGAACAGTCAAAGGGCCAAGAGCTTAAAATAAAATGAAGATTGTTACACCAACAGGAAAATAGGAAATCTGTTCACCGGATTACTTATTTTCGTTCATACAGCGTAACAACAAATCTCCAAAGTGGTCAAATGCAATGTTGTCCCTTATTTTCACGGGCAGATTGTTGTATTTCTTTCTATGATTGTACTTAAGTTCTTGAAGTTGTTAGAACATCTCCCTTTTCTGTGGATCTATGTTCCCACATTTGAGCCTATTTATTGTAATTGTAAATCATTTGTAAAGCAGTCTGAGTTGGAGTAATAGGGGAAAAGTGTGGAAGAACATCTCTGCGTTGCATTGTACAGTTTGACAGGAATTAATAAGAGACGCAGCTCTGATTTGTGGGATCCATGTGATATGAGAGTTAGCATTTTTTTTTCTCCTTCGTTTCATATGTGAATTGTTATGTTTTTCCATTCATCCATAAACATTTCCTTTTGAATGCTTTCAAGATAGAAAGGTAGAATTCATTTTATATGCTTTACCTTGGGAAATCATTCATGCTATGTGTTTTTTATTCTATTTGAAAAGGATCCATTTTATGTGCCCTTTTCAGCTCCTCACCAGTCTTTCCATTCCATCCTCATTAAATTTGAATTGCTAATTTTCCTGCCTAGCTTGCCCCATGAAATACCCTGTGCCCTGATTTAATTCCCGGTTTCAACTGTCCCTTTATATCCCACACATCCCTGAAATTCATTCATTCATTCATTTATTCTATTAAAACCTTTTCCCATCATTTTATCTAGTATCAGTCCATTTATTGTGTTCCATTGAATATTATTTTACGAAGAGAGCCCTCTCCTGTCCTTGTAGGGCTAGCTACAAGGCTGAGCGTGGTTTAGTTATTACCGTTTTTTTCCTTTCGTAGCCTGGGGTCCAATTCAGGTGCTAACATCTCTGGCGACCATACAGGAGAATGTTCAAGATTGTTTTTTTGTTAGTGTTATTTGTTTTATAAACTACAAACGGAGCTTGAAGTTATGCCAGGTAGCCTTCGAACTGCACATTTCTTTGCAGGTGCATAACTAGATAAATGTTGCTTCAGTCAATCTCCTATCTAGTTTTATAAACATAACATCTGACTTGCAAGATTTTCCCCAGTACATCAAATAATTCCAGACTTTTGAAAGATGATGTTCATATTTTTGCTATGTTGCAAAATAAGATTTTTGTAAAATAGAAATTCGACCACACTAGCTTCAAGAAGATACACTAGGGCTAATCCAGATCCAAATCCTCCCCCTGTGTTTGAAAATCCAAATCTTATACCAATAATTGTCAGAAGACAAGAAGGATCATTAAGCCCCAGACCCGTCTTCAGATCCTATACTTGGCCCAGTGAATGGTTTTTTGTAGAAGATATTTCCTTTGACGAGAATTTTGAGCTTTATTTATTTAGGAATAAGTCTGAAAATGACATTGATGATACAGTTTTAGATCCTGATTTCCTTGTAGATATTGAAGTCCAAAGAGAAAATACCTCCATTGACGATTACATTTTGAATTCTCCTCAGTCCATCACTGTAACTAATATCCCCGAGCCTTCAGAATCATCAGGAATAGCATTTCCCCCTCCCAAATCATCAACATTCCCATCAGTCAATTCCCAATTATCATCTCCTCCATTAACACCTCCCTCAAATCCTACAAATCCTGTCGTAAATCCACCCAGAGTTATGGCTGCTAGGTATGCACCCCTAGTCTTACCCCAGGTCCTCAATGACATGCCAGCTGACTATCAAAGAAAAATTCCTATTTTTGATGCCATTCAGAGCATCACAGCTCAGCAACATGTTGATAAATTGAATGACTTTTTTGATTTGCATGAGGTAGAAGCAGAGAATGTAACGATGAGGCTGTTTGTTCAAAGTTTCGAAGGCGAAGTCAGAAAGTGGTTTAGAGCCCTACTGCCAGGCACAATTCGCACGTTGCAGGAGTTGTACACTCAGTTCCTGGACTGGTGGGAGGTAAAAAAGAACCCACTTCAAATTCTGTCTGAATATGAGAACATTAAAAGGAATGTGGGTGAAACCGTGCAGGATTATTGTTTGAGATTCAACGCTATATATAATGCTATTCCAACTAATTTGAAGCCTCCTTAGGGACTGGCATTGCTAAAATTTCCCGATGGATTTGATGCCGACATGGCATATCAGCTGCGTGAAAGAGATCTGTCTTCACTTGAAGACATGCAGAAGATAGCGGTTAATGTTGAAGAAAATATGATGGCTAAAAGAGCATGAGCCAGAGCTGAGAAAAGAGTCACAATAAAAGAGGAGGTCTCTACTTCAGATAGTAAAATGGACACTCTGATCATAACAGTGGAAAAAATGGTTGATAGGTTGACCATTGCTAATAAACCTGAGCCTCAAATAAGAAATCTGAATTTCAGAGGGCAGCAACCGCAATTCAGAATTAAACAGAGAGATCCGAGAACGTAGGATCAATTTTCGCCACCACAGCAGCAAATTAAAACTCCCTTGCAGCAGAACTATGTGCAAGGGATAGATTCAGATGATGACGATCCTGTGATTGAGGCTAATCACTTTTTCACAGCTGATGGTGCACCCATTTTCCTTACAGAAGACGAAGAATACACAATGGCGACTCCAGACATTCAAAAAGACCAAAATTTCATTTTGGTCAATGATACAGTACTGGAAGAAGAGTCTGATGACTATCAGAGAAGGTATATGAACGCTCTGTCGGCTTAGAAAAGGTAGTACTTTTTAAGGAACAGAGAGGTTACAGTCAGCCCCATTCAAAAGAGAAAGGAACTCCAAATGAAAAACGATGCACAAAAGAAAGGAAAGGAGCTAGCTAATCCTTCTTCTAGTAAAGTGCCTGCAGTTGCTAATACAGCAAATGAAAAGAACCAGCAGAACACAGTAAAGGATCCAACAAAGAATAAAGACCTGCCCATCAAAGAGGTAGAAAAATCTCCCTCCTTTAATCTAGAAAATGAAATCTCTAAATTAAAAGTGTCTATGCCCCTCACAGAGTTGGTGAAGAATAGTGTGTATAAAACTCAGGTGTCCAAAGTCTTGCAAATAGATTCTGTCTCTGATATGTTCAATGTAGAAGAAGACTACCCTGAACTTATTTTCGGTCCAGCCACAGAAGAATCTGAAAAAAATTGAAGTCCCTCCTTTTTACTTGAGTCTTAGAGTACATGAGTTTATCTTGCATAATTCTATGTTGGACTCCATGGCCTCACATAATTTGATGCCCAAAGCTATCATGGAGAAGCTAGGCCTTGACATCACTCGTAAATATCATGACTTGTATTCCTTCGACTCAAGTAGGGTCCACTGTATTGGTTTAATTAAAGATTTGGTAGTGTCTTTAGATTAGATTCCAGCAAAGAATATCTTGATGGATGTAGTTGTTGCTGATGTCCCACCAAGGTTTGGAATGCTTCTATCGAGGTCGTGGGGTGCAAAACTTAAGGGAACCTTGCAGCTTGACTTCTCTTATTCCACTATCCCTATATTTGGCTAGTTGAGGAAGTTATATAGAGAAAAGAAAATGAAATATATGGTTACCAGCAAATACAATCCTGTAAATCATCCCATTAATGTTGTCCATACAGACCTAGAGTATTTTGTCTTGTATTCTGATGGTGGTTTAAATGATGAGAATTTTCAATTGGTACAAGTGGATGAAATACCTGAGATTTCAGAGAGTTTCATAGAGGTCCTCAAAAAGGAAAAGGAGAAAGCAGCAAACACTTCTGAACCTCCTTCCTACCAGCAGCAAAGAGACAATGAAAAGCCAGAAATCAGCCAAGGTAAATAAGAGAAAGAAGAAAATTTCCAGCACCTTCAAGAAGAAGAAGAAGGCCTATGGAGTATGGATTTTGATGGAGCTGTTGGTAAGGATGGAGCTGGCATTGGAATATGTATTAGGAGTCTTGTTTTTCAACCTAAGAAGGTTCTGAGTAATGTTAGAGTTTTTTCCTATAAGTTAGCTTTTGATTTCTCTAACAATGAAGCAGAATATGAGGCTTTGATTGCAGGCCTCGAAATTTTGAAGAAGTTGAATGAAAAAAGGATTTCTGTGTATGGCGACTTTGAACTAATAATCAAACAGGTGAAGGGATAATATCAAGAAAAACATCCAAGATTGAGGGCATATAGAAATGAAGTCCTGGACATTTTGAAAACATTCCCAGAGTATACTTTGACAACAGTGTCTATGATGCATAACATTATTGCTGATTCTCTTGCCACTACTGTAAGTAACTTGAAGATTCCAATGAACTCCAGCAATAAGTTTGAGATCTATGTCAAACATAGGCCTGATGTTCCGAACAATTTAAGGTATTGGCAAGTATTTTGGGATGATAATGAGATTAATGAATTTTTGCAGGGTGATGGAAAATTCAGAGATACTCCCATAGAGGGTGAGTATAAGGTTGATGATTAGGAGTTGGAAGCAAAACAGATGGACATATTGCAGCTAAAGGATAATGTAATTCCTAGAGGTCTCATACATCTAGAGGAGATTTTTTATCAGGATGATGTCGCAAAGAAACCAAGCTTGGTGCCCACAGAGAAAGGAGTTGAAGATGTGAATATTGGAACAGCTGATTAGCCCAAGTTTGTCAAATTATCAAAGGCATTATCCCCTGAGGTAAAGGAGAAGTATGTTAAATTTCTTTCTGAATTTTCTGATGTATTTGCATGGGATTATTCAGATTTGAAAGTGTATGATAAGAACATAATTTAGCATACAATTCCTAGCAAGCCGGATCATAAGCCTTTCAGACAGAAGCTGAGAAGAATCAATCCAAAGCTACTGCCATCAATTGGAAAGGAGGTAAACAGATTGTACAAAGCAGGAATCATAGTTCCTATTAAATTTTCTGATTGGATTTCGAATTTGGTCCTAGTGTGTAAAAAGACTGGAGAAATAATACTGTGTATTGACTTTCGGAACTTGAATAAGGCATCCTTAAAGGATAATTACCCACTTCCGAAAATGGACCATATTTTGCAGAGAGTAGTTGGAGCATCTAGGATGTCACTACTTGTTGGCTACTCAGGGTATAACCAAATCTTGGTGCATGATAAGGACCAAGATAAAACTGCCTTTACAACACCCTGGGGAACCTTCCAGTATGCCAAGATGCCCTTTGGACTGAAGAATGCTTGAGCCACTTTCCAGCGTGAAATGGAAATTTCTTTTGAAAATGAAAAAGACATTTTTTGTTGTTGTTTATTTGGATGATTTGACAGTGTTTTCAGGTTCAGATGATGAGCATTTGCACCATCTAAGAGTGGTTTTTCAGTGTTGCAGAAAGTTTGGGATTTCCCTAAATCCCAAAAAGAGCCTTTTTTCCATGGATGAGGGAAAATTGCTTGGGCATATCATCTCTAAATATGGCATCCGCATAGATCCAGCCAGAGTGGAGGAAATCCAGCTCATAGATCTTCCACGGAACAAGAAAGAAATTCAGGCTTTCAATGATAAGATGAATTTTTTACGCAGATTTATACCTAATCTGGCTGAGCATTTGAGATAAATGACCAATATGTTGAAGAAAGACAACACTGTTAAGTGGAGTGAGGAAGCTATCAAGTCATTCAATCTGGTAAAGTTTTCTTTGTCTAATGCCCCAGTGCTAATCAGTCCCGACTATACTCAAGATTTTATTATACTTTTGTTTGCATCTGAGCATACTATGGTCGTTGTTTTAATGAAAAAGAGAGATGGATTAGAAAAGCCAATCGCCTTTTTCAGTAGGACTATTAGAGATGCTGCTTTAAGATATAATATTATTGAAAAGCAGGCATTGGCTCTTGTCAAGGCATTGAAAGATTTTAGGGTCTATATTCTACATTCACACACTACATCATATGTCCCTAACGCAACAGTTAAGGATGTGCTCATGCAAACTGATCCAGAAGGTCGAAGAGGCAAATGGATAGCAGCTATGTTGGAGTACGATCTGGAGATCAAGCCTACTAAGTTGATCAAAGGCCAAGGTTTGGCGAAATTTATGGCCTAATCAAATCTGCGCACTTTAGATATAAACCTCATTTCAGCAAAGTCGGAAGAGGAAGATGAAGGTTTGTTGGTTCCCATTTCAGATATTTTTCTATATTCCCCTTGGTAGTCAGATATTATGTGTGTTCTTCAGCATCTCTCGCCTCCTCCAAGAATGTCTAAGAGTAAAGGTAGATCTTTGAAACTCAAATCTGCAAAGTATTGTATCTTGAACAGTGCTCTGTTTTGGAAGGATCCGGGAGGCGTTTTGCTAAATTTCCTAATTGAAGAAGAAGCCGAGAAGGTAATGCATGATTTCCATAAAGGTGACTGTGGTGGTCACCTGTTTTGGAAAACTACAACGAACAAGGTCTTGAGAGTCGAGTATTATTGGCCCACATTATTTTCTGATTTATATAAAATAGTGATGAATTGTCATGAATGTCAAATTTTCCAAGGGAAGAAGAAATTTCTTCCACTTCCTTTGAAACCTATTTCAGTGAACGCGCCCTTTCAGCAGTGGGGGCTCGATTTTATAGGAGAAATACATCTCGTGTCCTCATCACAGCATCGATGGATACTTACTGGGACAGACTACTTTATGAAATGGATCGAGGCCATCCCTGCCAGGCAAGAAACTGACATGGTAATTATTCAATTCCTGGAATCAAATATTTTATCCCGTTTTGGTTGCCCATGTAAAATTGTGACAGATAATGTAGCCGCGTTCAGATCAAAGAAAATTGTTGATTTCTGTGATAAGTACAACATCGTGCTAGGAAATTCAACAACGTATTATCCACAGGGAAACGGCCTGGCAGAATCATCGAACAAATCGCTGGTGAATATAATTAAGAAAATTTTGGAGGCAAACAAAATAAATTGGCACCGGAAGCTTATCAATGCACTGTGGGCAGACAGAGTCAGCAGTAAAAAATCAATAGGTATGTCACATTTTGAGCTGGTTTATGGTACTGATGCTATCTTTCCTACCTCTCTTACAGTTCCAGTTATGAGATTATTACAAGAAGTTAGTAGCGAAGATGATGAAAACCAGCGAAGGATCAACCAGATGATCCGCCTTCAACCACTACAAGAAAAAATCACATTGGTGAGGGGCGAAAATGGTCACCATAAGCTCATTAGTGAGGGTCAAAAGAGCCTTCGTCACCAAAAACTGAACGTCACCAAAGGTGGCATCACCAAAAGTATAGGTGTTGTGGTGACATTCAAGGTCTATCACCAATAATGATTTATAGTGACGAATAGTGACCATCACCATTTGATATGAGCAATGGTGACGGAAAATAGCTTCCGTCACCAAAAAACTGAACGTCACCAAAGGTGGCATCGCCGGAAGTATAGGTGTTGTGGTGACATTCAAGGTCCGTCACCAATAATGATTTGTAGTGATGGATAGTGACCGTCACCATTTCATATGAGCAATGGTGACGGACAATAGCCTTCGTTACCAAAAAACTGAACATCACCAAAGGTGGCGTCGCCAAAAGTATGTGTTGTGGTGAAATTCAAGGTCTGTCACAAATATTGATTATAATGATGGATAGTGACCGTCACCATTTCATATGAACAACAACAATTTTTTGTGATGGACCTTTCATGGCCGTCACTATTGGTGCATATATATGGTGACGTTCATTGACCGTCACCATAAACTCATTGGTGACATCAAGATCCATCACGAATAATGACTATAATGACAAACATTGACCCTCACCATTTCATATCAACAACAACGATTTATGGTGATGGACCTTTAATGGTCGTCACTATTAATGCGTATATATGGTGGTGTTCGTTGACTGTCACCATTTCATATTTTGGTGAGGGTCAAAATATGTCACCATAAGCTCATTGGTGATGGTCAAAAGAGCATCCATCACCGAAAATTGATCTTCATCATTCCCTATATATGAATATCAGGGCACGATGGAATCGAACCACCAACCTCCTGCTTGTAAAGCAGGTGCTCTTCCATTGAGCTAGCACCCTTTAAATAATTAGACTTTAAACTAGCAATTGCCCCTAAAGGTGAAAAGATACACCAAAGGAATAAGAACCAGAAAAACTGAAAGAATTCAGTGTCATTGCTCCTATTTTTATTCTACGACACTCTACAAAGTATGATCTTGATCTATGACGTATTTATGCCAAGTGGTTCTAATTTAATAGTAAATTTTATATTCAGATAAAATAAATGAATAACTAAGAGGCCTTACGGGCTAATTTTTAATCCTTACACCAAAATATCTTAATATTCAAGTAGATGGAACAACTCCTTCAAAGTTCAAACTGAAGTAGATTTTAAATGAAAAGCCTAAAATCAGCTAAGTAGTTTACAAGTTAGCATTTTGGATATAACTTCTGTTCAATTGATATTACAAGTTATGCCATAACCTTGAAACTAGTTTCTTAGCTAAAAGACTTTCTTAAGTCAACAATGACAAAGAAAGATAGTCATGGCAAGCAAAATTCTCTTGTTTTTTTCTAATGAGGGTGCATGTAACTTGATAAAGGTTGTATGAGAGTATCAAACCATAAACAGTTTCACTAAAACATGGAAATGACAAAGTCTTGTTAAGCAACAAAATTTTAGTTGAATATATGAAAAGCATAGAGCTAAATGATATAATTAAACTAAAATTAATTGTAAAAAAATGAAATTTCCATCATATACCATCTGGTTTGGTTAGTTCTTCAGAAAGAGAAAGTGCAATTGCATGATCCAGCTCCTCATCTTGATTATGTAATGGACCATCCTGAACAAAAATGTCCACATACAACAATCAATGTTATTGTAGTAGTAATACTTTTGTTATAATATATCAAAGCATGTACTATGTAGGAGAATAACTAATAGTTGAATTACTTCTCTACTCGCATGTACTACCTTTGGTAGTTGAATTACTTGGAAATAAAAATCCTTATTAGAAGATAACGCAAAGAAAAGAAGAAGCCTTTGAATATGGATGGTCATCTTGATTTTATAGAGTTATAATTGAATACTGAAGGACTAGGAATGCTACAATGAAATAGATGGATGGAGTGTAATAAAAAGAATTTGGATAATTTAGGTTTCCATATCTTTAAATGGAACCACTTTTTCCTTTTGGATTCCTAGTCTTTCATATGAAAATAAAATTTTTGATTCAACCAAAGAGCACAATATTTTGAAGTCTTACTTCCCTGAAATAGGGTAAGCACAACATTTGGAAACGGGGATGAATTTTGAAATTACCACTTTCAAAACCTTTGGAAACAGAGCAGCAAACACTTCCACACACAGGTCCAAAAGTCATGACTTAGGAGTATGAGCACACCTAATTCAGGGATGATTAAATATGAAATGAATTGGGTTGCAATTATACTCAATTAAACGTAAAGAGATGATTAAAATATATATAAATGACTTGGAAGTCAAACATGACAACTTTGGAATATGTTAGAATGTTGGCATAAAAACTTTGTTCATTATACATTCTCTTTCGTTTAGTTTTGATGCTTTACTTCCAAATTAGGTGTTTTATTTGTTGGAGATAGAAATCCATACATCTAGGTCGAACCATTAATGATTCCCACAATGAAGGGGCATGTAGCTCAGTAGTACAGCAGCACACTGGCCAAGGGAAAATCTGGGGTAAATCTTAGTATGTATAATTTTCAAAACGAGGATAGAGCTAGTTTTTCTTGAGGTTAGACAGGGGACTTTAGCCAAAGTGCGGCCTGACGAGGGTGTTGGAAATAGGAATACAAACATCTATGTTGAACCCTTAAGAGCGTCCCTCATGAAGGGGCAAGTGGCTCAGTGTTAGAGCAATCCCACCAGCCAAGGACTTAAAAGTTTCGGAAATGTTTCAAGTAACAGACATTGTTAACTAGCCTATTGTGCCAGACCAAATAGTGGACGACCTGCATTGGAAAGTGTTTGCATGGGCCAAGTGGCTCAGTGTTTGAGTAATCCAACCAACCAAGGACTTAAAATTTTCAGAAATGTTTCAAGTAACAGAAAATTGTTAATTAGCCTATTGTGCTAGGCCAAATGGTGGACGACTTGCATTGGAAAGTGTTTCCTGACCAATATTGAGGCCCCGCCTAGGTTCAAAACTCAGTTAACCCACCTCATGAAAGGGAAAGCGGCTCAGTGTTAGAGAAATCCAATCAGCCAGGGACTTTAAAGTTTTAGAAATGTTTCAAGTGTAGAAATTAGCTGAATAAATCACTTATTCAATGAAGATTAACCCGATCATACATCAATTTCGAATTGCATGCATAACACATAACCTTCTTCCACAATTAATTGTCACATGCGGAAATAATATCGAAGCAATCTCACATCAAATCAATCACACATTAACTCAGTATGTATGGGGAAAGCCTATAGCTGAAAACCCCCCAGCTATTGTGTATATTATAATGGAGAAATCATGTAACAATCATAGTACAAAAACTCTTCAAAAGCTCTCATGCACTACCTCCCATGCTACACACTATCAAGCTAGATCTAGCAAATCACTTGCTCCAATCCTTAGCCACTTGATAGCCAACCTTGAATGCGTATTTCAAAGCTATGGGATGGCCTCTTTATATAGATAAACCACCAGCCTAAACTTTGCAATACTCATAGCTTACTCCACCTATCTATGTGTTGCAAATAACAACAGTATAGTTACAACTGATAGCTAACTCTACCCTTTCATCTATCTCTTTCACTGGTCTTCACTGAACTGATCATGCACTGTAGTGAACTGAAGTGTTCTTGAGTTGACTAATGAGTTAATATTTAATGAATTAAATATTATTTAATTTACTCCACTCATATCTAGTTGATTAGTTAGTTAACTAATCTCAACTAGTTCAACTAAAATAAATAGAACACAACTCCACTATTTGTCCCGTTAACTCCTCCAAAACTTCTGCCACTGAAGTCTAACTGAAGTAAACCATGCAAGATGCCATCAAACCCTAGGAACCACGTGATTCCTTGTGTCGGTTGCATGAGCCACCTCCATGACTCAAACTGAAGTGCGCCAAGAGAGTAAACTGCTGTTTATAGTCAAAATATTATTAAGGGTAAATAATATTTGACTTCCATATTTTAGGAGATCAGTCTAAAAATAGCCTGGGTCCTAAAAATTAGGGTCTCATCTATTTTTACCGACATGTCGCATACTCCAAGAATCTCCAAGTAGAATTCCCAAATTATGCTCCGTATGTCTAAAAATAGACATAGTCTCAAAATAGACTTTGCGCCAGAATTTGCCTGCGGGCCCACTTAGTGAAGGCGACTTCATTTCACTAAGCTCCATCATCTTGCTGCATTCTCAACACTCCCTCTCGGCAAGATATGGATTATCTGCAACCCCTATCCTGCCTCTGTGGAATTCGAACTTGCTCCTGGTGAGCGCCTTCGTCAGGATGTCGGCATCCTGATCCTCCGTGGGAACATATGAAAGCATCATGATCCTCCGCTGAACACAATCTCTGATGTGATGGTACTTGATGTCGATATGTTTGGACCTATCATGAAAAACTGGATTAGCTGAGAGCTTGATGCAGCTCTGGTTATCACAGTAAATCACTGTAGGCTCCAAATGCAACCTGAACAAACCTGCGAGGATAGCCTCACATGCAGCCAAGCTTGCTGCCATGTACTCGGCCTCTGCTGAACTGAGTGCCACGGATCTCTGCTTCCTGCTGTACCAGGAAACTGCTGTCGACCCAATGCTGAAAACTCCTCCAGAAGTGCTCTTCCGACCGTTGCCTCGCCCATCCTCTGCATCAAGAAACGGCAGTGTTTCACTCATCCTCCCCGTCTCTGCATTTCATAGACCATATCCCGATGTGCCTCTGATATAGCGCAATACATGCTTGCCCGCCTTCCAAAAGAGCTTGGTAGGCTTTACCATAGCTTGCGAAAGCTGGTTAACTGCATAGCATATATCGGGTCGAGTATTGACCAGATACATCAACGACCCCACCAACTGTCGATAGACAGTGGCATCCACTACCTCCTCCGAAGTATCATCTCCCTTCCTCCATCCTCCAGGAAGAGGGGTATCAACAGGCTTGCAGCCTTGCATGTTGAACCTCTCCAGAATCTCCCGGGCATACTTGCCCTGAGAAACAAACAGTCCTCCGCTGCACTGCCAAATCTCCAATCCCAGAAAATAATGAAGGATGCCCAAGTCCTTCATCTCAAACTCTCGTGCAAGATCCTCCTTGCATGAAAGTATCAACTGCTCATCGCCAGTCAAAATCAGATCATCTACATACAGTACGATGATCAACAGCTTCCCCTCCACCACAATCTGGTACAGGCTTGGATCTGCCTCACTCTTGGAGAATCCAAGCCCGGTGAAGTAGCCGTTTATCCGAGTGTACCAAGCACGAGGTGCTTGCTTCAGCCCGTACAGTGCTCTCTTGAGTCGGCACACATGCGACTCACTGCTGAAGATCTCAAAACCTTCAGGCTGCTCTATGTACACCTCCTCCTCAATGACTCCGTTGAGGAACGCAATACATCCATCCGATGAATGTGGCACCCCACTGCTACCGAGAGAGCAAGGATCGTCCGTATGGAAGAGTACCTTGCGACAGGTGCAAAAGTCTCCTCATAGTCAATCCCCGCGATCTGTGAGAAGCCACGGGCGACAAATCTCGCCTTGTACTTCTCCACACTCCCGTCAGCCGCCTGCTTCACCTTGTAGATCCATCGCGAACCTACAACTGATTTCCCAACCGGCCTTGGGACAATCTCCCATGCACTGTTCCTGATGATCGAATCATATTCTTCGATCATGGCATCAACCCATGCGGGTTCCTCCACAGCTTCCTCAAAAGAGGATGGCTCTGTCACAACACATTGACTCATAAGAGCCATGCATCCAGTGTACCGATCCGGTGACTGTCTCTGTCTGCGCTGTGCTGTAGGTGGTCCTACAACCTTCTCTGCATCCCGAGCCAGTCGCTCAGCTTCTGTAGTGCGCATGCGCCCTCTGATGGTTGGCGCTGCCTGGGTGGTTTTTTCCACCTCCTGAACCTCCTCTTGTGGCTGATCCACATCCGGAAGCTCCTCCTTAGGAACTAACAGCTCCTCATCTGCATGCAAGTGTAGCTCCCTCTCAAGCGAACACTGCATGGCTTTCTCCTCCTGGAATTTTTTATCCCGTCGCACAACAGTCTTGCGACTGTCTGGCACATACACTCGATAGTTATGAGGTGTATCAGTGTACCCCACAAATATTCCAACTTCAGCAGTTGGATCCAGCGTCCTTCTTGCATCCTTCGTCACATGCATGTAGACAGGAGATCCGAAAATCCGCAAATGGGAAATATCAGGCCTCTTGCCAGAATAAGCCTCCTCTGGTGTACTCATGCCAAGAACCTTGTGAGGACAACGGTTCTGCACATACACTGCTGTATTGCATGCCTCAGCCCACAAGTGAAGGGGTAGGCCCCGATCATGCAACATCGCCCGTGCAGCACCCACGATCGTTCTGTTCTTCCGCTCAGCCACCCCGTTCTGCTGTGGGTTATGGGGTGCGATGAGCTCTCTCCGAATCCCTTCTGCGCTGCAGAACTCCTTGAATTCAGCCGAGATGAATTCACCACCGTTATCACTCCTTAGAGCAATCACCTTCTTCCCCCACTCCTTCTCGACCAGTGCTTTAAACTCACAGAACTTCGCGAATGTATCGCTCTTCTTCTGCATGAAGAAGATCCAGCACTTTCGAGAGAAATCATCAACAAAGATCACATAATACTCGTGCTTTGCTGTCGAAGCAACTGAGAAAGGACCACACACGTCTGTGTGAACTCTCTCAAGGATCGTCGTGGCGCGACTATCCTTCTCGTGAAAGGTGGCTTTCACATACTTTCCTAAAGTACACCCCTTGCACTGATCTGACTGCGCAAGAGTGCCCTTAGGAAGTCCAGTAGAAATCTGCTGCAGAATCTTCAAAGCTCCATGGTGAAGATGGCCCAATCTCCCGTGCCATAGTTCGCCCTCATCATCCCGGCTCACCACTTCTCCCGCCTTGCATGCCATAGCTGCGCAGTCATCTACCTGCAACTGATAAAGGTTCTGAGTTCGAACCCCTATCTTCCGGTTCTCTCCAGTAGTCTTACTGCGCAGGAAGGCTTTTCCTTCGCTGAAGACCACATCATACCCCTTATCCTCCAACATCGCTACTGAAATCAGGTTCTTCTTCAATCCAGGTACATGCATGACATCCTTTAAGACAAAGGGTTTACCAGACTCCCTCTGAAAGGATACGGTACCGATACCAGTCGCACCGTATCTACCGTCATCGCCCATCTCGATGTGCATACCCAAATCCTTGTCCTCCAGATCTGAGAACAACTCCCGATCTCCCGTCATATGAAATGACGCACCGCTGTCCAAGAACCACACCGATCCCATCACACTTGAAACCAAGCATGCAATCAGTGAAAAGTCAAGCTCGAACCGTGAAGCCAAAGCTTCTCCATCTGCAGATCTTCCCGCTTGCTTGTTCTTCTTCTTCTTTGGACAATTGGTAGCATAATGTCCGTGATCATGGCAGTGAAAACATTTCACTTTCGCCATATCCTGCTTCTTGCCCTTAGCTCCATAATGAGAGGTTTTCTTACCCTTCCCTTTCTTAGCTTTGGACACCAAAGCGCAGTTTTCTTCATCAGCTCCCTTTGATGAAGATCCATCTCGAGTAGTCCTCCTTATCTCCTCCTGGATGAGATCCGCCCAAAGGCGCTCCCATCCCGGCAGCTTCTCCCGACCATTGACACTATCTTGATATGAGTGCCAAGCCTTCGGAAGACCAAGGAGAGCCAGTTCGACCATATCCTCTTCATCGACAGTAACTCCCACACTTCCCAGTTCATCTCTGCATTGAGTGAACTTCGTGAGGTATTTAGCGATACTGTCGCCCTTCTCCATCTTGATGTTCCTGAGCTTGTCTTTGAGCGCCAGCTTCCCTTGGTCACTCTTACTCTGGAATAGATCCGTCAAAGCTTTCCACATTAAATATGGAGTAGCCTTTCCATGCAGGCTGGATACAATATGATCCTTGACGCCCTCCAACAGGATCCTTCGACATTTCGCGATTTTCTTTTGCCATGCATCGACCAGAGCTGCATCAGTGGGCTTTGGGACATCCGCATCCATGAACTCCTTCAGACCATTATCTTCTAACACTGCTTCCATTCGATCTTTCCATGCAACATAGTTCGAACTGCCTTCAAGAGCATATTCGAGTCGCAAACCATTGAAAGAAGACATATTTCAACACCGGCACCAAGAAAATCAACCTTCTGCAAAATTCGAATTCCAAACTCCAAGCTCTATCGCTTCCGATCTATACTTGAAAACAAATTATTTCCAAATCAGAGATTGACTGCAAAGGGCTTTCACCAGATCTTTCACCTTACAAAGAAGGATGAATATTCTGGAGGCTACCTGGCCCGCATGCAGACTCTGTCCGAGGAAATAAGCTTGCAATCACCGTAATAGATCTCGACAATTAATCTTGCTCTGATACCATGTAGAAAATAGCTGAATAAATCACTTATTCACTGAAGATTAACCTGGTCATATATCAATTTCGAATTGCATACATAACACATAACCTTCTTCTACAATTAATTGTCACATGCGGAAATAACAGAAGCAATCTCACATCAATTCAATCACACACTAACTCAGTATGTATGGGGAAAGCCTATAGCTGAAAACCCCGCAGCTATTGTGTATATTATAATGGAGAAATCATGTAACAATCATAGTACAAAAACTCTTCACAAGCTCTCATGCACTACCTCCCATGCTACACACTATCAAGCTAGATCTAGCAAATCACTTGCTCCAATCCCTAGCCACTTGATAGCCAACCTTGATTGCGTATTTCAAAGCTATGGGATGGCCTCTTTATATAGATAAACCACCAGCCTAAACTTTGCAATACTCATAGCTTACTCCACCTATCTATGTGTTGCAAATAGCAACAGTATAGTTACAACTGATAGCTAACTCTACCCCTTCATCTATCTCTTTCACTGGTCTTCACTGAACTGATCATGCACTGTAGTGAACTGAAGTGTTCTTGAGTTGACTAATGAGTTAATATTTAGTAAATTAAATATTATTTAATTTACTCCACTCATATCTAATTGATTAGTTAGTTAACTAATCTCAACTAGTTCAACTAAAACAAACAGAACATAACTCCACTACTTGTCCCGTTAACTCCTCCAAAACTTCTGCCACTGAAGTCTAACTGAAGCCAACCATGCAAGATGCCATCAAACCCTAGGAACCACGTGATTCCTTGTGTCAGTTGCATGAGCCACCTCCATGACTCAAACTGAAGTGCGCTAAGAGAGTAAACTGTTGTTTATAGTCAAAATATTATTAAGGGTAAATAATATTTGACTTCCATATTTTTAGGAGATCAGTCTAAAAATAGCCTGGGTCCTAAAAATTAGGGTCTCATCTATTTTTACCGACATGTCGCATACCCCAAGAATCTCCAAGTAGAATTCCCAAATTATGCTCCGTATGTCTAAAAATAGACATAGTCTAAAAATAGACTTTGCGCCAGAATTTGCCTGCGGGCCCACTTAGTGAAGGCGACTTCATTTCACTAAGCTCCATCATCTTGCTGCATTCTCAACATCAAGTAATAGAGAATACTTCATTATACAGTGATATGTGGTTTAACAGTAAGTTTCACTGGGTGAAACTAACAAGACATTGGTTCAAATCCCATTGAGTATATGGACTCACTGGGTGAAACTAACGAGACCGCGGTTCAAATCCCATTGAGTAAATTGCCTGCTATGATCTCACCTCAAGGAGTAGACTCCCCATTTCCTAGAGTCTCCGCTCTTGCTAAATCATAAGATCTGGTATATCTGGCTTATATCTAGCTTACAAGTTGCTGGATATACTCTTGGTCTTATAAGGCAGCCACAAAGGTTGATCCTGGACCTCCCCTAGATTAGTCCAAGGAAGAAAGTTTTTGCTGAGAAATATTGAGGCCCCACCCAGGTTTGAAACTTAGTTAACACACCTAGCGTGTCTGTGGGCAGTTTCATAATGCATTAGGTTCAGGAGTATAAGGTCAGTCCCTCGGACATGACTTGGGCCTCCTCAGAGACAGGCAGTAAGTTTAGGAATTCTCCTAATACCCAAAAAATAAAAAAGGAAGAAGGAAAAAGAAAGAAATTCTCCTAATACTAAAAAAAAAAAAAAAAAAGAAGAAGAAGAAAGAAATAGAAAGAAAAATGATAGTAGTTAATTGTCAATTCTCGTGATTAAAAAAAAAATGAAAAGAAAACAAACAATAGTTAATTAGTAGTTTCCAACTTTTCACTAGCATGTCCTAACATTTTTTGATGTATATGCAGAAAGACTTTGACTTCAGGATGACTCATGGTTTTCTTTGTCAAAGTTTACTTTCATGCCAAAAATTGTTCTAATGTCAACCGTCATGGATAAAACATGACCATAAAGAGATAAAATCTGATAAAACTTCAACAAAAAGCATGGATGAAGTTCACACTCGACAACAAGATTGACGTGGGAAGAAACATCTAAACCAAACATTTTAAGGTTCCATCTTTCCACTCCTTAATGACAGGTTTAATAAAATAATCAATTCTTAATAAAGGTGCTACCTCCCCGTTAAGTTATAATCTTCTGTTCCCACATTTTAAGAGTAAAAGATAGCATCTCAAGGCACTGGGGCTGTTATAAGTGAAATTTTAAGTAGATAGATTGTGATGTTCGGAATTTCTAAGTGACTGGTGTGGACTTCTTAAGCCATGGGTGGTTATTAAGCATGGATTTAAGCTTGAACCCTGGGGTTTTCTAGTTCATAATTAAGATAAAATCTATTCAATGGTTAGAAATTGAAAATTCAGAAGTTGTGTGAAGAGAAACATAGAAGAAGCACCTAGCTAATAGTCTTGGAGAAGAAAGTGTACCCACAACAGAATGAGCATCGACTCATGCTCAGTTTCCAAAGGCCAAAATTATAACCAGTATGTATGGTAGAAGTTGGGAGAACCTGATAAGACTGACCATCCTGGGTAGAAAATGGTTTAGGAGACACCTTGGAGAAGCCAATTGAAGAACCAGTAGGAAAATAGGATGTGGCCGAATTGAGACAATTTACACACCTTCAATTCCAGACAACATCAAGCATTGGTAAGTTTTTGAAGGTGATGCAAAAATAGTTGGGTTCCTCGACAACACAAAAGAATTTGAAATGTATGAGATTGACATGAGGGAAGATGATTCAATAGAAGAATGACCAACCAACAAAATCCCTTCAGGTATGGTTCCTTTGGAAGTAAGCTTCAATAGAGACAACATGTTTATAGGTAGAATTGAGACAATAAAACCAAATGAGTATGAAGATACCAATGTAGGGATAGAGACAAATCCAATCATGAGCAAGCTTCAATAGAGACAATGTGTTTACAGGTAGAATTGAGACAATACAAACAAATGAGTATGAAGATACCAATGTAGGGATAGAGACTTCGAAAGAGAATGAGAAGATTGGGTCTATGATCAAAATATACAAGGACATTAAAAGACATGACAAGAAATTAGAAAGGGTTGCAGTTTTTCTTTGGCAAAGTAAACTTCATTTGAAGATTCATTCTGAATGTAGCAAAGATCACAAAACCCCTTAAAGAGTTGATAAAGAAAGATGCAGTTTTTATATGGGATGATGCAAGCCATACAACATTCCATAATTTCAAATATGTTATAGTCAATTCTCCAGTTTTGGTGAGCCCTAACTTTGAAAAATATTTTCTTTTTATTTCTTTTGCTTCTAATTATACTATTGCAGGAGTTTTGCTTCAAAATAATGAACAGGGAAATAAACTACCAATTGTGTTTGTGAGTAAAATGCTAAGGGATGCAAAATTGAACTATGCCATCATGGAGAAGCATGCCTATGCTTTGGTAAAATCACTAAAGAATTTTAGAACCTACATTGGGTTTTCAAATATTATAGAATTTGTTCCTCATCCAACAATGAAGGATATCTTGTCACAACATGTTTGCTTGGGATCAAGGGGTAAGTGGGTTGCTAAGATTCAAGAATATGATTTAGAGATAAGACCCACAAAAAACAGTAAGGGTCAGAGATTAACAAAGCTTTTGACCAAGGGCAATGAAGAAGCTCTTAGAATCAACTTGGTTAATGCAGTTACATCAACTGGCATACAGAGATCATCTACTACCTTAAGAATGTGACTAGACCCAGACACCTTCCCGAGCACAATAAAAGGTCCTCGAGGTTAAAATACTCAAGATACTGCTTCATAGAGCAAGTTTTGGGATGGATAAATCACAATGGTTTTGTTTTGGATCTATTAGCCTGAATGAAGAAACAAGCTTGACAAATGAGATCCATCTAGTTTTGAGAGAGAACATCACATAACAAAGAAAATTGTACATAAAATATTTATATATAATATTTAAAAATCAAAACTACATCTTTTTGTATCATAATTAAATTATATATAAAATATTTTATACTATTGTAATTAACATATATAAAAATTAAATATTCAAAACATCCTCTTTAACATAAATATATAAAAAACAATCTCAAAATTTGATTTTCTCTCTTGGTTTTCTGTTTTTTAAACAAATAAAAAAAACAATTTACGGTTTTCTTTTGTGGTTCTCTCAGCTTTTTAGCTTTATCTTTTTAAACTATTAAAAAAGCATGTAAATTAGAAAATTTCTCAAATAACAATAGTTTCCATTTCAAATATTGGCAATCAATTTCCATTTCGTCCTAGTTTCCAGCTTGTTTCTAAGCTTGCAATGAGTTTCCATTTCCATTAAAAATCTGTTTCATAAGTTATAAACCATAAACCATGAATTTCGGGTTGGATACGGTGAAACGGATCGAATTTTTAACGAATTATTCGATATTCGAATCGAACTAACAAATTTCCGTACTTTTTTTGCCGATTCGGGCGAATTTGGTGACTATGGTTAGATGTTGAGAACATCTAAGTGCCCGGATGTGAAATGTCCCGAAACATATTGAAGAGGATAGAGGTTTGGTTTTCAATTTTTTTAACCAAAGAATGTTTCAAGAGTCAAACGTAGAACGCCGAGAGCAAACAAGTGTCCTAGTTTCCGAATGATATCGTAAATGCCTGAAGGTAAGCCGATTGTGTAGTTTAGAATGGGAAGCAGTCTGGAAATGTGGAACCGGATATGCTACAATATTTTATAGATTTCAAATACAAAGACTGTCCAAGGGTTGTCGTCTGTTAAACTATGCCAGTCAAGCATTAGTTGAGCACCAAAAGTGCCTGATTCCATTCATCGCAACCCTTTGTCAAATATCGAGATCAATGGTAAATTATGTTATGATGGATTCAATGGTGTATTGGGCACCTCACAGATGATGATTTTGTTGCATTTTTCAATCGAGCAAAGTGTCAATCGATCAAATGACAAAGGAGAACATATGAGCATCAAATTTTTTTCATAGGTGTCTTTGCTAATGATTGAGGAGGTTTCTAAACGTTGTTTGTAGGGTTTTAAATTCCAAACGCTACAAGAGGAAAATAGCCAGCATTCAACAGAAAATCGAACACCACAAAAAGGGAGATTCATAGAGAAGTATTGCAAAGATCAAATAGTGTTTTCTATCTCATCTTTCGACCCTTCACCATTATGTTTTAGAAGATGGTCATTTGAGGCAGGAGTAGAAGAGATTTAAATATGAGGATAAAGAATGCAACTGACCCTGAGAATAACCGTTATTGCTAGGGAAGTCCAAAATATTGTGATGCTGCAAAGTGCAACTGGTGTTGAATAACAAGACATGTAACATCAGGAAAAAATGATAATGCTAGAAGTAATTTAAAAAATTTGTTGATGCAGAAACAAATGAAGTGTTACACGAGCTGGGTATAAAGGTTCTCATGAGCTATATTGGTATCTTAGTATGACCAACTCTGTCCATCAAATTGATGCAAAGAAAGAGCACTGTCAATACATGTGCTCAGGTCTCAATTAACAGGTCAGATCTAAGTGCTCTTTTCAACTTGAGGGGTTCCTTTAGTCGGTAAAATAAAAATCACTAATCCAAAATCGCGAAGAAGAAGAATACCTGGAAGAAGGTCGTTCGGCAGTTTGTTTCCGTCACTGGTCTCTGTTAGTAGAGTCGTGGACCCAGGGATGTCTGCGATAAGTGGAGTTATTTACCATCTCCAGGATCACAGATGTGAACCTCCCCACGTTTTACCTCCACACCCCCAAAACTCCATTTTATCTTTAGAATTCGTTGCAGCAGGTGATATTTCAGTGCAAGATTTGTAGAATTCGTTGCAATACCATCCACTATTTTCAGCGGGTCACCCGGAAACCGGTCATTTCGTCCGCTTCTGCAATCAAATGTCGGGCCTATGGACTCCGAGTAATTGAAATGGATTGGAACACAGGTGGCTTCTTCCATTGTGTATACTTCGTTTTGCAGCCAACGCTTTCTGTCGAACGCTGAAATCCAAGACGTGGATCTCAGATTGGAAGTGAGTGGGCAACCATTTATCTTTGTTTTTCTTGTAGCTGGCTTTGGCGAGGGTTCAATTTTATTGCCCGCAGGTTTCAAAGAGTGGATTTGGGATAGAGGGTTGGTATTGAAGGGGTGGGAACCGCAGAAGGAGATTGCAGTATTAGGGATTTAATGCGAGATTGATAGTTCATGAATTGAAGGTGGGTGTGGAGGTTGCAAGATGGAGCGATGGCGAAGTGGGCAGGGAGGATTTTTGTAGACCTGCGAGGGAAGTAATGACACCGAAAGAAGGAAAGGAAGTTATGGAGAGAGCGTCGCTCAATATAAAATAAACAGACAAAAGAAACAACTCCCGCTCAATCTAAAATAAGGTAAAAGATTCACCATAATATAACACACCTCTTCAAACTTTTCTAAAAAGCCAGCTACCCAACCATTTGCATTCTCAACCCATTCACTGTGATGCATGCCAGCGGTCTTGGAAACAGTATGTAACAATCCAGCTACCCAACGATCTTCATTCTCAACCCATTCACTATGATGCATGCCAGCGGTCTTGGCAACAGTATGTAACAAGCCAGCGACCCAACAATCTGCATTCTCAACCCATTCGCTGTGATGCATGCCAGTGGTCTTGGCAATAGTATGTAACTGCAACAACAAGTAATGCAAATATATAAATCTCAAAAAAACAAATACTTTGACTAAATAGTAAATACAAAATCATCTAAAAGCAAATGGCATAGCTAACCTTTTTCCCATTTTCTCTTCTGGTTGTTCCTTCACCTTTTGACGCAGTTTTGTTATTCCCGCGTTAACCATCAATTGCTTTTCCTGAAAATAAAAGACATCCGCAACTCAACTCAAAAACGCGCCTGCTCAAAAACGAGTCCCGCTCAATCTAAAAGAAACGTACAATATTTGTCAATTTTATCTTTTCCCGCTCAAAAACAACTCCCGCTCAATCTAAAACAAACGGATAAACAACCATTGACCTTTCCCTTCACCCGCATCTAACCCAATCATGCTTATTTTTAAAATCATAGTTCGAACCCGAACATACCCCATTAGCACAACTGCTATCATTAAGACAAAAAACCCAACATGAAAGCACGGTGATAAAATTGAAAACGGAGTGGTTTACATAGTTTTATGGATAAAATAATTGATTTCCTACTCATTGGAATCATAGGGCTATAAATCATGATTAAAATGAAGGAATATGCTGTGAAATTATGTGGGATAAAATTTAAGTAAGAGAAATAAGGGGATAATAATATATGATGTATAGTAATTACTCAACTCACTATTTATATATTTAAACTATCAAGATGACACATTTTTACGAGTAAAATTATGAAACACCATAAAACAATTCAGAATAGAATTTATGGCCAAAACATTTAAGAATTAGAATAAAGTCTTTAAGTGACCACAATAAAAACAATACACATTAGAGATATATACATGGATCATATATATCAAGTTAAAGTGACCTCTAAAGCAACATCTTCCTACACCTAGTGTCCTAGATGGCCAAGGCAAGGTGTCATCAAACCAATTATATATTCATTCGTATATCTCAGTTGGAAAATGATTAATGTCACAAGAATCACAAGGGTTGATATGTCAATCAAAATTTAAAATTATCCTCTAAAAACGCATATAAAAAGTGGGGTAACAGGTCCTATGACATCCAACCTGTGATTTGCAATGGAAATCCTCAATAGTCTCTTTGGAGATATAATGTCCCATTAAGGGGTTCAATAAGAAGTATGAGGCCCCATCAATTTGATAGTTGAAGAAGTTTGAATATTGGCTTGTCAATGTTGCCCCTGAGTAGGCGAGGAAACATGGAAGGAGGTGACCCCCTTGGAAAAGTTCAAAAGGGGATGGCCACATAAGGTCTTATATAAAGATCTAAATCCAAGGAACTCCCTCATAAAAACAGTTAGACATGTATTGAAAGAAAGTAGATAACGACCATCTAAATCTTGATAAAAGAAAATAGAACATCTTTTGAATCCCATAATAAATGGAACATCTACAAATGAGGTGATCCTCTAACTCAATGTTGTGTATATGGCAAAGCTAGAAGAGGTTATTGAGAAGAGGAATATCATGATGTCATTAGTTTCGACTAGACACTAATGTAAACCCACTTTGAAACCACAAAGGGGGAATTGACAAGCAACATCTAGTGCTCTTGTGTGTATGAGGGTTAAAAAATAAGGCCCCCTCTTATTTGCATGAAGTGTTCCTAGTAAAAATCCATCTTAGATTCAAAGCCATCAAAAGATGAAGTCCAAGTACTAAATTTATTATTTATAAATAACCTCCTTAACAACTTGACACAAACATATAATGATGTCATTTACATTGGAGGTGTATATCATTTGAAGCGTGTTACAACTTTAATCACTCCCCCATAAAAAGGTGTCATGCTCCCTTATGATGATGCATCAACCCTAATGGAGAACAATCTCATGATGTAAAAGGAATTTAAACATGATGTAACTTTAATAGTGCCCTACATTCACCCCTTGGCTCACCACCCATGGAAAATGTGATGCTATTTCAAGCATTGACGTGGATAATATCATTTTACTTTCTCGTATGTATAGTATTTTACATTGACACAATTTCATTTTTTTAGCAAACAAAATATTTGTATCAAGGGTTAGCTCCTTGTTCATTAGGGTTGAAGAGGTTGTGTCATTATGAGTGATCTATTCATTGCCAACTCCTTATGTGTGAGAGCATTACAAGCTCCATGTCAACATGAAGTGTAGATATTGTGAGCAATTCTTATTGAGGTTTTGAAAATTATCCAGTTGTTCTACATTTGGTATATATGTTAATAAGGGCATTACCCACAAACACACACCCTCGAGAACAATACCTAGTTCTCTAAAAATAAAATGGTACAAATATTCTTAGTTAGAGGTGAAGCATTCTCCTAAGAGGTTATTTTGTTGGTTTGATGTATTGTTTTTTGCCTTGGATACTAAGTGGTTAAGGGCTTCAAGATTCAAGATTTAAGATCCAAGGCCTTGGGGGGAAAGGTATTTAGGGGTTAAGGGCTTAACAATTAAGGGATTTAGGTGCTATGGGTTAAGCGGTTAGGTTTTAAGGTGTTTAGGGGTTATGGATTAAGGTTTAAGGGTCACGAGTTAAGAGAATAAGGGGTTAGGGCTGAGGGGGTTCATGGATTATAGGTTAGGATGGCTTAAGGTTTAATGCATCAAGGGGTTGATGGATTATGCGTATGAGTGTAGGGGTTAAGAGATTATGGCTTCGGGGTTAAGGAATAAGGAATTTAGTGGTTATGGGTTAATGGCTTATTGGTTGTGATAATGTGGCCCCTAATACCCTTATCACCACTATTGGGGGTTCTCTTTTCAATTTATATTGTTACCTTCCCTCTAGCCCCCCTAACCCCTATGACATTAGGTCTTAATCACCCTTCTCATTCTCTAATGTGTGGATTATAGATCTTAGTAAACCATGCTCGGAAATCCCACTTCTACCCATCCATGCTACATGTGTGTCCCCTTGTCCTGTTCAATACACCACAAAATACTCCTCCCACTTCATTTTTGGGCATATAATTCAACTTATCCTAACATTATGGATGAAATTGGTGTTTATATTGTAAAGTGAACAGAGAAAAAAATTACTTGTTTTTTCTGTTGAGAAGATGTAGAAATTAATTTTCATGATTGGAATGTGTATGCATCAATCTACATTTGCTTGTTTTTCGAGCTTAGACATGATTAATAATTTGGTCATACTCCATCCTATCGATGGAGTCTAGTATCACAAAGGTATGAATGGGCAGTTTGAGAGATTCTTTTGAAAGATTTTGTGTTGTGGTATTTATCTCCTTGAGAATGTGTCTGAAAGATAGCTAGTCCAAAGAGGTAGAGGAATCTATGATATCCTGTAGGATGGGATGTAGGTAGATGTTTTCTATCATGAATTATTGACCCAATTGATCATGATTTTTTAATCCCCCATGATCTATAGGGATTTGACTCTTTTGATGGATGCAATTTCCATAAGGGTACAAAGAGATATAGAATCAACTTAGTTGTTGGAGCCTTAACTTTGGGTATATCTTGATTTCTCGCTATAAGACCGGGAGAGGAAGAGTACCACACCCACTTTGCAGCTAGGTGGGATAACTTGTGCAACACCATCAAATAAGTCACAGGGGCATCCAAGAGGGAGTGGAGGAATTACCATAATCCATTATTTTTGTGGTTTAGGATGAATCTTGTCTTCCAAACACTTTTTTAATCATGTTAGATATAAGAGTTTTGTGATCCATAATGTAGATAGAATTCTTTCGGATTAATCACATCATTAGATGTGATTAATCTGAAAGACTTCTATCTACTTTTTTAATCAATTCAATTGTGATCTCTGTCATAATCTATCGTGAACAAAATGTGTTGTTGTTCCAATCCCACCAGATATTGTTGATTAGAATGCATGGGAAACTTTTATAATAATCATCCAAGATGTTGAGTAACCAAGTTCTATAATTTTCTTCCAAGCTTAGATAGGACCACGAGGCTATCATGTTCAATTTTGCAAGGGTGGTGGTGATGACCTGCATTGTGTTGGGACAAGATATTTAAACAAGTGTGAAGAAACGTCGTCATATGACTTTCTTAAAGCATAGATGTTGGGGTGATTCATAAAATATCATGGATATTTGTGATGATGATGTAAAAGGAATTTAAACATGATGTAACTTTAATAGTTCCCTACATTCACCCCTTGGCTCACCACTCATGGAAATTGTGAGGCTATTTCAAGCATTGACGTGGATAATATCATTTTATTTTCTCTTATGTATAGTATTTTAAATTGACACAATTGCGTTTTTTTAGCAAAAAAAAATTTGTATCAAGGGTTAGATCCTTTTTCATTAGCGTTGAAGAGGTTGTGTCATTATGAGTGATCTATTCATTGCCAAATCCTTACGCATGAGAGCACTACAAGCTCCATGTCAACATGAAGTGTAGATATTGTGAGAAATTATTATTGGGGTTTTGCAAATTATCCAGTTGTTCTACATTTGGTATACATGTTAATAAGGGCATTACCCACAAACACACACACTCGAGACCAATACCTAGTTCTCTTAAAATCAAATGGTACCAATATTCTTAGTTAGAGGTGAATAATGCTCCTAAGAGGTTATTTTGTTGGTTTGATGTGTTGTTTTTTGCCTTGAATACTAAGTGGTTAAGGGCTCCGAGAGTTAAGAATTAAGGGCCAAGGGCTTGGGGGGGAAGGGATTTAGGTGTTAAGGGCTTAATAATTAAGGGATTTAGGTGTTATGGGTTAATAGGTTAGGTTTTAAGGTGTTTAGGGGTTATGGATTAAGGTTTAAGGGTCACGAGTTAAGAGAATAAGGGGTTAGTGCTTAGGGGGTTCATGGATTCTAGGTTAGGAGTTAATGGATTAAGGTTTAATGCATTAAGGGGTTGATGGATTATGAGTTATGAGTGTAGGGGTTAAGAGATTATGCCTTCGGGGTTAAGGGATAGGGAATTTAGTGGTTATGGGTTAATGGCACATTGGTTTTGATAATGGGGCCTCTAATACCCTTATCACCACTATCAGGGGTTCCCCTTTCAATTTCTCTTGTTACCTTCCCTCTATCCCCCCTAGCCCCCATGACATTAGATATTAATCCCCCTTCTCATTCTATAATGTGTGGATTATAGATCTTAGTAAACCATGCTTGGACATCCCATTTCTACCCATCCATGCTACATGTGTGTCCCCTATTCTTGTTCAATACACCAATAAATACTCCTCCCATTTCCTTTTTGGTCATATCATTCAAAATATCCTAACATTATGGGTGAATTTGGTGTTTGTGTTGTAAAGTGAACAGAGAAAACAATTACTTGTTTTTTCTGTTGAGAAGATGTAGAAATTGATTGTCATGATTGGAATGTGCATGCATCAATTTACATTGGCTTTTTTTTCGAGCTTAGACATCAATAATCATTTGGTAATACTCCATCCTATCGATGGGGTCTGGTATCACAAAGGTATTGATGAGTAGTTTGAGAGATTCTTCTGAAAGCTTGTGTGTTGTGGTATTTAGCTCCTTGAGAATGTGTCTGAAAGATAGCTAGTGCAAAGAGTTGGGGGAATCTATGATATCCTATGGGATGGGATGTAGGTAGATGTTTTATATCATGAATTATTGACCCAATTGATCATGATTTTTTAATCCCCCATTATCTATAGGGTTTGACTCTTTTGATGGATGCAATTTCCAGAAGGGTAAAAAGAGCAATGGAATCATCTCAGTTGTTGGATCCTTAACTTTGGGTATATCTTACTTTCTCGCTATAATACTGGGAGAGGAAGAGTACCACACCCACTTTGCAGCTAGGTGGGATAACTTATGCAACACCATCAAAGAAGTCACAGGGGCATCCAAGAGGGAGTGAAGGAATTTCCAGAATCACTTATTTTTGTGGTTTAGGATGAATCTTGTCTTCCAAACACTATTTTTTATCAATTCAGTTGTGATCTTTGTTAGAATTTCTCATGAAAAGAATGTGTTGTTGTTCCAATCCCACCAGATATTGCTGATTAGAATGCATGGGAAACCTTTATAATAATCTTCCATGATGTTGAGTAACTAAGTTTTGAAATTTTCTTCCAAGCTTAGATAGGACCATGAGGCTATCATGTTTAATTTTGCAAGGGTGGTGGCAATGACCTACACTGTGTTGGGAAAAGAGATAAATAAGTGAAGAAATAATATCATATGACTTTCCTAAAACATAGATGTTGGGCTGATTCGTAAACTATCATGGATATTTCTTGTGAACAAAATGTGTTGTTGTTCCAATCCCACCGGATATTTCTGATTAGAATGCATGGGAAACCTTTTTAATATTCTTCCATGATGTTTTGTAACTAAGTTTTGAAATTTTCTTCCAAGATTAGATAGGACCATGAGCCTAACATGTTCAATTTTGTAACGGTGGTGGTGATGACCTGCACTGTGTTTTGACAAGAGATAAATAAGTGTGAAGAAATATCATCATATGACTCACATAAAAGATAGATGTTGGGGTGATTCATAAACTATCATGGATATTTCTCATGAAAAAATGTGTTGTTATTCCAATCCCACCAGATATTGCTGATTACAATGCATGGGAAACTTTTTTAATAATCTTCCATGATGTTGTGTAACTAAGTTTTGAAATTTTGTTCCAAGCTTAGATAGGACCTGTTATCACCCTAGTAATTTCTTAAGTTGTGGGATTTTAGTTTTTAGTCAAAGAAGACTAGGGGTAACCACAAACCTACTTGGAACAATAGGATCTAGCCTTCCTATAGTTCAAAGAGGGCTCTCTCTTTAAGATTTATCTTTGTTTTTTATTTATGTTTTAGGCTAGTTATGATAGAACAATTTGGTTTTGTTTTAAGATGTTTGTTGGGTAAAAATCACTTAGGATTAAACTAGAGAGAGATCTACTTTTCCATTGGGCTATGGAGTCTAAATCTAGATAGCCATACTAGAAGGCAAGGCCAAAAGGGTGCAAATGTATTCAGGGCAAGGTAGATAACCCTCAGAGTTTTGGGGAAAAGGTTTTTTGATGAAATGGTATAGTCGGGATAAAGGGAAATGAAGGATCCTTTGATCCGGACAATGGGAGAAGGAGGCAGGGGTCAAACGGGAGTAGGAGAAATGAAGAATTCCTAACACTGGAAATCAACAGAAAACATTTAAATAGTAAATTAGTTAAAATAGGGAGCAATAATCTAATCCTGAAGTAATATTCCTAGTTACTCCTTAAGACAGATCAAACACATAATGGATTGCATGGAACTCAGAAGTGAAACAATGACAAGAAGAAATGTACTTTACTCTTTAACTTATCGCAAGAATATTGAATTATGATGCCCAATTAGCTTTGTCTAGTCTGCTACTTCGAAATCAACACATGTAAGCCTCCAATGTATTAGCAAAAGGTCTATAGTAATCTTATTAATTTTATTCCACACTTAACACTTATAATAAAGAAGTATTTATACAAAATATTGTTTACAAATATCCTAGAGAGATGTAGGAATATCTTTATGAAATACAAAATATATTTACAAAATAAGAGGGACAACTGCTCAACAAATTAGCAAGCTGTCCTCTTATCCAAAATATATAGAACAACTCTGTCTAATAAGGGGTATGTTTATAACATCATTGCCCTTGAAAGCTTTCTCTTGAAAGCACATAAATTAGAATTTTCTTTAGTTAAGCACATTTTTGTGGTGGAATGAAGTTTATCAGATATCTATTTATAATTTGTAGAGGTTTGACTTTGTTTGTCCTTTGAGTGTTGGTGAGGTTTCTTTGTATTTTTTGCATCATAGTCTAAAGTCTTTTGACCTGATTGTTTAACATGAAAGCTTTATGCTTATTGGCAATATATTTGAAATACCTGCATGATCAAGAAACTGTTAATATGGTTAATTAAATTACTAATTAGGTACTATAGAAAGAGGATGATGTTGAGAGGGCTTGCCTGGGTGACTCTGGGAGCAACCCGAAGGTGGTCAAACAAAGCTCTTCTAAGTTACAAATCTGAAGAGAAAAAACTGGTGATGTATATGTGGTTGCTCAACCTGGGCTGTATGGAAAATCTTGGCAGAGAGTGTTTACCTTTCCATGTCTTCACGAAAGTAGGTTGTCTGGTCACAGAATAAGATCACTACATGTAGGTGATGGTTCTGTAGTAAGTTCTCAGCCTTATCTTCAGAATGGCTAACAGAGAGGATCAGGTTTGAATACAAGATATAATTTGATGAATTTGGAGATTTAGAGTTAAAGAAAAAATTGTGGTGATGTTTGGATGGGTGCTAATTTGTAGGGTTTTCCATTTTTATAATTTTCTTTTTTGTGCTTTCTACCATGCTACTTAGTTGCTTTCCTGTTGCCCTAGCATTTTAACTTTTTCAATGTCTATCTCTCTATTGTTTCTTGCCCCATTTGAAATGCCATCCTTATTTGGTAGGTGTTTTCTTCAATATAGTGTGAATATTTTTCCATCACACAACTTCTGTGGGGTTTGTCTACGCAAATAGCTTGTAAGGCCCATTCATCAAGGTATTTGATGAAATGAAATGATTATCGATGATCACCAACTAATGGTACTTGAAGAGATTTACTCTAACAATTCTACAATTTTCCTGTGCCAACAATTATACAACATTTTAACCTCATGAACTAGTATCCTTTGTTCTCTTAGCTGATGCTATAAGCACTTATTGCTGTTGTCAAAGATTTTACTCTCTAGTCCCATTGAACTATTTCAGTTATTTGTGGACATTGATCTATTTTCATTTCATTTCTTCAAATTTTCTAACTGTTATGCGTTACCTTTGGCCAATGCCTTCTTTCTTACCTATGCTTTTTTCGATTAAGAATTATAGCCAGCCAAAGTAGCAGGGGCAACAGGAGCCACACAGTCTAGCCAGAGCCCAGTAGGGGCAGCGCAGAGGTAGCAGGAGCCACGTAGGGCTGACGTAGGCCAAGTCAGGGCAGTGCAGGGTCAGTGTAAGCCCTTCAAGTGTGACACAGGTCCTTACTGAGTAGTGCAGGGGTAGTGTAAGCCCTTCAAGTGTGACACAGGCCCTTACTGAGTAGTGCAGAGGCTGACGCAAGCTAGTCAGACTAACGTAGAGGGATTTAGAGCAGCATATTACTGTCGCTTTTATTTCTCTATTGGGTGAACCAATTTTGGAACCCAGGATTGTTGTACTTAGAAACTGCATAATAATGAAAACCCTCTAGAGCTAGTTGCACCAGTTTTCCCGCTTTGGGTTTTTTTCTGGGACACTTGTCCAGAAAATCCATGTGTCACTTTTTCTATGAGCATGTTATTCAGTATTTGATTTGTATGTGTAGGTTGCTAGTTGTATTTACTATTTAATTCGCTAATTTATTGAATATTTCAGAAATTAACTTGTAACTTAATTCAAGTAGGAGAAGTAAATCAAGATACTACAGTAGGGTTTCTTAGATTAAGAAATTTTCATATTCCCTAGGTCTAGCCCCATTAGGTCACCTAGGGAAACAATTTCCCAGGAATGTAGCTAGAGGAAAACTTATATCTCCTAGAGGTAGCTGCGTTTCTGGGTGCCCTCACTCTCCTCAGAACTTGGGCCAATTCTAATGGTGGAATCTCTGGATAACTCAAGCCCTAGCTCTAGGATCAAGTTTTTCCTAGGTGTTTCCAAGGATATAACCTAGTAGGATCAATTTGACCTATCGAAGTAAAAACTCTTGTCTGATCGTTTCCCATCACCTTTTCCAGGATAGGAACATCATTGGTTGCTAAATTCCATCCCCTAACCTGGGATGGGTCCACTTGGCCCCGTGTGGTCCCATTTGGTGTCAAAGGCCTTTCATCAAGGAAAATTTGGGAATCCAAGTTCCCAAAGGATTTTATGGATTGAGAACTTCCTTCATAAGTATTATTCTTCTCCCTCAACCTTTCAATCCCCCTCCTCTCTCCCTAGAATATAAATTCCCTTGCTTAAAAGTAAATCAAGTCCCACTCTTTATTTTATCTTAGGGAAAGGGTTTTGAGGGTCACTTCCCACCTATTCATTGAACTATACTCTATAAGTGACTTCCTAAACTACCGGGACTCCACCCATCGATGAAAGTCCATGAAGAGCAAGGAGCCTTAGCTGTGGTGAAAATGGGCTAAGCCTCCATCGTTTCCCTTGTCCTAACAGTTGCCCTCTTAGGAACCCCTTTTAGGTCCACTACTAGTTTGAGTGGTAACAATTTGTTCACAATTCCATTTGTGAATAACTCTTTGGTATGCCCACTTTTTCCATACTACAACTCCAAGATGAGAAGTCCAGGGTTATGGAGGTTGCCCTTCTTCTCACTAAATCAATCCTATACAATATAGTGAACTAGGGCTAGTTGGTTGGCCCACTTGATTGTTGCTTTATTCCTTCAAATTCTGCACATCCTTAGGCCCTATACACCTACCCTTCTACCAATTTTGTTGTCCTTCACTAGAACAAGAGCCAGGGCTCTTCTTTGACAGTAACCTAACAACCCTCCAACTATACTTGGACTACCATCAATCTACCCAACCACAGTCAATACTTTTTACTGATCTAGGGCCCACAATATTGTCTTCATCTAGGGCTCTTCAAATCTACCACCTAACAATGGTTTGAGTCCTCTCAAGATCATTGTTCTTGTGTATCGACAATTTGATCTTTTTTGTCCAATCTATGAACAAATATGAACTACTCCTCTTATCATACTTCTAACAATCTATAGATGACTGAACTAAGGTCACAAATCAACCACTAACAATCCATTTACTAATTTTTTATAGGTTTCTTCAGATCTTTGTCTAAAACTTTATGGAAAGTCCACCAAAATCAACTCCTATGCATGTCAATCCATTCTTCATATGGCACATTTCTTCTGCATGCTCAATCTTCTTCTCAGGTTCCACCCTCCTTTGGATATGTTGTATCCACACATACTGAATCTGCAAACCATCTTCCAGATCTGTGGTATTTATTGCATAAATAAACCTCGCTCTAAGGGTCACAACCCATCTTCTTCTACACAAATTTGTCACTATCTTAAGGGCATACCTTATGAACTAAACATGCTAGGAAATTGTCCTAACTAGGGCATTATACTTATGTACTTCTAATTGTTGTAGAACAAACCCTATCCACACATAGAAAAAACACGACTCTTGCCTCCATAAGAGACTTGACCTAGCTCATATGGATCCATAGATTTTGGGCATTTCTTTGACTGAATCTTGACATGAACTTCAGATCTCAATGTCGACCCTCAAACTAGGGTTAACTCAGTCAATATTATGCCTGCGTCGACTTCTGTTATGGCTCTAAATTACAGTGCAAGCCCTCCTCCATTTATGTTGGTCTTTATCACAGACCTTGCGGCATACTAACCACCACAAGGCAAGATGGTATCAACCCTCTCTTCTATTTCATCTATAAAATCTAACCAACGGGATTCAATCTGATCTTGTAATGTACTAAAACAAGACACTGAATCCTTCCTACAATTTGTGGAAACAAAACACGATCGCACAATCACATATAAGTAAGAGAAACAAGTTACCAATCGCACAACACAAGATGTATCTAGGGAAGAAACTTCTCAAAACCCTCTATCTCTATTTTGTATTAAGTCAAGGAATCATGAAACAATACAATGCTTAATCTCTCTTGAGATTCTCCAACACTCTGCCAATTGTCTCCTACTGATTTAGGAAAAATTAGTTTAGTACTTAGCCAATTCTCAGCCTTCCTTCAGCCTGCCTTGCTCATGCAATTCCTATGGAATTGTCTCCATATTAATTAGGACAATCAACCTTCCTTGATTGCACAATCCATCATGTCATCCCAATGACTTTATAATTGCACATGGGAAATTTTCTATAAATAGAACTGATAGTTATGTTCCTCTGAATTGTGTTACAGTAAGGATCAAGGGTATTTTTATTATTTAAAATAAGATAAAACCCTAAACAACCAAAACCATAACCCGAGGAGATGTAACACCAAGAGTTTATGGGCCCCGTTGGGGTTAGTTGGGCAGCCAACTTCCCGAGGTCGTAACTTGGTCATATGATCTTTGTTTGACACACATGATACCTCATTAGAAAGATCTCTCCGAGGACAACAACTACTAATGTGATTTCATTAAAATTTCCAAAAATTTCATGCCCAAAAAACATCGTTTGGGGCCTCAAAACGACTCCGGAAGTTCAGGACCCAAAAAACTGCAAAAATAGTAAATTGTGCTATAATTAAGGAAACTGAAAAACTGAAAGAGGAAATGGCAAGAGCCCAAGTGGAATAGGCGGGTGGCCACCAATATCCACCTCGATCACCTTAAATCAAATTTCTTGAGCTAACTCAATCAGCATGACTTAGTTAACTGACACAAGTTGTTATGAGATGAAATTACAATTTATTGTCCAACTTATTTAAGGGAAAAATAAATTAGACACCTCACATTCCTCACTCCTGGTACATCAAAATTCCTCACTAGTGTGGGTGCATTTTTTTTTGTCCTTTATATTTTTCAATTTCACTATTTCTTGTGTCAAATTTCAACACTCCCTCTCAACAATAAAGGAATTCAATCTATCCCCATCCGGTATCTTTGGAATCATAGATTCCGCCTTACATCCCTCCATTAGAGATCATTTCTCTTATTTCATTTCATTTTTAGGTGTCTCATTCCGCTCATTCATCTGCATTTCATTAGGTGCATGCCATTATCCAATGGAAGGGCTTTGTTCTCTCATTTTCCCTCATTTTTGTACCTGCTGGGTTGGTCAAAATTTATCAAAATTCATCAAAGTTGAGTTCATGTCATTTACAGTCATAGATGGTATTTTGGTCAAAAAAGAGTCATTTCACTTTCTAGGTCTAGGGTTTGGTCTTCAGAAATGTTAAATAATGCCCGCAGGCCATGAGGATGTCTTCAATAAGTTTTCATTTCAAGATTTTCATCGTTAATAATGCTCAAGGATGTTTCTTCTTCAAAACTCTGTTTTGAAGAAGAAATCGTCAAATTTATTGTTTGTAATAATGTATTTTAAAGTTTTCTGCCGTGAAGTACTTCAAATGCAGACTCTGGTCTTCCTTTGCCGAAGTTCAACGCCACCATCCCTGCAAAAATCAACCAAGAAAAGCCATCATTTCAAGCCAAAAATCAAAAGGAAATTTGAAAAACAAAGTTATATTAAAAGTGAAAAATGTCAATTTTGAAACATTACAAAGTGGGTCTTTACAAAGAGAAAATCAAAGCCATGACTCTATATATATATTCCAATGTTTATCAATGCCATTTGTATTCAAAGAGGTCGATTCAAGTCGAAGTTCAGTGGTGAAAGGGCGATTTTGTAATTTTGAAAAACTAAGGCTGTGTTTAAGGCTGCGCGGCGCATTGGGTAAGCGTGCAACACACTGGGGCGATGCGACGCATTGGGAGTTTTCACACAGTGTTATTTTCCTCTGGTGCGACGCATCCACAGGATGCGACACACTGGGCTTGTGCGCGGCGCATAGAGCCTCCAAGGCAAAAAATTTCATTTCCGCTCCATAAAATGTCAATTCGATTCAACGCATTTTTCTCCAAGTAAGTTCAACCATGCTTGCCCAGTGATTTTAGTTATGTGTGGTGTGGTTTAGAGGCAAAGACATTGGAGTTTGGTTGGTGAAAGAATAAACCCTATATTCATATTAAAATCTTCTCCCTAGGGTTTGAAAAGAGGCGATGAAATTTGATTATTGGTGCTTAACACTCCCACCATTTGTGTTCCCATCATTGTTATCATAATGTTATCATGTTATTATCATAATTCTCTCTCCTATTCCTGCTGTCCCATATCCCTTATACCCTTTGTTCCTATGTTTTCATCCTCAAACCCTATCATTGTCTATCACATCCCTTCCTTCATATCATTGATAAAATTCTAATTCCCAAAGACATTCAAGGACTGTTTTGACATCCGTGATTTCACCTAGCTTGAGTATATCTTGTCTTTCATTTACTCCTATCTATAAAAATTACCCCCATCACTATCTCCCACTCCCATATCACTTATAAAGTCTCCAAATCTCGAATTCCCTCAAGCTGTCCAGTGACAGTCCTTTCACTCCAAATTCACTTGATAGTCTATTGTATTCATTGTGATATTTCCTTGCAGCCTCTCATTACATATGTGGCACACTTGGTATTGAAAAACAAACTCTTGTTTTCACCATAAATATATCAGCATATACTTGTCAAAACACCTTATTTTTAGCACCATGTCAGAGACAAATTCATCATATGAGCAGGGATATGAGCAGGACAGTGACTCAACCACCGAGCTAAATGTACCGAGGAGGTCTCATAAAAGTGGCAGGCACGTCAGAGAGGAGCCCACTTCTTTGGCTCAATTGCAGGCCTGCCCGCTTGCAATGACATGCTTTCAACAACATTCATGTTTTCGGTCTTGTGAGATGATATCTCAGATTCAACACCATCAGGAGTTGGTTCGCTTATTTGTCCTACATTTTCGTGATGGTCATGTAAACCTTGCTGGAGTGAACTTCACCTTGACACCAGAGACCATTTCTGAGGCAACCGGGATACCAAACATAGGTGAAGAGTGGAATAAGAGACAGCAGCTGGATAGAGCATATTATGAACCTTACATCAGGCCTGGATATTTGAGGCAGTTGAGCAGAGTATTCCCGTTCCGGTTTCTGAAGGAGTCCTATGCGCCATTAATGAAACTCATCATTAGATACTTCAGCTGTGAGGGTAGATTCTCACGCCTTTATGCATACCATATCAGAATTTTGATGCATTTCACGAGAGTGCGACTGATGAATATTCCATACTTCATGTGCCGAAACATAGAGCGGATGACTACCCTTGTGCAGAAGAAGACTCCAGAGCAGCAACATAACAACATTTATCATTATGCGCTCATTAAAATCATTGTAGTACATCAGCTTGGATTGCAGGGCATCACATGGGATGAGTTCATTTCCCGTGACTTCTTTGCAGCCCCTCAGCCTCCTCCCGAGATTGTTCATGATGAGGGAGAGCCTTCACATTAGTTTGAGGTTCCTGAGACTGAGCCTATCAGTGCTCCAGTGTGTGTGACATATCAGAGAGGCCACAGAGCCTTATTTGCAGCAGCACGACGAGTACTATCTCCACCAGGGGTGGAAGGGGTCTCGTTATCTTCATCAGCAGCGCGAGTACTATATCCATATGGCGTGGAAGGGGTCTCACCTTAGACATCAGCACAGGTACAGGTTCAGGACAGAGGCAAGAGGCCTATGCATGATGAGGGCCCTTCAGGAGGCCAAGACACTGATTTTATACTCATCGATGTTGATTCGAGCTCTCCCAGCTCAAAGCTGAAAGAAATCATCCAGGAAAAAAAAGCTGAGATTGACACTTTGACCGTGAAGTTGCAGAGAGCTCAGTGGGTTATAAATTACTTGGAGCAGCGGAATAAACAACTGGAGGATCAACAGACACTCATAGAGTTGCGGCAAATCCGTGAAGACCGTGAATTGGCCCGAAAGAGACCAGGTGACATGACACCATTTGAGCGAGAGACTTGTCTTACGCATGTCAAAATTCATCTGGAGAAGCTCTTGGCGAAGGCCAATAGGGACAAAGACATGCTCAAACATATGAAAAATCACTACTGGGCCCGTACAGACATTTGCAGAGCAAAAATGAAGATCTTGAAGGCGAGGTTGAGAAAAGCACTAAAACATCAGAAAAGGCCGGATCCACTCTGAATCTTGGCCGAAGCTTCCTTGGCTGAGCATGAGACATGATGGGAGACCTTCACTCCAAATTTCAGCAAATTTGGAGAAGATTTTGTCATTTTGAAAATTTTGGTTGCAAAACAGGTTTTTCCGCCCGACGCGTCGCGCCACCCGACGCGCGCTTATGATTGGGACATCTTCTGGAGGAAAAATTGATATTTTTGGGTTTTTTATGGTAAATTATGCATGCTCAGGAATGGCTGAGAGATTTCATGAAGTTCTGGGTGGTCTTAAAGGTCAAAAACACTCCAAAATTGGCCTTTCTGCCACTTTTTGCACCAGCAAAAACCAGTCTTGGGATATTGCAGTTTTGGAGGGGAAAATGACATCCAAATTGAAAAATTCCACTTGGGTTGGATAGCAGACATCCAGGGATTTCCAACGAGCTATCATGAGCTCAATTTGAACTTCAGGAAGTGTCCCAAAAACAGGCTCAAAGTGGCGCGGCGCATAGAGGAATTTTGCCCAATTTTCACTTTTCAGCTCAGAAATTCGGCCAGTTTGACTAGTTTCACTTTTGGATGTAATTATTGTTCTATATTGATGTAATTTTGTGGCTATGATGTAAATTTGGCATGTTTTTACTTGTTCTAGAGGATTCATTCACTAAAAAGTGAAAATTAAATGAATGGATCAGTTTCCTAGCATATAGAGGCAAGTTGTTTGGCTGCCTAGATTTTAGTTCCATGTTTAGAATTGGTTGAAACAACTCCTAGAAGGATGAGCTCGACCCCTAGAGGCATGGAAAGGGGTTAGGATGGTCTATATATTGTATTTTCTGAGGCATTTTCAGGGTTGGACTCTTGGGAAAAGTTTGGCACCTCATTGTATATCCATTTTCAGTTTTTGGCAAAGGAAAGACCAGAGTTTTGCAGCACTTGTTGGGATCCTTGTGGCTCTGAGTTTTGATGATGTTTTTCTTCATGTATCTGTAAGTTTCATTGATGTTTATGTATGCCATTTCCCTTCTCTTTTCTTCTGAATTAAACAAATGAGTAACTAAGGTAGAATTCATTAGTTTGCTGGTGCTCTGCCTTAAACTTTTGTTTAGTTTTATATGTTTTCATCCATTTGAAGAGGATCCTTGCACCTTCTTGCCCTATTCAGCTTCTCAGTAGTCTTTTATATCCATTCATTGAATCTAAGACATCAAAGCCATTGCCTTCCCTGCCCCAACTTGAACTCTGCAAGAATTTGGCCTCATCCCCAAGCCCAAAATTGCCTTTCCCTTTTTTCCAACAAAACCCCTAAAAAATCATTCCAAAATCCTTGATTCATATACCTAGCCTAAAATTAGCACTCATTTCAGTCATCTCAAGCCCTATTGATACATTTTTCCTGAGATTGACCCGGAGAGAGCCCTCTCCTGTTCTGGTAGGGCTAGCTACCAGACTGAGCGTGGTTTGGTGTTACCCTGAATCCCGCCTTCCTTCAGCCTAAGGTGGATTTAGGAAATAACATAGTGGCGAACATACTGGGGAAAAAATGGTTTGCTTGTTGGTGTTATTTGTTTCATAAGCTACAGACGGAGCCTGAAGTTATGTCAAGTAGCCTTCGAAACATTTTTGATTTGCATTAGCGGAAGTAGATAAACACTGCTTCAGTCAATCTTCGGTCTAGCTTGTGGACGTGACACTTGACTTGTGAATTACCCCAGTATATCAGATCATTCTAGAATTTGGGTGATTGAGTCTAGAATTTGATAGGCTGAAATAAATCGGTTGTGTTCCTTTGATTTTTGAATAGATCAACACACTGGCTTCCAGAAGACATACTAGAGCTAATCCCGATCCTGATCCGCCTCCAGTGTATGAGAATCCCAATCTGATTTCAAGAATCCTCCGTCGAGAAAGTCCCGTGATCCCTTTGTTTAAATCTCATTCATGCCCGACTGTATTTGAGTTCCTTGAAGATATTGAGTTTGATGATCAATTCGAGTTGTCGTTGTTTGAAACTAAATCTGAAAGTGCTACTGGTTCTACTGTCATAAATCCCGAGTTTATCAAGTATCTTGAGATTGAACAAGCTAATAGATCCATTGATAGTTACATCTTGAACATTCAAAACTCTATTGTGGCAACGAATATTCCTGAGTTTATCGAATCTGCTTCTGAAACTCTTGGTCCATCAGCAGTTACTTCTGATTCACAAGTTCACGCTGAGCCTTCTTTCATTCCTACCATTCCCGTGCAACCATCAATATTTGATCAGCAATCTGCAGTAGTTCCTCCTCCATCTCCACCACACACACCTCGTACATCTACTGCTCCTACTCCTCCCGTTTCTCCAAGACAGATCATAAATCCACCAAGAGCAATGGCCGCTAGATTCGCACCTCTTGTCTTACCACAGTACTTAGATCCCATTCCCACTGATTATCAGAGTAAAATCCCATTTTTTGATGGTACTCCTAAAAGTGTGCCCGCTCAGCAACATATTGATAGAATGACAAACTTCTTTGATCTCCATGAAATTGATGAAGAGAATGTCACCATGAGATTGTTTGTGCAAACTTTTGGAGGTGAGGTACGCAAGTGGTTCAGAGCTTTGCAGCCTAGAAGTATTAATACATTAGAAGAGCTTCAGAGACAGTTTCTAGATCGGTGGGAAATGAAGAAAGATCCACTTCAAATCACTTCTGAATATACCAAGATCAAGCGCAATCCTGGTGAGTCCGTCCAAGATTATATTATCAGATTTAATGCGGTTTATAATGCAATTCCTGATGATTTGAGGCCTTCTAAGAAGTCAGCTTTGTTAAAATTCCCAGATGGTTTTGATCCAGAGATGGCCTATTCATTACGAGATAGAGATCCGCCTACTTTAGAGGACATGCAGAAGATTTCCGTGAGTGTTGAGGCAAATTTGAATGACAAGAGAGCTAGATTGAAAGCAGAGAATAAAGTTGTGATAAAGGAAGAAGCTTCTACATCTACATCAGATCAACTACTTCACAAGGTGGAAAGAATGATTGAAAAGCTCACACTTGATAAGCCCGAACCGCAGATTCGAAATCCCAACTTCCGTGGTCAGCAGTAGCCCCAATTCAGGATTAAACAACGAGAACAATGAGCATTAGAACCAGCAGTCTAGCAGCAAGTAAAGACACCTCTTCAGCAGAATTTTGTTGGTCAGGATTCAGATGATGAAGATGATGTAGTAGGGGAGGAAAATCACTTCTTTACTCCTGATGATTTGCCCATTTATATCACTGAAGATGAGGAATATGCAGAAAGTTCAGCGGTACAAAGAGATGAGGATTTTATCTTGGCCAATGATGCAGCTCTTGAAGAAGAGTCGAATGAGTATCAGAGAGGTTATATGAATGCATTGTCAGCCCAGCAGAAGCAATATTCTCTTAGAAACAGAGATGTACCTGTCAATCCAATTCAAAAGAGAAAGGAAGTTTCAGCACCTAAAAACGATTCACTTGTTGCACAAAAGAAACTAAAAGAGATAGTTGATCCCGCTGCCACCAAGTCATCATCAGCAGAAAAATCAAATCAACCAATTACAACGAGGGAGAAGGCTGAAAAGAAAGATGTTCCAGCCAAAGAGATTGAAAAGACTTCAGCCTTTAGTTTGGAGAATGAGATTTCTAAATTAAAGGTATCCATTCCCTTGACTGAACTAATGAAGAACAACAGTTATAAAGGTCAAGTTTCTAGAATTTTGAATTTCGATCCCATGTCTGATATGGTGAATATTGAAGATGATCAACCGGAACTGATATTTGGACCAGCTTTAGATGGTGAGTCTCCGGACAGCGAAGTGCCTCCTTTTTATATTAGTCTTCGATTGCATGAGTTTGTATTGCATAATGCCATGTTCGATTCCGGTGCTTCCCATAATCTTATGCCGAAAGCAATCATGGAGAAGTTGGGTTTAGACATCACTAGGAAGTACCATGATCTTTATTCATTTGATTCTAGCAGAGTGAGATGTATTGGGCTCATTAAAGACTTGGTTGTTAGTTTGGATCATATTCCTACAAAGAATGTTTTGATGGACATTGTTGTGGCAGACATTCCTCCGAGATTTGGTATGTTGCTTTCCAGATCTTGGGGAGAAAAATTGAAAGGGACATTACAATTATATTTCTCCTATGCAATGATTCCCGTGTTTGGCCAAATGAGAAAGTTGTACTGGGAACAAAAAATGAAGTATATGATTACAACCAAGGAGAAACCGGTTAATCATCCGATTAATTATGTACATACAGATTTAGAGTCTTTTGTTTTGTTTGTCGATAGTTTCAATGATGTAGATAGTCAGTTAGTTCAAGAAGAAGATATTCCAGAGATTACCGAGAATTTCAGAGAAGTTTTGCAGAAAGAAAGGCAAAAACCGGAAAGCACAGTTGAGCAATCAGCTAAAGATAGTGGACAGCAAGCAGAAAAAACAGAGCTAGCACAATTTCAGCACTTAGAGGATGATGAAGAGGGTCTATGGACCATGGATTTCGATGGTGCAGTGGGAAATGATGGTGCTGGGATTGGTATTTGGGTACGCAGCCCTTTTTCAGCTCCTAATAAGGTACCGAGCAATGTACGGGTATGTTCTTACAAGTTGGCATTTGATTGTTCGAACAATGAGGCTGAGTATGAAGCTCTGATTGCTGGCTTAAAGATTCTTAGAAAGCTGAATGCTAAGAGAATTGCGGTCTATGGCGACTCCGAATTGGTGATTAAGCAGGTAAAGGGTGAGTATCAAACGAAACATCCCCGGATGCGGGCTTACCGGAACGCTGTCCTTGATATTTTGAAGCAGTTTTCAGATTATACCTTGACTTGTATTCCTCACATTCAAAATGGAATTGCAGATGCACTTGCTAAGGCAGCAAGTAACTTGAAGATCCCAATGAATTCAAGTAATAAGTTCGAAATCCATGTGAAGCACCGTCCTACCGTCCCAGATAATCAAAGATGTTGGCAAGTTTTCCAAGATGATGATGAGATTAATGATTTTCTGCAAAATAAAGGGAAGTTCAAAGATACCTCAATTGATGTATAATATGATGATGGTGAAGCTGACGTGCAAGTAAATCAAATGGAAGTGTTGCAGCTGAAAGACAACGTTATTCCTAAAGGTTTGATACCTTTAGAAGAGCTCTTCGATCAGGATGATGTGGCCAAGAAACCAACCTTACGGCCGACTGAAAAAGGAGTTGAAGATGTAAATATTGGAACAGCTGAAGACCCCAAAATGGTGAAGTTATCCAAATCATTGCCACCGGAGGTAAAAGAAAAATATGTGAGTTTGTTGTCTTCATTTTCTGATGCTTTCACTTGAGATTACTCATATTTAAAGACGTATGACACCAATATAATTCAGCACACTATCCCAATCAAGCCTAATCAGAAGCCTTTCAGACAAAAGCTAAGAAGAATCAATCCGAAGTTGCTGCCATCGATTGAGAAGGAGGTAAATAGGTTGTACAAAGCAGGAATCATTGTTCCCATCAGATTTTCTGATTGGATTTCCAATTTAGTGCCAGTGCGGAAAAAGACAGGTGAGATTCGATTGTGTATTGATTTCAGAAATTTGAACAAGGTGTCATTGAAGGACAATTATCCATTGCCTAAGATGGATCATATACTGCAGCGAGTAGTTGGAGCATCTCGCATGTCACTACTCGATGGTTATTCTGGATATAACCAAATTTTGGTCCATGAGGACGACCGTGACAAAACCGCGTTCACCACTCCATGGGGAACTTTCCACTATGCCAAGATGCCATTCGGTTTGAAGAATGCTGGTGCGACTTTTCAGCGGGCGATGGACATGGATTTTGCGAATGAGAAAGATGTTTTCCTTGTTATATACCTTGATGATTTGACGGTTTTTTCCAATTCAGATGAAGAGCATATGTATCACTTGAAAGTTGTTTTTCAAAAGTGCAGAAATATGGTGTCTCGCTTAATCCTAAAAAGAGCTTGTTTGCCATGGATGAGGGCAATAACGTTAATCGATGATTTTAAAAATTTTCTGAAAAAGAGTTGATTTTAAATCGATGATATCTCCCTCATCCGAGCCCCAATTCGACCGATTGTTTTTTTCCATTTTGGTAGATTTTCGCAAGATGGAATCCAAATATTCTATTTGTTTTTTAAAATTTTACACCAAAATCTTCATATATTCTCTGCAAACTCGCCACCCAAAAAATTCCTTCTCTGATACCATGTAGAAAATCTAACCAACGAGATTCAATCTGATCTTGTAATCTACTAAAACAAGATACTGAATCCTTCCTACAATTTGCGGAAACAAAACATGATCGCACAATCACATATAAGTAAGAGAAATAAATCATCAATCGCATAACAACATGATGTATTTGGGGAAAGAAACTACTCAAAACCCCTCTATCTCTATTGTGTATTAAGTCAAGGAATCATGAAAAAATACAACACTTAATCTCTCATGAGATTCTCCAGCACTCTGTCAATTGTCTCTAGTTGATCTAGGCAAACTCAGTCTAATAGTTAGCCAATTCTCATCCTTACTTCAGCCTGCCTTGCTCATGCAATTCCTAGGGAATTAACTCCTTATTAATTAGGAAAATCAGTCTTCCTTTATTGCGCAATCCATCATGGCATCCCAATGACTTTATAATTGCACATGGGAAATTTTCTTTGAATACAACTGATAGTTATGTTCCCTTTAACCTCTGTCTCAACTAGGTATTCCTCGAAACTTATTCCTCGAAACTGACATGCATGGAACTATTAATAGTGAATTATCATTTATCTGATTGATCACTCATTGTGAATTAAATCTAATTTAATTCACTGGACCTCTCACTAGCTCATCACTCAGTTAGAACTAGTTAAACTTATTTTAACTCATTTAATTGAGTTAATTACACTTGCACCCCACTAATGCATCAACTTCAACTGGACCCCAAAAATATTATAATCCCTCTATGTGCCTCATCTTAGACCCTCAACTCAAATTTATTGAGCTAACTCGGTCATCATGACTTAATTAACTGACACAAGTTGTTATGAGATGAAATTACAATTTATTGTCCAATTTATTTAAGGGAAAAAAAAATTAGACGCCCCACATTCCTCACTCCTGGTGCATCAAAATTCCTCACCAGTGTGGGTGCATTTTTTTTTTGTCCTTTCTGGTTTCCAATCTCACTATTTCTTGTTGCAAATTTCAACATTTCAGAATTTGATGTGGCCTTCACACAAAGACACCATTGAAATCACATGCCTAGATTCTCATGAGAAACCTCTCTTAAGCTCGATCTGCCAAAAGAGAAGCAACAATATGCCATCCTACTTCCTAGCACAAACCGACCATTAAGGTATGCAACATTCTTCTAAACCCTCACATGATGATCTTGCTCTTGGAGGATGATCATGACCTCCCTTTAGCAACCCTTACTCCGCCCTCGTACTCGACCTACTTTAGGACTACATCTCTCTTCACCCCCTTGATGTTCCAGATAATGGGAATACATGTCAAACATGCTAAGATGTGCCAAGTGACAAGGCATGCCAAGATGTGCAAGGGTGTGCCAATGCGTGTCAGGGACTGTCAAGTCAACAAAATGGGGAAAAAGTTACTACAAGGAAATGAACACATAAGAGGGTTAATAAGTCATCAATTTACATTTTCCAAGAGGGGCATGCTAGGCACACCAACACTAGGCGGCAAAAGGTGCCAACTACAAAGTCTTAGTGCATTATAAGTGCCAAGTATTCCTTTGTTTCTTCTCATCTATTTTAAAACAATTGATCATGACAAATAAATTTAATATTAAACCATGCCAAATCATACCAAGACATCTCAACGTATTCCATACATGCTAAGACTTTCCAAGCGCCAACACATGCCAAGCACCAATATGTGTCAGGGACTAATGTTATGCATGTTATGAAGTGGAAGGGAATGTTGAAGAGTTCTAAGGTGTGCTAGAGAGTGATAATGCATGTTGATGAGTGTTAAGGAGTACTAGGAAAAAACATTAAGGGAGCACTAGGTAAAAATTCATGGAAGTTAATGAATATGAGGAACATGTATTGCCAGAGACTAGTGTTAATGAGTGTTATTTGTCATGCCAAGGAAGGAGTGACAAGGTATGCTAAGAATTGGTAAGGGATGCTAGGGAATATCAAGGTATGTCAAGAATTCCCAAAGTGTGCTTGGGCATAACAGGGTGTGATAATTATATCATGTGCCAATTAATAGTGATAAGATATGCCAATACATGCTAGGTGCTAAGGATGTGGCGCAGGGTGCCGGGATATGTCAATATCTGTCAAGGCAACAGAAGGAAGAACCAATAAGAGGGTTAATAAGTCAGGACTTTATCTTTTTGAAAAGGGGCATGCTAGGCACACTAATAATAGGTCCCAGTACATGCCAAGTGGCATTGTGTGCCACGTGCTAATGTATGTCAATGCATTCAACCAAGATGTTCCAGGGCATGCTAGGGACTATATGCAGCATGCCAACACATGCTAGGAGAGTTCCATGTTGTGCTAGCGCATGCCACCATGTGCCTGGGTGTCAGTGTCATCACAAGATGTTCTAGGTACAAAGATATTCCAAGACATGTGGGGTGCTAAGAAATGTTACTGTGTGCCAAAGCATTAATTTAAGGTGTGCCCAGATTGTTGAGGATTGTTAGGTCTTTCTCATTAATAGAATTGTCAAAGCTTGATTATTTATTGAATAATATATTTCCTACACACAATAGTGGAACTTTATCTAAAGGGAATTTTATAGATAATAAACTTAATAGATATGAATCATGTGTTGACTCATAGGAAATCTCTATTCGACTAGTCATTAACTAAGGGAAATGATGCACACTAATTACTTCTTAAAAAATTGACTGACCCTAACCACTATGGCCTTGGACATATTATAAAAAATAATACACAATAATGGTATTAAATCGTTATCTTTTGACAAAAAATATATTAACAGGCACATAACATCATCAAAAACTCATTGGAATGATCAATGTTGACGAACAATTTTTGACTGTCACCAAAAGTAAGAAAAAGAGTATTGGTGAGGGTCATTAAAAGTTCGTCACTAGAAGTGTCACCAAAGAGAGAATTAGTGGTGGACCTTTAATGACCCTCACCAAAAGTGTCATTGAAAATGTCTTTGGTGACAAACCATAAAGGACCATCACTATATACACTTACAGTGACGGTTTTTTAATGATTAATGATGACGAACATTTTTTGACCGTCACTAAAAGTGACAAAAAGAGCATTGGTGAGGGTCATTAAAAGTCCGTCACTAGAAGTGTCACCAAAGAGAGAATTAGTGATGGGCCTTTAACGACCCTCACCAAAAGTGTCATTGAAAATGTCTTTGGTGACGGACCATAAAGGACCATCACTATATACACTTACAGTGACGGTTTTTTAAGGACCGTCACCATATGTGACATTGGTGACGGACCTTAAATGTCCGTCACAAGCATGACCCTCCTCACCAATGTGATTTTTCGTAGTGACATTTCACTCTGGACATGTCAAGCTTCTTTCCTTCTTTTCTAGCCTCAGATTTGGAATATGATTTCTTTCCCTTCCCCTTATTTTCCTTACCAACCAAGGTGAAATCTTCCTCATCATTAGTCCTAGATGAGGATCCATCCCTGGTATTCTGCCTGAATTCTTCATGTACCAAATCCGACCAAAGTAGCTACCAATCTAGTAGCTTCTTCCTCCCATTGATAGAGTCCTGATAACTATGCCAACTCTTGGGAAGGAATAGAATAGTTAGGCTCACAAAGTCATCATCTGCTACAGTAATTCCAATACTCCCAATCTCATCTCGACATTAGATGAACTTGGTTAAATATTTCGGAATAGTGTCGCCTTTCTCCATTTTGATTTTTTTGAGCTTGTCTTTCAGTGCCAATTTTCTGTGGTCACTACTAATTTGAAACAGATCTGTTGAAGCCTTTTGCATTGCATATGGAGCCGCTTTTCCATGGATACTCGAGACAATGTGGTCTCGTACTCCCTCTAATAAGATCCTCCTCAGCTTTGCAACCTTCTTTTACCAATCATCAATAAGAGCGACATCTGCTGCTGCGGGTTTGGGAATGTCATTATCAATGAATTATTTCAACCCATTGTGCTCCAGAACTACCTCCATTCTATCTTTCCATGCAATATAATTAGAACTACCCTCGAGTGCATATTCCAATCTCAAGCCATTGAAATCCATCTTGATCCGCCTATCGCACCAAAGAATATTTCTGCAAATTCGAATGCTATTCATCACAAACTCAATTTCTTCTCCACTATAGTGATTTCCTGCGCTTTGATACCATGTATAAATTATACAAACAATATGTATACCAATTGATTCAATCCGATCATGTGATATGCTAAAGAAAGACATTGAATCCTTCTAAAAATTAATTTCGGAAAACAAACATGATCACCAATCACAACAAGTAAAGAAAGAAGCAAATCAAACCACAACACAGATATTTTCTCGGGGAAAGATTGCTATTGAAAACCCCTCTATCTTATATTGTATATTAACCAAGGAATCATGAAACAATTACAATTCACTCTTCTCACAAGATTCTCCTGCATTCTCACAATTGTCTCACACTGATCCGGACAAAATCGATCAACACTTAGCTAATTTTCAACCTCTTCTCAGCATGCCTTGCTTGCGCTATTCATGTGGAATGAAATCCCTATTCTTTAGGAATTTCAGCCTTCCAAAAATGCACAATTCTCATGGGCAATCCTATGGGTGTTTTACTGCATGCGGGAAGCCTACTAATTATACAACTGATAATTAACATCCCTTTAACCTCTGTCTCAACTGGGTCTCCATCAGAACTGACATGCATGCAACTATTAATAGTAAATCATCAGTTACATGACAAACATCGGACGTAATTTAAATCTGATTTAATTCACTTGACCTCTCACTAGTGCAACAAATAGTTACAACTAGTTAAACTGATTTTAACTCAATTAATTGAGTTAACTAATTTCTCATGCATTAAACTAATGAACTAACTGCAAATTGGACTCAATAACCAATAGAATCACTACCCATGCCTCACCAACCACCCTCAACTTGAAATTCATGAGCTAAATGAGTTTATCACACTTAGTTAACTATTACAAGTGATTATGAGATAAGATTACATTTTATTGTCCAATTTAATTAAGGGAAAATTAAACTAGACACACATTTCTTGTTTACTTTTCAACAAAAGCTATCTGGTTGTGAAAGCTTTTCATGTTCTTTTTTGGACAAGAGTTAGATCCCACCATGATCCACTGTGAAAATCAAAGCTGCATCGCTCTCTGAGAATCTAGTGTTTCATGAATGCTCAAAAAACATCGGGACACACTATCATCACATCAGGGAAGTTGTTCAGAGAGGTACAATTAGACTCTAGTACATACCAAAAAAGGAGCATAAAATAAACAATATGACCAAGTATTTGACAGTGGTAAGATTTGTTTACCTAAAAGACAGGTTGGGTGTAGTGCATAACACCTTCCTCTTTAAGGGGGAGTGTTTATTAGAGTAGAGAAGCAAGGTTTTTTCTTTCTTAGGTGCTAAGGCTTGCATAGGGGGCCACAAGACAACCACTTAACATATTATTAATTTAATTTATTGTTTCTTAATGTTAGACTTATGAAAATTAAAAATCCTAAAGTTAACATGTGATTAGATCTCAACCCTTCATCATGATTTAATATTAACAATTAAAGATGATGGTGGGCCTAGGTCGACTTACAAGGGGGGATAAGGCACAAAAGTGGTCAGTTCGATTTGGCATAGAGAGTGGGTATGTTAGCTCAAAAAATGAGACTAGGGTTTCAATAGTTCAACAATAAGTTCAATGATTAAGAGAGAGAGAAAGAGAGGGAAGATAAACCTCTATCTTATCTCAGCATCAACGCGGTCATGAAACATGAAAAAGGGTGCAGGAGGGCCATACTGCATGGTTGTACAACACACAGAAGTTCACTAGAGGTCATATTGGTGCAGGTCGTACAGGAAAAATCACTTGTTGGGGGTAAATATGAAATTTTTAGGAGTTGTTCAGAGAATTTTTTCAATAAAATGGAAGTGCTCTCTTGATATAAAAAATTTTCAATAATATTTGTTGAAGCTAATAAAAAAAACACATAAAGAATGCAAGATTTCCCTGGAATTGGGATTTCCTGGGTATATCTAGTGTTGCATGTGTTGCATGTATTTGTCTTCGATTTTATTTACTTCTGTTGTGCATGTTATGGTTAGAAAACTTAGCTGTATTTTTTATTTAAGTTTTAGAACAATTTTTTAATTGTATTTTTGGTTGCATGCTTAGAAAATCATAAATCAATTATTGGGTTATAAGAAAATCTAACACTTTCTAATAAAAATAACCCAAATTTTCAATTTATCCTTTACTTTTACCAAATACCCCTTTTTATACCCCCTAATACCTAGAAACCCTCTACCCTACATTTTCCCCCTAATACCTACAATATATTGACTTTATTTTTCACAATTTAAAAACCCCCTTTATGAATGAATGTGATATGATATTGGTCCAAAAGGTGAAACCTCTATGTTAATAGGTGCCAATTGAGAAAATTGATGTATGACAATGAACACTTAATTTTAAAGAAGGTTCTTCGGGTGGTCATGCATACATTTCATCTTGATTAATTCCCCAAGAATATTCATAATGATGTTGAACATACCATTCACTAATTTCCTATGTCGCATATATGTTACTAATAAGAGTAATAGAGTGGGATATTAGAGTAGAACAAAGGAAGTAAAATACCTTGTAGTAGTCAACAAAAATAATTTCTAGTGGGTAATAATCAACATAATACTTTTGAAACATTGAAACAAGGGATTAGTTAAGCACTAGCTCTCACATTGCCCAATTTGTTGAAGCCCTTTAAGTGAAAATAGATGCAAGTGGATATCATATGGGAGAGGTCTTCATGAAAAAAGGTAAGCCAATATGTTATCATTATGAAATTTTCCATGGTAAGTTTTTGAGATATCCTACATATGAAAAGGGAACTCTATGCTCTTGTTCGAACTGAAAAGAAGTGGAAGCACTATTTTATAGGAAAGGAAACCATCACCCACACTAATCAACAATGACTGCAACATTTGAAATACTCAAAGTAAGATTCCACAAGCTAAACACTACAAGTGGATACAATTTTATAGAAATTTCATCTTATTGTCTAATATAAGAAGGGTATTGATGAATTGAAAAGCATGTTCTCAAGGACACACGCATCGAAGCTCATAGCCTTGGATACTCTTATGCACATGGAAACTTTCACCCATGATGCATAAAAACAAGAGTACATAGAAGAGGAGGACTTCAAGGATGTATTTTAGCAGCCACAAAGCAAAGTTTGTGTAGAAGAAAGTGACAACAAATTTGACTGTCATCTCCAATATGTGTTACTCTAAAAATTGGACAAGCTAAAATTTTCACACCTCTATGGTTGTAATGTTGTTTGGTATAAGAAATGAAAATTCCAAATTATAGAGATATGTGTACTGGGCCAAAATGAAAGAAGATGCAACTTGATTTACTACAAGATGCATAATTTGTTGTTCCAACAATCCTAAAAATAGGAAGAAAAGTTTGTACCATCCTTTACTTATACCTACTAGACCATATGATAAAATTCTCATGGATTTAGTAGGTGGTCTACCAAAAACTAAGAAGGTGTGACTTCACTATCAATTTTTGGTAGTTAATAGGTTTAGAAATATGTGCATCCTCGTGTTTTATAAAATGACCATCAAGGGACAAGAGGTAGAAATTATGTTTTTTGAAAATCTTTAAGTGCACTTTGGGATACTAAGGAGCATCATCTCAAATAGACTTAATAGATTTCTCAATGCATTTTGAACTATGCTTTGGGAGTATACAGGCACAAGTTGAAGAGATCTTTAGCCTTCCACCTACCAATTTTTATTAAATGGAGTTTTTGGGGAGTGAAAAGTGGGGTTGGGAGGTTGTTCAAAACTTTGTAAACAATTTTCTAGCCTCTTAGCGTCATTCTACAAGTCAAGATATTTCCAATAATGTAAATATCACCTCAATCACAATTTGTACGACAAGTTATTCCTCTCACACTTGAGTTATCCTATTAACCACTGTAATATTGAGTGGATGTGATATGTTACCATTACTCACACATGCATAGTTGGTCATGTATGGGATTTCAAAAATATTTTAGAAGGTCCAAAATCCAAACCCTAATCACTCTAACCATAAATCTAATAAAAAGTTGGGTCCCTAACCCTAACCCTAAATAGTCATGAAGCCATTGTTAAATATTGCGTTGTTAGGAAAATGGGTTTTATTCTCATTGTATTGATTTTACTATTTCAAAGTTAACAAAAGAAACTGAGTCAAACACTATAGTAGAAAATAGGAAGTAGAAGAACATGTAGCAATGATATAGGAAATGGTGGCATTGACAACTCCATAGTGAGTTCACAATCTTTGTATTTGAATTTTGTATTTGAGAAGAAAATATAAATGAATAGTCCTCATATTATCATTAGATTTTCCCATATTGGGTTTTCTAGGGTACATATTGTGTGTATTTTTTCTCACTTTTTTATATTTTTAATAACTTATTTTAGAATTTATTGTGCAAAGATAGTAGTAATAAATTTGAATATTAAGTAAAATTTTGCATAACTAGGGATTTGCATAAACTTATTCCTAGAGCATCCAGTTATCACTACAACCCCTAAATGCATGTTGATAGAGCTAACTTATCCTAGAGAGTTACCTTATTAAGAAACTCCCTTGGGCCATTAAGTTCCAACTAGCCTGGATGCTTGTTAAAGTCAAATTCATTTTTGAGATATGGAAGAAACATAATGGTGTTACTTTTAATTTAATGTTTTGTATCAAAATATTTTCCTAATAGAACAATACACTGACATGCATCATCTTGTACTTGAAAATCACATATTAAGTGTGGAATTTAAGAATGGAGATGAACCATCTCCAACAACTTCTAAACTTTTGGTGTAATACCCCTTATACCATGAGTAGGAAGTCACATCGCTCCTCACAAATTGCATAAAATAGATTGATCCTTGATCCATAATTATGCAGGAGCGCAAAATAATACATATATAGACATAAACACATAGATTCAAGATGAATAAATATTCATTTCATTACTATCAAAGAAAATAAAGATGCTTACATACAAAATGGAAATATAATAGCTCGGGTGATGGTAGCTTATCTCTTATAAGACATGTGATGACTACATGCCTTTGAACTATGCTACAATGAGAAAAAAGGGCCTTTTTATTATTTAACAATAAGGGGAAACCATAAGCAACCAAGAAGCTAACCCTAGGATATGGAATTCCAAGAGTTTGTGGGCCCCATTATGGTTAGTTGGGAAACCAACTTCCAGGGGTCGTAACTTGGTCATATGATCTCTATTTGGCACATAAAATGCCTTGTTAGAAATATCTATCTGAGTAATACATGATTTACGATATTTCCATAGTTATGGCCCTACTTTAGACCTCAAAAAAATCGTTTAGGGGGTCAAAACAACTTCAGAAGTTTAGGACCCGAAAAACTGCTAAAAATGGTAAAGTGTGCTATAATCAAGGAAACTAATGAAACATACTAGAGGTATAGGTGGAATAGGCGGGTGGACACCAATAGAAACTTGAATCAATCATCCCCCCCTTAGGAAGCAATGGTCCCCATTCCGTGCAGAGCCTCCATGAGGTGAGGAAATTTTTGTTGAAACTAGTCCCCGGTGAGCCACTTGCCCTAGTGAAGGAGTTGTCCTACTTTGACAACTCGATATAGTTGGATCCTTTGATGGTGAGTGTTATTGATATGTGTGTCTATTATCCTATTATTTGTGGTATGTGCAACATAGCTTGGGTTGATATTTGTTGGTTTCAACTGCTCAACAATGTCTGATGTGTCTAACAATGGGGTAAAGTATGGTCGTAGCCAGTCCACATTGAATACGGGGTGCATGCCAAGGAATGGTGGAATGATGAGCTCGAAAGAATTGTCCCCTATAGGCTGTGGTGTAAGGCCCATATCGAAGTGGGCGAAGCTTGCAGTAGGCCTTAACGAGATGCTCCTTCTGCACATTAGAGGAAATTCCAGCCTAAAAGTGGCCTCCTAAGGAAAAATAATAAAATAATAAAATAAGAGTTATGAATTTTGGAGGGAAATAATAAAATAAGAGTTATCAATGTGGGTCTTCTCATAAGTATGCATAATGGGTACTCGTTGGATGTGAAATTTAATTCTGCATCCAATGAGTGTCTACACTTGAAATCGTGTAAACCTATAAGGAAATAAGCCAAAAATACAATTAAAAAAAAAGTATTTTTTTATTTTCCTTCAAAAATATTTACATGTACCTATTTTTAAATTTAACGGATTTTGATTGGTTTACATATTATGTATGTGAAAATTTCATGGGCACTTTTAGGCTAAAATTTCCTCTAATGAATGTAGCCAAACCTTGTCGCCCACATCGAACTTGTGTGGAACCCAATGTTGATCGTGACACTCTTTGTACTTCACATTGGATCTGTCCAATATGTCATGGACCTACTAGAGGATGTGCTAAATGCACTCAATGAATTTATTAGCTCGGTTACTTTCAAACTAGACATGATTTGAATCTGCTTGAATAGTTGTAAGTAGTATGGAAACATCAATGGGACATAGTAGATGGAATCCAAGTCCCACCTGAAAGGGGCTATGGCCAATTGAGTTGTGGAGAGCTCTGGTGTAGCCATGCAAGGAATAAGGGAGGATTTCATCCCATGTACATGGATGCTTTGAGTTTTGAATGATCACCATGTTGAAAACCTCTATTTGGCCATCAATTTTGGGTTAAAAGGTCGTGGGCTTAGTGATATTGGTATCTAAACAACGACCAGAAGCTTGACCAGAATGAAATAAGGAACCTATTGTCCCAATCTAAGATAATGGATTGTGGGATCCAAAATTGTACCCATACTTATTCAAATAATATTTTAGAAGTGCCTTTTGTTTTGATACTCTTATTGCAGGCCGCTAGAATGGCCATCTTAGAGAATTTGTCGATGACCACGAAAACAAAGTTGTTTCCATGCTTGGTAGAAGGAAGGCCCAACATCTAATCCATGGAGATGGATTCCCAAGGCCGGTTAAGTGTAGGCATAGGAGTATAAAAGCCTTTCTTTTTTGTTGTAGGTTTGGAAATGGTGCAAGCAGTGCAGTATATGATGTACTTCCCAACATCGTATCAAAGGTTCGACCAATAAAAATACTTCTGCAACACTGCCACTGTCTTTTCCACCCAATAATGTCCAGCTAGTCGATTGTAGTGTGCCTCCCAAATCATCTTCGCATGCTCGCTTGAAGGAACATAGAGTTGTACTAGGTGGCATAATTGTGTGTCCTATAGGTGAAAATATGGAACTCTCTTATCTTCTAGGAGCATCTTGTATGTGGTGTTGAATTTTGGATCACTCTTGTAAAGATGTGTCCATTTTGATGTCTCATTTCCACAAGAGTCGATCACAGTGGTCAGTTCCATAACCGGAAGTTGGCTGAGACAATCTACAACATTATTAGTGTTACCCTTATTGTACTTAATGTTCAAATGGAACTATTTTAGATATGCAGACCATTTATGATGGGATCATTCTTCAACTTTCCTTTTGTCTGTATGAACTGTAGGGGTTGGTGGTCTATGTGGATGATCGTTTCCTTCCCATAATGTAATGCTTCCATTGTAGAAAGGCATGTAAAATTAAATACATCTCTTTGTCATTGGTGGGATATTTTTGGACTATATCAGAAAGTGTCTCATTGTGATATGCCATGGGATGCCCCTGCTGAGTAAGAACTACACCAATAGAATTGTCAGAGGCATATGTCTCAATCTCAAATGGTTGTTTTAGGTCTGGTAATGTGAGCACTTGCACAAAGTAGAGGCGATGATTCAACGCGACAAATTCCTTATGTTGGGATTCATACCAAAAGAAATTTTTTATCACTCTGCCTTAGTGAGTAGACTCAAGGGCCAAGTGATATGGGAGAATCCCAACATGAACCTATGATAGAAATTGGCAAGACCCAGTAAGATGCAGAGCTATGTTAGAGTGGTTGGGGCTGACCAATCCCGAATAACTTGAATCTTGGTTAGGTCCACATGCACACCTTGCTCATCAATGATGTACCCTACGTATTGAAACTGGGTCATAAAAAAAGTGCACTTATCCAAATTAGCATACAATTTGTGTTGTCGCGGGGTTTAGAGGACCTTTCAAATTTGGTTTTGTTTCTCTTCCCAACTCTGGATGAAGTTCAGGATGTCATCCAAATACACCACCACGAGCGGTTTGGTTAAGGGCCACAAGATGCCATCCATCAGCCTCATGATGGTTTCGGGGGGAATTTGTCAACAAGAAAGGCATGACCAACCATTCGAAAAGGCCCTCCTTGTATTTTAAGGAAGTCTTCCATACATCGGAGCGTTAGATTAGTACCTGTTGATAACCAGACTTCAAGTATCTTGCTAAAATATTTGGCCCCTTTGAGTTGCTCCAGAAGTTCATAAATCCAGGGGATTGGATACCTATTCTGGACAATAATATTATTCAACACCTGATAGTCTATAAAAAGCCTCCAGGTTTCGTCCTTCTTTTGTACCAACATGATCAAGCTCCCACAGGGTGATGAAATTGACCTAATGTGCCCTTTTTGCAACAACTTCTGAATCTACCTCTTGATTTCATCTTTCTTTAGAACAAAGCATTAGTAGATCGTCTCATTGGGTAGTGGCATGCCTGGGGTCATATTTATGGAGTGCTTGACCTAACAGTGTAGGGGTTCCCTTGTGGGTGAGGCGAATGTGTCCTTGTAATCCTCCATGACAGTAACATCCCTCGTGAAAATTCCATGTAATAAAATTTAATAAAGGAAAAATAATAACCAAGGTCATGGGACATGTATTGCAAGCTGAATGTTGGGAAAAACATCCTAGTGCGAGCATTCACATGGTTTATTTGGCTATGGAAATTGGAAATGGCTAAGGCTTTGGAAAGGTGAATTGACATTTATTGGCATTTATTTATGAAAATAATGGAAAATAGGAGAAAATGGAGGTGAAAGGTTGCAGGTTGCATGTGACGAGGAAAATGAAGGAAAAATCTGGAAAATGAATAAAATAGAGGCCCCATTAATAAAAAGGCTTATGAGCATTAGTTCATGGATTTTTCTCAATACATTTTTGGAGCTCTCATTATTCTCTCTCTCTCTCTCTCATACTCTTGGATACTTAGAGTTTTCTTGGAGCACTCTTGGAGGGTGTGGAATACTTGGTGATTTGGAGCAAGAAGACAAAGGAAGAGTAGGAAGGCACAAGAGGACATTTGGATCAACAACTACAACGGGTTTTGATTGTAAGTACCTAGTTGGATGTATGCTTTCCTCATTATTTTTGGCATGCATGGTGTATGCATGTAGTTTCTTGGTCATGATATTTCATTGGCATGGAGGATTTCCTAGATTGACAATGAATTTTCCTAGCCTTTCCATTTCTTGGATAGTCATGGTGTTGTGGGTTTAGTCTCATTGTTTGATTTCTTGTTGGTTCTCATGATCCTTTAGTTGTGGGTTGATTTATTAGTTCCTAGAAGCCTTGGTTGGACAAACGCTCTGGAAGCTCTAGGTGGGTTGAGTTACTAGTCCTCGAAGCCCTAGTTGGACAAATGCTCTAGAAGCCCTATAATAGTTGGGGTTAAGTTACTAGTCCCGGAAGCCTTGGTTGGATCAAACACTTGGGAGCCCTAGGAAAACATGGGTAGAGACCAATCCGTGATGGTTGTGATGTATGATCGTAAGGTGGAATCACTGGTTGAGGGTTGAGGTGGTTTGGCCTCTAGAAGCCCTAGTTTGGTTTTTATTTATTTGGTTTATGAGATCCCATATTCATGCTTGGAATATGGCATGGGGGTGAATGGATGAAGTGATATTTGGCTCATCCATTTCTATGGTCGGGTGGAACATGGAAGTCCCAGACTTGGTTGCATTTTTCTTGTGGAAATAAGAGTTATTTTTCCCTTGTATTGATGGGTAAATATGCTTGTTATTATATGGATTATATGGTTGTTATGTTCTTGTCATTTTTGTTGATTATATGTTGGTTATGACTGATTTTTATGATGGTGATGAAGTATGGTTCTCATCATGTTTTTATTCTTAATTGAATGAACAATGTATCTATGACTAAATAGACTATAATGCAGTTAATGGGGTCTAGCAACAATGGTTCTTAGCAATTCTAATATAAGCATGAGACCCTTATGCTTCGATTTGTTATTTAAACCTGTAGATTACATCCTTGTGACATGTTTGATGAAATTCCTGTGATGGCCAGTAGGGGTCTTGTCAAGTCCTTGTTTTAACGTTTTCTTGTGCACCATTTTTTCATTGTTTTGTTTCATTCCTAAACTTTTCATTGAGTTATGGGTAGTGGACTCAGCTATGGGCCTGAAAAAGTGCCTTAAATCCCACAGACATAGACCCAGGTTTGGGAAATTTAGTCCTTGGACTCAGGAATGTAGGCTTGTGTGTCTGTCTAGAGCCTCCCATACACGGGCATGTAGGCTTGTGCATGTGTCCAGGGGTTAAGTGGGTTAAAAAATCAGTGGGACACAGGGACTAGTTACCTGAGTGGTTGGGATGGTTCCTCGGAGACTTGTTGCTGATGTGGAAGGTCTATATGATGTTTTTCTGTCAGTTCCACTTCCTTAAGGTCACCTAGGAGGATGAACCTGATCATAGTAGCCTCTCGTCACATGTTTACTTCGGTTGGCCGATTACTTGGGTAGATGTGGGATGAGGGTGTTACAACAAACTTGTCCATTTTTTGTTGTCGTGCAGAGGAGCCTTGTCTGGAGGATGTGGATGTGGCCATGATATTATTCTTTACCCGAGGTAAAATCATAGGGGAAAAAAAATTTCTGGTATGGGAAATGATCTTACCGCATTGCTTAGCAGAGATCAAAGAAATGGTGGCAGGCAGTACTACCTTCGATATCTTGTATAAATTATTTCCCAAAGTAATTATAATAGTGCAAGGCCTAGACTCATACATAGATTGACGCTTCCACAAGTATGTTTGGCTTAATAATACATCAAAAACTTTAAGAGGAGCAACATCACATAGTACCTCATCTGTGAAGGGCTTGATATTGTATGGAAGGAGAAACTGTTGGCTGACGCGGAGATCTCATCGTTTGGTGAAGTCACCCAATGGTGTATGACTGTGGGTGTGGTGTGGTTGGTAGGCCTAAGTGTTTTCTTCCGCATTCAGCCTTTTCTCTCAACCCACATAGAATCCCTTATAACGCAGTGGATTGTAATATCGGAGTTTTTCCACATACATACGTTAGAAATCAAATAGCGTAAACTTTATAACAGAACGCATATAATAGACATCCCTTGTAGATACTTGGAATAGGGGTTTTCGGGTCCCACAATCCTAGACCAATCACAATACATCACACTTCGCTTGCCCTCAAGTTTAACTCTTATTGATATCGCTAACCCATATAACCCACGATGTGTGATATTGCGCAGAGCTGACACGTGGCTCTTCCCCCATCACATTGCAAATTTTTAAACTTACCATTGCAAACAAATTACCATACCTTAACACTATCTGTCTATATATGTGATGAGCGAACTTGCAATCCGCCGACCATTGTTGATCTGTGCCTAAATCTAACGGTTATCAACTGATCGCACTTCACACTTTATAGGATTTACTTTGTAGTTACTCTCTATTTCTTGTGATCTGCGATATTGCGTCGTACCAACACGTGTCTTCTCCACTTCGCATCACAAATACTTTAACTTACCATGCGACGCCTTAACGCTAAACTCTAAGAGTTGTGATTTGTGAAATCACTCTCGGCGTGATTCAATCTCCGTCGTTGTTCTTTAAGGGATCGAACGGTTCACACTTGTTTTTCTGATCGACTTCGCATCGCCGGTTAAATAACTTACCGTGTGAAATCTTAACGCTGTCCACTAAATCCTGGGATGTGCGAAGTCTTCACGGGTTTGCAAGACGATCCCCACTGTTGATCTGTGCCTGATCTAATGAACCTCATTGCTACTTGAAAATCCTATTGCTCTTCGATTCTTCTAAGTCTTTTCTACCTTTGTTGATTTTTCTGCTTTCAACAACCACCGCTACTCTGCATCTCTGCTATCCTTCCTGATCTTTATTCAGTTTTTAAATGTGTTGATCTCTTTATTTAGTTTCTAAACTCGTTGATCTCACCTGAGCTTGTTCTTCTATTCGTTATTCATTCCGACTTGGGATTATTACTCTTTCTACACGCTATTGTTGCTTCTATTCTGCCTTTTCCGCCTTTGCTGCCTCTGATTCTCTACTTCTTTGCTGCCTCTACTTCTCTGCTACTCTTTTATTATTTCTTACTGCATTGTTGCCTAATCTGCTCCTTTTCCTTATTGTTGGTTCTGGTGCTGCTCCTTTGCCATCAATGACAATATTTCCAACAATCTCCCCCTTTAGCATTGATGACAACACATCCACCAATACTCTAATACATCCTTCCCCTTTCATTCTGAGAATTGTCTTTCTTCCTCTGCTTGCTTTTCAGTAGAGCCTCTTTTTTTTTTTGCTTTTCCTCCCCCTTTGACATCAATGGAAAAGGGTTGCACTATTTCTCTTTGAGATGTGTTTAGACCTTCTTCTTTTGACTTTATACCTTGCTTCTCTAGACTGGTGTACCAGAGTTGTTGGGAGAACACTTTGAAAATTATTGAGATTGCATGGAAGGCTTGTCACCATAGACTGTTTTGTATTTATTTCCCTTACTTCTTGATAGAGGTGATATGTGTTGGACTTTTGATGTACTTCTGTCCTAAAACTCCGATCTTGATCAGGACCTATATCATACCACTACTCCATAGCTCTAGCTCTTCTGTGACAAATTTTATGGGCTGCTCTCCCCCTAGAATGATGCTTTCTTGTCTGATACTGAATATCACTTGTTTACTGCATTGTTTCTATTTCTTGTATTGCAACCTTTGCTGGTGTATTTCCAACATCATATTTTTTTGTTTTTGATTTTTGATCATATCAGAGAGTATCATCTGCAGACACTACCCCTATTTTGCCTCTTAGATATTCAAATGGTTCTCTTGCAAGAGGCTTTGTGAATATGTCTGTTCTTTGTTCCTTTGTTGGTACATACTCCATCTTTACTATTTTCTTTGCTACTTGTTCTCTGAGGAAGTGATACTTTATTGGGATGTGCTTGATTTTCGAATGAAAACTGGTTTTTTTGATATACTTATTGCACTTGTATTGTCACATTTGATAGAAATTGGTTCATTGATGCTTACCTTCATGTCTTGGAGAGTGTGTTTCATCCACATTACTTGTGTGCAACATACTGTTGCTGCTATGTATTCCGCTTCTATTGTAGATAGAGAGACATATGTTTTCCTCTTTCTTAACCATGCCACCAGACTTTCTCCCAAATAAAATGCACCTCCGCTTGTGCTTTTCCTGTCATCCACACAGTTGGCCCAATCTGCATCTGTATATGTTGTCAATGTGAATTTTTTACCTTTTGGATACCATAAGCCATAATGTGCAGTTCCTTGCAAATATCTAAATATCCTCTTGATTTCTAGAAAGTGATTTTGTTTTGGTGCTGCTTGATATCTTGCCACAAGTCCTACTGCCAACATAATGTCTGGTCTAGAGGCAGTTAGATATAGAAGACTTCCTATCATAGACCTATAAAGTCTTTAATCTACATCTGTGGATCCATCATCAACAGATAGTTTGCATCCAGTGATCATGGGAGTTGACACAGGTTTGCAGTCTTCCATTTGGAACCTCTTCAACATGTCTCTTAAGTATTTTTCTTGTGAAATGGATATTCTTGTGTTCTTTTGTATAATTTTAAGTCCTAAGTAGAAGGTAAGCTCTCCAATCATAGCCATCTCAAATTATGACTTCATCTCTTCTGCAAATCCTTTTTCTAAATCATATTTGTTACTACCAAATATGATGTCATATACATATACTAATACAATTAAGAGTTCATTTTCATCAGCCTTTATGTATAGATTGTTGTGTACTCCTCCTTTCTTGAAACCTTGTTTTTGTAAGTATTTGTCCAGCCTAGAATACCATGCACGTGGAGCTTGTTTGAGATCATATAAAGCTTTCTTTAATGTGCACACATAGTCATGTTTATCTATTAAGGAAAATCCTTCAAGTTGTTCCATGTAGACTTCTTCCTCTAGATCTCCATTCAAGAAGGCAGACTTCACATCTATTTCATATACCTTGAAATCATGATAGCATGCAAAAGCAAAAAACATCATGATTGCTTCCATTCTTGCTATAGGGGCAAAGGTTTCATCATAATCAAGTCTTTAGATTTGAGAGTATCCCTTGCATACAAGTCTGGCTTTATTTCTGAGTACCTGACCTTGTTCATTCATATTATTATTGAATATCCACTTTGGGCCAATGACATTTTTCCTAGTGGGTCTTGGCATTAACTCCCAGGTCTTGTTCTTCTCAATTTTATCTAGTTCTTCATTCATAGCATTTACCCAATTTTTATCTTTGCTAGCTTCATCAAAATTATTTGGTTCTATCTGTGACAACATGGCTAGGTACACTTCCTCTGTTTTTCAGATCGTTGTCTTCTATTTTGGACTCCTGCACTCTTGTCTCCAATGATTTGATCTTCAGGATGTTTCTTCTGTTGTCTTACTCTATTCTTCATTTTCTTGATTCTCATCTTCATGATCATCTGGAGGATTGGGGCAGTTTGTGCTTCTGGTTCTGTTTGGTAGATCTTCGTCGAATCTCACATCAATTCTTTCCACAATTTTATGCAGTATTTTGCTGTAGCACCTGTATCCCTTACTCTTGGATGCATATCCCAAAAATATTCCTTCATCAGCTCTTACATCATACTTTCCCAATTTTTCATCATTATTCTTTATGAAACATTTGCTGCCAAAGACTCTAAAGTGTTTGATTGATGTCGGTTTCCCATGCCACAATTCATATGCAGTATTGTCATAGTTTGGTCTAAGATGAGCTTTGTTAAGAATATGAACAGTTTTGTGTACTGCTTCTACCCAATAGGTTTGGGGAATGTTACTTTCTTGCATCATGGCTCTAGAAATCTATTGTAATGACTTGTTTTTCATCTCTTCCACTTCATTTTGTTGAGGTGTACATGCAATTGTAAATTGTTTCTTTATCCCACATTCATTGCACAGGTCTACAAAATCATCGTCTGTGAATTCACCTGCTCTGTCTGATTTGATGCATTTTAGCTTACATCCAGTTTGATTTTCTGCCAGTGCCTTAAATATATTGAATTTATCAAATGCTTCAGATTTAGATTTGAGAAATTCCACCCACGTCAATCTGGAAAAATCATCTATTATCAACATGAAATACGATTCTCCACCTGGTGCATTAGTTCTTGAAGTTCTGCATAGGTCCATGTGTACAAGTTGAAGGAGCTTACGTGTAGATAGTTTGTCTTTAGCTCTGAATGATGTGCGAGTTTGTTTGCCTAGTTGGAAAGACTTACATATGGTATTTGGAGGCTTCTTTATTGCAGGAAAATCTATGACAACTTTCTTCTTGCTCAGTTTGATGATGTGGTCAAAGTTTAGATGTCCCAATCTTCTATGCCATAACCAAGATTCATCAAGTTTGTTGATGTGGCATGCTTCTTTTTCTTCTTCTACTATATAGACATTACTCTCTATTCGAACACCTTTGATCAGGGTCTTTCCTGTGGTGATAGACCTTACTTCACAATCTTGGGCTCTAAAAAGGACCTCACAACCTTTATCACACATTTGAATGACACTTAGCAGATTGGCTTTCAGAAAATCCACAAATAGTACATTCTGAGCCTCTCCTCTTTCATTATTCAAGTTGACTGAGCCTTTTCCCTTGATTTTCCCTGCTCTATCATTGCCGAATGTTACATTTCCAGATTTCTTTTCATCAAAATTTATAAACTTGCTTCACTCTCCAGTCATATGTTTTGAGCACCCACTATCCACATACCATTGGATTTTCTGATCTTCATCTATTAGAACCAGATCACATCTATTTAGTTTCCTTTTCCATTGCATGCATTTATTTTCTCTATAACCTTTCAGAGGAGATGGAACACAGTCCTTGAGAGGACATTCGTTAGACTTGCACCCATTTTTATGGCAGCTAAAAAATTTGATTGTATTTATGAATAGATTGTGTACATGAGTGAATCTAGCATTGTTTTTAATTCCTCTTGAGTTTCCATACTTCAGTCTCTGTAAATACGGCCTTCATTCCATGGCTTTATGGCCATACCCTTTACAATAAAAACAATACCCATGGAAGTAGTATTTGTCTCTGGCAGAGTGAGTTGTTGGAGGTAGTCTTTTCGTTTGTTGCGTCTTTTGCTAGTTGGAATGGATTTTTTTTATCTTACAGTATGCCACAATATTTCCAAGTTTGTGGCTGGAAAAATAATTGATACTTGTCATAGGAGGAAAGAACCTCCTTTGACAGATTCCGAATTTATTCAATTCATATTCATGAGTGTATTAGCCTTTTCCAGCTGACTATTTCTTCATTTCGTTCTTTTTCGTTTGAGGTTGCTTCTTATTTCTATTTTCTTCATTACCCATCAAGGTCTTGCTGCCTTCTAACTCTTTGGATCCCTTTTGGGTTGATTCATCATCTTTCTTAATGTCTTCCTTCTCTGAGTTTTCTATGGAGGGAGTCTCATTCGCGAGCTGCTTACACACCCTTCTCTTTTCTTCTATTAGTCTTCTAGCTGTAATAGTCTTAGATTGCTGAGAGTTATCATTTTATTTTATTACATCTTTCACGAAAGTGATATTCTTGTTATCTTCAACCATGGACTTACTGTTTTCTCCTTCATATCCTATCTCGATCTTTATAAGAGGAGATCTTCGAGCATTTAGTATTTTGTCCAACTGCTCATAGCTTTTCATTCATGGAGTATTCATAGATAAATCCCTTTGGTAATTTTCTAATTTCTTTCTGAGACATACCACTTCTTCTTCCAATTTCTCTTTCTCCTGATTTTTATCAGTTATTTAATTTATCAAAATGTCTTCCACCTTCTTAGCTTCTTCAAGTTCTACTTTCAACTGAATGAGGTTTTTCGAACTTGGCTCTTCCTTTACATATTTTAGGAGAATGTATTTATGTTTTTTTCACTTGAGTTTAAGTCTGTTTATTTCCTCGAGGGCACTAATTATCTCCCCCTCAATATCCACCTTACCTTCTTCCTCATCTTCCAAAAGGTATCTTTTTAGGGCAGTCCATTTCTTTATAAGCACCACTACCGCCAAATAGATCAAGAGAAAGAATATTTATTAAGGCTTTGTGTTGGAACGAGTTCCCTTAGCTGTGTTTTTTATATATAATTTTTGTAGTAATTAGTCTAGTGCAGGGGCTTTGGGGTGGGTCAAAGTCCCCAATGTATTGTAACGGGTCAAAGGGTAGACCTAGAGCCCGCAAACCATGGTTTGCGGACCATAGTATAGCGCAGGCTATGATAATATAAATAGATATATATTTTGAGTCTAAGACTAATTAAGTAAGATTGATGCTAAGGATGAAATATTAAGGTGTGTTTTGGGTAGTATTGGGTAAGGACTCCTACTGGATGTGTGCGCAGAGATCCTCAGTCCTGCTACATACAAACCCCGCTCGCTGTGTGCGTGGGCTATAACTTGGGTTTTTAACTTGGTTTTGGATGTTAATGAATGTGGAACTTGTTGAAGTATCTCTATGTTACCTAAACCAGCTGCGTTTACTATTGAAGTACCTTTGTGTTATCTGAATTAGCTGCATTTGTGTTATTCTGTGATGATAATTACTGATGCGCACATGGATGCGAAGGTGTTGCTAAGATGTGCTTAATAATAATATATTTGTTTATGTTTACATGTTGTTTATGTTGTTAAGGGTTCGGTAATAATATTGCTCTATGCGAACCTGATAGATATCAACAGGATTGCCTTAATTACCTGCTTTCTCCCAGGGTGCATAAACCTGGTTCCAGTACCCACCCATACTACTTCGGGTGAGACCTTGGCCTATGAAAGTAGGTAATTTCCAAAAGGGCTATTAGTATAGGGGTTTGTTGGCAAACCTTAAATCCGAACCTGGGTCAGGACCCCTTAAGCCAACACTTTGCAAGGAAAAACGATACCACATACATGAACCTCCAACTTACAATACTTTCTTCAAATGCACCATGATAAATATCATCTGTAACTACCAATACCTGAGCTGCAGTACTGGAATGTAAATATCGTAGTGGTAAAAATTTGGCAATTTTAATGACTCTCTTCATAGAAATCAAACTGCCACTAAGCCTCTGATGCGATCAGGTAGCTACAGTATTCACAGTTCCACAATGGATACGGGATGCAGGATCCTCTTCATCATCCTCTTCATCCCATAGGAAATGGGCATAAGATCCAAGAACATTGCTGCAGAATAGAGCCAACAGTTAGATAACATCAGTTCAATGGTTGCATATATTAAAATCCCTGAATCTATCCAATTTCTTTTATAGCCACTTGAGATGTCAAATTTCTCTCATTTTTTACCTTACTTGAGATGATTAAATTTGTGAGATTTAGAATCATCGTAATGACAAACAAGACCAGATCCTATCTAGCCATCATCCCTATACATGGACTAGAACGACTGGAAATAGTAGGCATCATCTCAACAGTTGTAGGGGCAAGAGAGAGATATGGGTGGGCGGCCAGACCTGGCTATACGAGTAGCATGTGTTACATTTTGAGCCCCTTGTTAGGGTCGTTCACTTGGTTACGTTTCATTCAAGTGCTTGAATCACCAAGAATCTACTATTTGTATGAGTGTTCGTCACGAAACAAATCACCACTGATCAAAGTAATCAACGAAGCAAAGAGAGGTATGGTTCAATGGAAATGAGCATCTAAACATCAAGTTCAAATTATGTAAAAGGAAAATTGAGTTTACATTAGAGGAATGTGGAAAGGAAAGGTGGGTTGTACTCATCAAATGAGGTCCATTTCACCCTTAAAACATGGGGAAGAAACAAGTCAAGAGATGTGAGCACGATATAATTATTAAAAAGACCAATATATCCATATTTTACAAAAGAAATGGGACTCCCCAAAAACAAAAAGAACCCAATGAAAGTGGATATGGGCTACTATATTTTCGATGTAGCTACTTAGCATATGTAGCTCATCAATACCAAATACTTAAATTTCGTAAGTAGTCTTATTTATTAATTTATTTTGGAATGTTACTCAAGGAGTAAGCTTCTCTATCTTTGTATAGTCTTGGCTTTTGTTAAGTCATAAAACCTTGTTATATGTCACGTTGTTGGATATACTCTTAGCTTTACAGCTGCATACAATTGTAAGTTTTGATCTTCTTTCTAGCTGACATTACACCAACTAATTATCAATTCACCACACACACACATATAATTCATATGTGCCACATATATGTTTTTATATTCACCATATACTATTTATTGGAGTTTTAGATGTCTGTTAAATTTATATGAATATGATTTTTTTTATTGTAAATTTGATTGTAACTTATTATTTATTGATAATGAAGATAATTATTACTGACTATTATCTATAAATGTAACTCAATTCATTACATTTACTCACATAACTTGAGTCATCTCAATTATTATAAAAAAACTTTTTTTTGTTGGGGACTAAACTCCTCACTACCAATGTGATCACTCATTAAGATGCCCCTTGTGGAATATTAAAAAAATCTACATTCTAATGATAATTGGCTAATAAATTATAAAGAGGTAAATTTTCATTTTTACTTTTATATCCTAGGTCATTAATTTATTTTATTATATTAAAAAAATAAGTTCCTAATTAAAATTTAAAATACAATTTTAACATAAACCACATTTTAAAAAAAGCTAGTATTCCTTACAATTATTGTTGTGATTAAAATCAACCTTTTAATAACACTTAATTTTAATCAAATATATATGACCAAATATTACATTTATTTATAATTTAATTAAAAAGGGGTTAATAGCTTATCTCTAGTGGTAGATGGAGTGATTATTTCATATCCTCACCATGTATATCAAATCCCCACCAATATACATGGTGAGCTTTAATGCCTTTTGATGATTATTATTATAATGACTTTGAAGCTGAGAAAAATACTTTTAGGAGAGTATATTAGCAACCTCGCTCTTATCTTATATATATATATATATAAGAAATTAAACTAGATGACTAAGTAGGTGCTCCTACATGTTCTCCCACATCAAGTCTCAATCTATCAGGTTTTGTGGTGCACCTTCTACCCTGTCTGGTGGATGGCTCTGCATGAGTGTTTTTTTCCACTCCATGATCCTCCACATGTGGTTGCTCCACATATTGAGGTTCATCCTTTGGAACCAAGAGTTCCTCATCTCCATTCAAATCAAACTCCCTCTCAAGGGACAATAGCATGGCTTTCTCCTCATCAAATTTTATATCCCGTCTCACGACAGTCATCCTGTTGTTTGGAAAATACACCGATTGTTATGGGGAGTATCATTGTACCCCACAAATATCCCAATCTCAACTGTTGGTTCTAGATTCTTCTTGGAATCTTTGGTCACATGGAAACAAATGAGCAAGAAATTTTAAAATATGAAACATCAGGTTTCTTACCAGAAAAATCCTCCTCTGGTGTACTCCTTCCAAGTATCCGCTGAGGACTATGGTTTTGCACAAATACCACTGTGTTGCATGCCTCTTCCCACAGATGCAACAGTAGGCCCTGATCATGCAACATCACTCATGCTGCACCCATAATTGTTTTTTTCTTTCTTTATATTACCCCATTCTGTTGTGGGTTATGAGGCGCAATCAACTCTCTTTGAATTCTTTCTTTCCTATAGAATTTCTTGAATTCATTGGAGATGTACTCACCACCATTGTCACTCTTCAGAGCCTTCACATGCTTCCCCATGTCTTTCTCAACGAGTGCTTTGAACTTACAAAATTTTGAGAACATCTAATCTTTCTTCTGCATGAATTAGATCCAACACTTTCTAGAAAAATCATCAAAAAATATCACATAATAATTGTGCTTTGTTGTTGAAGCTGTAGAGAATGGTCCACACACATCTTAGTGAAATCTCTCAAGGATTTCCGCTGCTCATTTCTCCTTCTTGTGAAAAGTGGCATTTTCATACTTCCCTATGGTACATCCTTTGCATGTGTCTATCTGCACAAGAGTACCCTTTGGAAGCCCCGTATAAATATACTACATGACCTTCAAAGCTCCATGGTGTAGATGGCCCAATCTACTGTGCCATAACTCACCGTCATCCAGGCTCACCACTTTGTCTTATTTACCTATCAATGTTGCACAACCATCTACATCAAATTTGTAGAGATTATTCACACGAATCCAAATCTTCTTGGCTTGTCTTATGGCTTTGTGACAAAGGAATGCTTTCCCTTCACTGAAAACCACATCATAACCTCTATCCTCCAACATAGAAACTGAAAATAAATTAATTTTCAAGCCTGGTACATGCATTACATATTTTAATAAGAAGGGTTTACCTGACTATCTCTGGAAAGTAATTGTACCAATCCCAGTAGCGTTATATTTCCCGTCATCACCCATTTCAATATGCATATGGAGATCCTTCTCCTCCAAGCTACTGAAAAGTTCTTTGTCTACCGTCATGTAGAAATATGCACCACTATCCAAGTACCACATTGATCCCATCGCACTAGACACCATGCATGCGATGAGTGATAATTCCAACTCAAATTGTGATGCCAAAGCCTCACCAGCTGCAGATCCTGAAGCCTTCTTGTTCTTCTTCTTCTGTCGAAAATTAGTGGCATAATGTACATGCTCGTGATAGTGAAAACATTTCACTCTGGACATGTCACACTTCTTTCCTTCTTTTCCGGTATCAGATTTGGAATAGGATTTCTTTCCCTTCCCCTTCTTTTCCTTACCAGCCAAGGTGAAATTTTCCTCATCATCAGTCCTAGATGAGGATCCATCCCTGGTATTATGACTGAATTATTCTTGTACCAAATCCGACCAAAGTCGCTCCCAATCTGGTAGCTTCTCCCTCCCATTGATAAAGCCCTGATAACTATGCCAACTCTTGGGAAGGAATAGAATATTTAGACTCACCAAGTCATCATCTGCTATAGTAATCCTGCCACTCCTAAGATCATCTCAATATTGGAAAAACTTGGTTAAATATATTGGAATAGTGTCGCCTTTCTCCATTTTGATTTTTTTGAGCTTGTATTTCAGCACCAATTTTATGTGGTCACTACTACTCTGAAACAGATTTGTCAAAGCCTTCCACATTGCATATGGAGCTGCTTTTCCATGGAGACTCGAGACAATGTGGTCTCATACTCCCTCTAATAAGATCCTCCTCACCTTGGCAACCTTCTTTTGCCAATCATCAAGAAGAGCAACATCTGTTGTTGTGGGTTTGGGAATGTCAATATCAATGAATTCTTTCAACCCATTGTCCTCCAGAACTACCTCCATTTTTTCTTTCCATGCAATATAATTAGAACTTCCCTCGAGTGCATATTCCAATCTCAACACAAACTCAATTTATTCTCCACTACAGTGATTTCCTGTGCTCTGATACCATGTAGAAATTATACAAACAATATGTATACCAATGGATTCAATCTGATCATGTGATATGCTAAATAAAGATACTGAATCCTTCTACAAATTAATTGTGGAAAATAAACATGATCGCCAATCACAACAAGTAAAGAAAGAACCAAATCAAACCAAAACACAGATATTTTCTTGGGGAAAGCTTGCTGCTCAAAACCCCTGTATCTTCTATTGTATATTCACCAAGGAATCATGAAACAATTACAATGCGCTCTTCTCATAAGAGTCTCCTGCACTCTCACAACTGTCTCACACTGATATGGACAAAATAGATCAACACTTAGCCAATTTTAAACCTCTTCTCAACCTGTCTTGCTTGCTCAATTCATGTGGAATTCAATCCCTATTCTTTAGGAATTTCATCCTTCCAAAACAGCACAATTCTCATGGGAAATCCTATGGGTGTTTTACTGCATGTGGGCAGCCTACTAATTATACAACTGATATTTAACATCCTTTTAACCTCTTTCTCAACTGGGTCTCCATCAGACTTGACATGCATGCAACTATTAATAGTAAATCATCAGTTACATGACAGATCACTGGATGTGAATTAAATCTGATTTAATTCACTTGACCTCTCACTAGTGCAAAAAATAGTTACAACTAGTTAAACTGATTTTAACTCAATTAATTGAGTTAACTGATTTCTCATGCATTAAACTAATGCACTAATTGAAAATTGGACTCAATAACTAATAGAATCACTCTCCATTCCTCACCAACCACCCTCAACTTGAAATTCATGAGCTACATAAGTTTATCACACTTAGTTAACTATTACAAGTGATTATGAGATAAGATTACATTTTATTGTTCAATTTAATTAAGGGAAAATTAAATTAGACACACATTTCTTGTTGACTTTTCAACAAAAGCTATCCGGTTGAGAATGATTTTCATGTTCTTGTTTGGACAAGAGTTATATCCCACCATGATCCACTGTGAAAATCAAAGCTACATCAAGCTCTCTGAGAATCTAGTGTTTCACAAATGCTCAAAAAACATCAGGATACACTATCATCACATCAAGGAAATTTTTCTGAGAGGTACAATTAGACTCTAGTACATACCAACAAAGGAGCATAAAATAAACAATATGACCAAGTCTTTTCCAATGGTAAGATTTGTTTACCTCAAAGACAGGTTGGGTGTAGTGCATAACACCTTCCTCTTTAAGGGGGAGTGTTTATTAGAGTAGACAAGCAAGGGTTTTTCTTTATTACGTGTTAAGGCTTGCATAGGGGCCCACAAGACAACCGCTTAACATATTATTAATTTAATTTATTGTTTCCCAATGTTAGAATTATGAAAATTAAAAATCCTAAAGTTAACATGTGATTAGATCTCAATCCTTCATCATGATTTAATCTTAAAAATTGAAGATGAAGGTGGGCCTAGGTCGACTTACAAGGGGGGATAAGGCACAAAATTAGTCAGTTTGATTTGGCACAGAGATTGGGTATGTTAGTTCAACAAAGGAGACCAAGGTTTCAACAGTTCAAAAACAAGTTTAGTGATTAAGGGAGAGAGAGAAAGAGAGGGAAGATCAACCTCTATCTTATCTCAGCATCAACGTGGTCATGAAACATGCAAAAGGGTGCAGGAGGGCCATACTACATGGTCGTACAACACACAGAAGTGCACTAGAGGTCATATTGGTGCAGGTCGTATAGGAAAAATCATTTGTTGGGGGTAAATATGAAATTTTTAGGAGTTGTTTAGAGAATGTTTTCCATAAAATGGAAGTTCTCCCTTGATATAACATTTTTTCAATAATATTTGTTGAAACTAATAAAAAAAGCACACAAAGAATGCAAGTTTTCCCTGGAATTGGGCTTTCCTGGGTATATCCGGTGTTGCATGTATTTCTCTTCGGTTTTATTTACTTCTGTTGTGCATGTTATGGTTAGAAAACTTAGCTGTATTTCTTATTTAAGTTTTAGAACAATTTTTTAATTGTATTTTTGGTTGCATGCTTAGAAAATCATAAATCAGTTACTGGGTTTTAAGGAAATCTAACACTTTCTAATAAAAATAACCCAAATTTTCAATATATCCTTTACTTTTACCAAATACCCCTTTTTATACCCCCTAATACCTAGAAACCCTCTACCCTACATTTTCCCCCTAATACCTACAATATATTGACTTTATTTTTCACAATTTAAAAACCCCCTTTATGAATGAATGTGATATAATATTGGTCCACAAGGTGAAACCTCTATGTTAATAGGTGCCAATTGAGAAAATTGATGTATGGCAATGAACATTTAAGTTTAAAGAAGGTTCTTCGGGTGGTCATGCATACATTTAATCTTGATTAATTCGCCAAGAATCATCATAATGATGTTGAACATACCATTCACTAATTTCCTATGTCGCATATATGTTACTAAGAAGAGTAATAGAGTGGGATATTAGAGTAGAAAAAAGGAAGTAAAATACCTTGTAGTAGTCAACAAAAATAATTTCTAGTGGGGAAAGAATCAACATAATACTTTTGAAACATTGAAACAAGGGATTAATTAAGATTTAGCTCTCACATTGCCCAATTTTTTGAAGCCCTTTTAAGTGGAAATAGATGCAAGTGGATATGATATGGGAGAGGTTTTCATGAAAAAAGGTATGCCAATATGTTATCATTATGAAATTTTCCATTGTAAATTTTTGAGATATCCTACATATGACAAGGGAACTCTATGCTCTTGTTCGAACTGCAAAGAAGTTGAAGCACTATTTTATAGGAAAGGAGACCATCACCCACACTGATCAACAATGAATGCAATATTTGAAATACCCAAAGTAAGATTCAACAAGCTAAACACTATAAGTGGATAGAATTTTATAGCAATTTCATCTTATTGTATAATACAATAAGAGTATTGATGAGTTGAAAAACATGTTCTCAAGGACACGCACATCTAAGCTCATAGCTTTGGATACTCTTATGCACATGGAGACTTCCACCCATGATGCATAACAACAGGAGTACATATAAGAGTAGGACTTCAAGGATGTATTTTCGCAGCCACAAAGCAAATTTTTTGTAGAAGAAAGTGACAACAAATTTGACTATCATCTCCAATATGTGTTACTCTAAAAATCAGACAAGCTAAAAGGTTCACACCTCTATGGTTGTAATGTTTTTTGGTATAAGAAATGAAAATTTCAAATTATAGAGATATGCGTACTGGGCCAAAATGAAAGAAGATGCAACTTGATTTACTACAAGATGCATAATTTGTTGTTCCAACAATCCTAACAATAGGAAGCAAAGTTTGTACCATCCTTTACTTATACCTACTAGACCATAAGATAACATTCTCATGGATTTAGTAGGTGGTCTACCAAAAACTAAGAAGATGTGACTTCACTTTTAATTTGTGGTAGTTAACAGGTTTAGAAATATGTGCATCCTCGTGTTTTATAAAATGACCATCAAGGGACAAGAGGTAGCAATTATGTTTTTTGAAAATATTTAAGTGCACTTTGGGATACTAAGGAGCATCATCTCAAATAGATTTAATATATTTCAGAATGCCTTTTGAACTACGCTTCGAGAGAATACAGGCACAATTTGAAGAGAACTTTAGCCTTCCACCTACCAATTTTTATTAAATGGAGTTTTTGGGGAGTGAAAAGTGGGGTTGGGAGGGTGGTCAAAACTTTGTAAACAAGTTTCTAGCCTCTTAGCATCATTATACAAGTCGAAATATTTCCAATAATGTAAATATCACCTCAATCACAATTTGTACAACAAGTTATTCCTCTCACACTTGAGTTATCCTATTAACCACTGTAATATTGAGTGGATTCGCTATGTTACCATTACTCACACATGCATAGTTGGTCATGTATGGAATTTCAAAAATATTTTAGAAGGTCCAAAATCCAAACCCTAATCACTCTAACCATGAATCTAATAAAAATTTGGGTCCCTAACCCTAATCCTAAATAGTCATGAAGGCATTGATAATTATTGCATTGTTAGGAAAATGGGTTTTGTTCTCATTGTATTGATTTTACTATTTCAAAGTTAATAAAAGAAACTGATTCAAACGCTAGAGTAGAAAATAGGGAGTAGAAGAACATGTAGCAATGATATAGGCAATGGTGGCATTGACAACTCCATAGTGAGTTCACAATCTTTGTATTTTCATTTTGTATTTGAGAAGAAAAGAGCAAGGAATAGTCCTCATATTCTCACTAGGTTTTCCCATATTGGATTTTCTAGGGTACATATTGTGTTGATAGTGTGGATGGTATGGTATTTTTTCTCACTTTTTAATATTTTCAATAACTTATTTTAGTATTTATTGTGCAAAGATAGTAGTAATAAATTTGAATATTAAGAAAAATTTTGCATAACCAGGGATTTGCATAAACTTAATCCTAGAGCGTCCATTTATCACTACAACCCCTAAACGCATCTTGATATAGCTAAATTATCCTACAGAGTCACCTTATTAAGAAAATACCTTTGGCCATTAAGTTCCAACTAGCCTGGATGCTTGTTAAAGTCAAATTCATTTTTGAGATATGGAAGAAACATAATGGTGTTACTTTTAATTTGATGTTTTGTATCAAAATATTTTCCTAATAGAAAAATACAATGACATGTATCATCTTGTACTTGAAAATCACACTGTAAGTGTGAAATTTAAGAATGGATATGAACCATCTCCAAAAACTTCTATACTTTTGGTGTAATACCCCTTATACCTGAGTAGGGAGTCACATCACTCCTCACAACTTGCATCAAATAGATTGGTCCTTGATCCATAATTATGCAGGAACACAAAAGAATACATATATACACATAAACACATAGATTTAGGATGAATAAATATTCATTTCATTACTATCAAATAAAATAAAGATGCTTACATACAAAATGGAAATATACTAGCTCGAGCGATGGTAGCTTATCTCTTAGAAGAGATGTGGTGACTAAATGCCTTTGAACTATGTTACAATGAGAAAAAAGGGACTTTTTATTATTGAAAAATGAGGGGAAACCCTAAAAAACCAAGAATATAACCCTAGGAGATGGAATTCCAAGAGTTTGTGGGCCCCATTGGGGTCAGTTGGGCAGCCAACTTCCAGGGGTCATAACTTGGTCATATGATCTCTGTTTGGCACATACAATACCTTTTTATAAATATCTATATGAGTACTACATGATATATGATAATTCCATAGTTTTGGCCCTACTTCAGACCTCAAAAAATCATTTAGGGGGTCAAAAAAACTTCAGAAGTTTAGGACCCGAAAAACTGCTAAAAATGGTAAAGTGTGCTATAATCAAGGAAACTAATGAAACATACTGGAGGTATAGGTGGAATAGGCAGGTGGACACCAATAGACACCTGAATCAATCATCCCCACCTTAGGAAGAAATGGTCCCCATTCCGTGCAGAGCCTCCATGAGGTGAGGAAATTTTTGTTGAATGTGGTCCCTAGTGAGCCACTTGCCCTAGTGAAGGAGTTGGCCTGCTTTGACAACTCGATATAGTTGGATCCTTTAATGGTGAGTGTTATTGATATGTGTGTCCATTATCCTATTAGTTGTGGTAAGTGCAACACAACTTGGGTTGAGCTTTGTTGGTTTCAACTGCTCAACAATGTCTAATGTGTCTAACAATGGGGGAAAGTATGGTCGTAGCCAGTCCACATTGAATACGGGGTGCATGCCAAGGAATGGTGGAATGATGAGCTCAAAATCATTGTCCCCTATAGCCTTATTGATGGTGTAAGGCCCATATCGGAGCGGGAGAAGCTTGCGGTAGGCCTCAGCGAGACACTGCTTCTACACATTAGAGGAGATTCCAGCCTAAAAGTGGCCTCCTAAGGAAAAATAATAAAATAAGAGTTATGAATTTTGGAGGGAAAATAATAAAACTACTTTTTTAATTGTATTTTTGGCTTATCTCCTTGTAGGTTTACACAAATTTCAAGCGTAGACACTCATTGGATGCATAATTAAATTCCACATCAAACGAGTACCCATTATACATACCTCTAAGAAGAGCCACATTGATAAAAATTGAAGATGAATCTTCAATTTTTATCAATGTGGCTCTTCTTAGAGGTATGTATAATGGGTACTCGTTTGATGTGGAATTTAATTATGCATCCAATGAGTGTCTACGCTTGAAATTTGTGTAAACCTACAAGGAGATAAGCCAAAAATACAATTACAAAAAAAAAGTATTTCTTTATTTTCCTTCCAAAATATTTACATGTACCTCTTTTTAAATTTAAAGGATTTTGATTGGTTTACATATTATGTATGTGAAAATTTCATGGGCACTTTTAGGCTGAAATTTCCTCTAATGAATGTAGCCAAACCTTGTCACCCACCTTGAACTTGTGTGGCACCCAATGTTGATCGTGACACTCTTTGTACTTCACATTGGATTTGTCCAATATGTCATGGACCTACTGGAGGGTGTGCTGAATGCACTCAATGAAGTTATTAGCTTTGTTAGTTTCGAACTAGACATGAGTTGAATCTGCTTGAATAGTTGTAAGTAGTATGGAAACATTAATAGGACATAGTGGATGGAATCCAAGTCCCACCTGAAAGGGGCTATCACCAATTGAGTTGTGGAGAGCTATGGTGTAGCTATGCAGGGAATAAGGGAGGCTTTCATCCCATGTACATGGATTCTTTGAGTTGTGAATGATCATCATGTTGACAACCTCTATATGGCCATCAATTTTGGGGTGAAACTTCATGGCTTAGTGATCTTGGTATCTAAACAACGACCATAAGCTTGACCAGAATTCACTAAGGAACCTTCTATCCTGATCTAAGATAATGGATTGTGGGATCCCAAAGTGTACCCATACTTATTCAAAGAATATTTTAGAAGTGCCTTTTGTTGTGATACTCTTCATTACGGGAATTTTGAGGTCTAAAATGGGCCTCCTAAGGAAATTATAAAATAATAGTGGAAATAATAAAATAATGTTAGATTACATCATCAAATTTTAGAGGGAAAAAAAGAATAAATAATAATAAAATTATTTTTTCAACTCGTATTTTCAACTTATCTCCCTAAGTTTTTACTCAAATTGTGACCAGAAACACTCGTTGGATGCATAATATAATTCCTCATCCAAGGAGTACCCATGTTGCATACTTTTGATGGACCCTACTATACGAAAAATGAGAAATACATGAAAAATGTGATTTCAATCACGTTTTTTCATGTATTTCTCATTTTTCATTTAGGAGAGTCCATCAAAAGTATGAAACATGGGTACTCCTTGGATGAGAAATTAATTTTTTCATCCAACGAGTACTCCCGCTCGAAATTTGAGTAAAAAATTAGGGAGATAAGTTGAAAATACGAGTTGAAAAAGTAGTTTTATTATTTTATTATTTTTTATTCCTTGTAATTTTTTACTCCAAAAATGGTTAATCATCCCCCATGGTTGACATCATCATCTTGAATCCTATTGGTTCTTGTAAAGTTGATTTTGGTTGTACATATTTCCTAGGAGGCCCATTTTAGACCTCAAAATTCCCCTAATGATTGCAGGCCGCCAGAATGGCCATCTTAGAGTATTTGTCGACGACCACGAAAACAAAGTTGTTTCCATGCTTGGTAGAAGGAAGGCCCGACATCTAATCCATGGAGATGGATTCCCAAGGCCGGTTAAGAGTAGGCATAGGAGAATACAAGCCTTTCTGCTTTATTCTAGGTTTGGAAATGGCGCAATCAGTGCAGGATCTGATGTACTTCCCAACATCGTATCGAAGGTTAGACCAATTAAAATACTTCTGCAAAACTGCCACTGTTTTGCTACCCAAGAATGTCCATCTAGTCGATTATAGTGTGCCTCCCAAATCATCTTCGCACGCTCACTTGAAGGAACATAGAGTTGTCCCAGGTGGCATAATTGTGTGTCCTACAGGTGAAAATCTAGAACTCTCTTACCTTCTAGGAGCATCTTGTATATGGTGTTTAATTTCGGATCATTCTTGTTAAGATGTGTCCATTTCAATGTCTCATTTCCACAAGAGTCGAGCACAGTGGTCAGTTCCATAGCTGGAAGTTGGCTGAGACAGTCTACAACATTATTAGTGCTACCGTTATTGTACTTAATGTTCAAATGGAACTATTTTAGATATGCAGACCATTTATGATGGGATCATTCTGCAACTTTCCTTTTGTCTGTATGAGATGTAGGGGTTGGTGGTCTATGTGGATGACCGTTTCCTTCCCCATAATGTAATGCTTCCACTGTCGGAAGGCCCAAACAATGAAATACATCTCTTTTTCATAAATGGGATATTTTGGACTGTATCAGAAAGTGTTTCATTGTGATATGCCATGGGATGCCCCTGCTGAGTAAGAACTACACCAATAGCATTGTCGGAGGCATATGTATCAATCTCAAATGTTTTCTTTAGGCCTGGTAATGTGAGCACTTGTGCAGAGCAGAGGCAATGATTCAACTCGAAAAATGCCTTATGTTTGGATTCATACCAAAATAAATTTTTTATCACTCTCCCTTAGTGACTAGACTCAAGGGCCAAGTGATATGGGAGAATCCCAACATGAACCTGCGATACAAATTGGCAAGACCCAGTAAGATGCAGAGATATGTTAGAGTGGTTGGTGTTGAACAATCCTGAATAACTTGAATCTTGGTTGGTTCCACAGGCACACCCCGCTCATCAATGATGTACCCTAGGTATTGAAACTGGGTCATAACAAAAGTGCACTTATCCAAATTGGCACACAATTTGTGTTGTCGCAGGATTTACAGGACCTTTCAAATTTGGTTTAGTTTCTCTTCACAACTCTGAATGAAGATCAGGATGTCATCCAAATACACCACCATGAATGATTTGGTTAAGGGCCACAAGATGTCATCATTCAGCGTCATGATGGTTTCGGGGGAATTCATCAACAAGAAAGGCATGACCAACCATTCAAAAAGGCCCTCCTTGCATTTTGAAGGAAGTATTCCATACATATAAGGGTTCAATTAGTACCTGTTGATAACCGAACTTCAAGTATATTGCTAAAATATTTGGCCCCTTTGAGTTGTTCCAGAAGGTCATAAATCCATGGGATTGGATACCTATTCTGGACAGTAATCTTATTCAACACCTGATAGTCTATAAAAAGCCTCCAGTTTTCATCCTTCTTTTGTACCAACATGATCAGGTTCCCATAGGGTCATGAAATTGGCCTGATGTGCCCTTTTTGCAACAACTCCTGAATTTGCCCCTTGATTTCATCATTCTTTAGAACAAAGCGTCACTAGATCAACCCATTGGGTAGTGGCATGCCCGGGGTCAGATTTATGGAGTGCTTGACCTAACAATGTAGGGGTACCCCTGTGGATGAGGTGAATGTGTCCTTGTAATCCTCCACGATTGTAACATCCCTCATGAAAATTCCATGTAATAAAATTTAATAAAGGAAAAATAATAACCAAGGTCATGGGACACGTATTCCAAGTTGAATGTTGGGAAAAACATCTTAGTACGGGTGTTCACATGGTTTATTATGGCTATGTAAATTGGAAAAGGAAATGGTTAAGGCTTTGGAAAGGATAAGTTACATTTATTGGCATTTATTTATGAAAATAATGGAAAATAGGAGAAAATAGAGGTGAAAGGTTGCAGGTTGCATGTGAGGAGGAAAATGGAGGAAAAATGTGGAAAATGAATAAAATAGAGGCCTCATTAATAAAAAGGCTTATGAGGATTAGTTCATGGATTTTTCTTAGTACAGTTTTGGGGCTATCATTATTCTCTCTCTCTCTCTCATACTCTTGGATACTTAGAGTTTTCTTGGAGCACTCTTGGAGGGTGTGGAATACTTGGTGATTTGGAGCAAGAAGAAAAAGGGAGAGTAGGAAGGCACAAGAGGAGATTTGGATCAGCAACTACAACGGGTTTTGATTGTAAGTACCTAGTTGCATGTATGCTTTCCTCACTATTTTTGGCATGCATGGTGTATTCATGTAGTTTCTTGGTCATGATTTTTCATTGGCATGGAGGATTGCCTAGATTGACAATGGATTTTCCTAGCCTTTTCATTTCATGGATAGTCATTGTGTTGTGGGTTCAGTTTCATTATTTGATTTCTTGCTGGTTCTCATGATCCTTTCGTTGTGGGTTGATTTATTAATTCTTAGAATCCTTGGTTGGACAAACGCTCTGGAAGCCCTAGGTGGGTTGAGTTACTAGTCCTGGAAGCCCTAGTTAGACAAACACTCTAGAAGCCCTATAATAGTTGGGGTTGAGTTACTAGTCCTGGAAGCCCTGATTGGATCAAACACTCAGGAGCCCTAGAAAAAATTAGGTAGAGACCAATCCGTGATGGTTGTGATGTCCGATCATAAGGTGGAATCACTGGTTTAGGGTTGAGGTGGTTTGGCCTCTAGAAGCCCTCGTTTGGGTTTTATTTATTTGGTTTATGAGATCCCACATTCATGCTTGTAATATGGTACGGGGGTGAATGGATGAAGTGATATTTGGCTCAGGCATGTCCATGGTCGGGTGGAACGTGGAAGTCCTAGACTTGGTTGCATTTTTCTTGTGGAAATAAGAGTTATTTTTCCCTTGTATTGATGGGTAAATATGCTTGTTATTATATGGCTTATATGGCTTTTATGTGCTTGTCATTTTTTTTGATTATATGTTGGTTATGAATGATTTTTATGATGGTGATGAAGTATGGTTCTCATCATGTTTTGATTCTTAATTGAATGAATAATGTATCTATGACAAATAGACTATAATGCAGTTAATGGGGTGTAGCAACAATGGTTCTTAGCGATTCTAATATAAGCATGAGACCTCTATGCTTCGATTTGTTATTTAAACCTGTAGATTACATCCTTGTGACATGTTTGATGAAATTCATGTGATGGCCAGTAGGGGTCCAGTCAAGTCCTTGTTTGAACGTTTTCTTGTGCACCATTTTTTCATTGTTTTATTTCATTCCCAAAATTTTCATTGAGTTATGGGTAGTGGACTGGGCTCTGGGCCTAAAAAAGCGCCTTAAATCCCACAAATGTAGGCCCAGGTTTAGGAAATTTAATCCCTAGACTCAGGGATGTAGTCTTGTGTGTGCGTCCAGAGCCTTCCATACGCGGACATGTAGGATTGTGCGTGTGTCTGGGTGTTAAGTGGGTTAAAAAATCAATGGGAACCAGGGACTAGTTACCTAAGTGGTTGGGATGGTTCCTCGGAGTCTTGTTGTTGATGTGGAAGGTCTATATGATGTGTTTATGTCAGTTCCATTTTCTTAAGGTCACCTAGGAGGTTGAACCTGATCATAGTAGCCTCTCGTCACATGTTTACCCCGGTTGGCCGTTTACTTGGGTAGATGTGGGATGAGAGTGTTACAATGAACTTTTCCATCTGTTATTGCCTTTCAGAGGAGCCTTGTCTGGAGGATGTGGATTCGGCCATGATATTATTCTTTCCCAGAGGTAAAATCATAGGGGAAACAAATTTTCTGGTATGGGAAATGATCTTACTACATTGCTTAGCAGAGATCAAAGAAATGGCGATAGGCGATACTACCTCTGATATCCTGTATAAATTATTTCCCAAAGTAATATTAATAGTGCGAGGCCTAGACCCATCCATAGATTGATGCTTCGACAAGTATGGTTGGCTTAATAATACATCACAAAATTTAAGAGGAGCAACGTCACATAGTACCTCATCTGTGAAGGGCTTGATATTGTAGGGAAGGAGAAACTGTTGGCTAACACGAAGATCTCATCCTTTGGTGAAGTCACTTGATGGTGTATGAATGCGGGTGTGGTGTGGTTGTATTTGTGTAGACATCCAAGGTACTTGAGGACCAAATTCCCATCAAAATCCTTGATACCCAACTTCGTGCTAAGGGTATGAAATATTTTTGTGAACTCTAGTACGTCTTGGTCCCTTCCCTATTGTATTGTGGTCCACTTTATGTATTTATCTTCATAGCTTCCGACATGGTAATACTTCTCCTTGATGGAGTCTCGAAAATAATTTCAAGTGGGCATGGTTAAAAATAGTGAGGGTTCCCCCTCGTCCTTCTTCTCAAAGTAGGTTTCCCACAAGTCCTTGACATGGGGGGCAGCTTTGAGGAGTGTAAAAGTAATATTTTCCCTATTAGAAAAATCATGTACCGAAAAATATCCTTCCAATAGATTTAACCATTTATATATAAAAATTGCATCTATCTAGCCTTCAAATATAAGTATGTCAAAGTTGAATTGTATCTTAAAGGGAGTAGCGCCTCCAGAGTGGCTGCTAGATGAAGATGCATCGCCCATGGGTAGCCGCCAAAGGATTTGGGCAAAGTTATCCATCATCACGTTCCTTTGTCACTCGAGGGATTCATTGAGAAATATTTTGAAGGGATATCCTGCTCCCTCGTATTTCTTTTCTTCCGCCATGGGAGTTCGTAGGGGTTTGCGAGGTTGGTATTGCAAAGGTTCAACTAGTTTGAGCCCTAAATCCTTATACCCCAACCTTGTTGGGGGCATGAAAAGAAAAACAAAGAAAAATTTGACCGCTATGATACCAATGATCCAGACTTATATAGCAATGAAACAAAATACATAAATAAACATAAACAAAGAGATACAGTGGGAATAAATCTTCATTTCATTGCTATCAAATAAATGAAATATTCTTACATACATAATGGAAATAAACTAGCTCGGTCGATGGTAGCTTATCTTTGAGAAGAGATGTGGTGGCTACATGCCTTTGAACTTTGTTACAATGAGGCTCAAGGGCCCTTTTAATTTTTGAACAACAAGGGGAAACCATAAACAACCAAGAATCTAATCCTAGGAGATGGAACACCAAGAGTTTGTGGGCCCTGTTGGGGTTAGTTGGGAATCCAACTTCCCGAGGTCATAACTTGGTCATATGATCTCCGTTTGGTGCGTATGATACCTCGTTAGAAAGATCTATTCGAGTACTACGAGATTTGCGATAGGAATCTACCTATAGCTATGGGCTTGTTTTGAACCTCAAAAAAACGTCGTTTAGGTATTCAAAACAACTTCAGAAGTTATGGACCTGAGAAACTGCTAAAAATGGTAAATTGTGCTATAATCAAGGAAACTCATGAAACTAACTGGAGGTATAGGTGGAATAGGCAGGTGGACACCAATATCCAGTTGTACTAATCCTACAAAAGAAATATTAAGCCTCATCATTTAGTCAATTAACAAGTGTGAGAGACACAAGAACATAGGTGGTATTGGCCCCCTAGCTTCTTTTAGGAATGACAAAAAAACACTAACCCTGGCCTCACCATTTTGAATAAACTAAGCCCTAGGATCCTCCCAATTATGAATGAGATTGTAACCATTTTATGTTATTCATCCAAAAATTGGTTGGGGCCTTATCTTAGATGATCGTGATCAACCTCCTTTTAACTCTGGAATGATTACTTCTTAATTTTTTATCTTAATTAAAAGTATTATCCTTTCTTTCTTTTGATTCTATTTCTATGAATTGAATTTCAAATTAATGCAGTAATAAATTTTAATTTAAACTTACCTTTAATATTTTCACTACATTTCATTCATGGTCTATTTTTTTAACATAGTAAATAAAAATAATAAACAAGAAAATTAAGAAGATAGAAACCAAACTCTTGGGAAAATCCCTTATTGCAATATTTATCATACAAATTCCCAATATTTTAACGTCCACATGCTAAAGAAATATATGAATTTCATGAGTCATGTGAATGGGTTTTTTTTCTTGGTTTTGGATTATTTACCCACTAATGTAATGATGGATCCTTCCTGATTTCTTTGTCACGAAAAATTCAGATAAAAGAAGAAGAAGAAGAAGAAGAAAAAGCATTAAAAAATCACTTTCATAACCAAGCATCCTAATTGTTAAAACAAAAATCCCAAAGTGGGTGTTCATTCTAGTGTTAAATTGTTCCAAAGATTTTTTACATTTTTTAAAATGTTCAATTGCATTCGGTAATGTCGGTAAGTGGCATAGTAAGAACTATTATGATTTCTTGTTCATTAACCTTCGACTCAAAGTTTTTCCCTTATTGTTCTTTTTGAAGGTGACCAAACATATATAGGAAGCTCTTTTCCCTCATCGTGTAAAACAAAATTCCCCATTTAGCTCATAATTTTTTTATTATAAACTCAAATTTTTATTGGTGCTATAAAGTACATACAACTCCATGCTTATTACATAAACATGGCTAGAAAGGTATGCACTCGCTACTGTAGGTTCTAGCATCAATTAGCATAAGATCGTCTCCATGGTACTAAATTAACACCCAAGATCCATTTCAATGCACGTGACCAACCATCAGAGATAGCGTTTGTAGCCACATATGACACCATTCTTCTTCAACTTTCCACTTGATTTTACTCATGCCCCTTCACTTTTGCTTCCATTTGTTTAACCCACTTGAGGTCTAACACTTAAATAAATAACCATAACAGAAATATCATGAAACATGCAAGATATTTTATTAATTCAGGCCAAATCCCAAAACTAATTGCACAATACATGACTAGGTTTCCTTATAAATGAAAATAAAAAATACTCAATTGTAAATGATTCATCTACTTAACCACATCCTACTAATATTTAACACAATGAGTTTGTAATACACTAGAACATTCAAGACTATATTTCTATAAAATTTGGCGAGCTCTGCACGATCTAGGACATTCTCTTGAGTTCTACACAATCCAGATCATTATATTTCTCCATTAACTCTATGTATCCTCATTAATGGAGAAATAATTTTTTGTCACACCTAACGTGTATCTACATAACAAAAAATTATATTTTCCAAAAGGATTAGTAAATATGTCTGCCACATTATCATTTTTATCACAATAGATCAAATTAATTTCCTTTGACGATATATTTTCTTGTACAAAATGATGTTGCGTCTCAATGTGCTTTGATCTTGCATGATAGACTGAGTTGTTTGCCAATTTGATAGAGCTTTGATTGTTACACTTGATAGCTATTGGTACTTCCTATTTTTCTCCCATGTCTTCAAGAATTCTTTGCTTCACAGGATGCATTACATAGGGCCTTATACTCAAATTTAGTGGAAGACAAAGAAACAATTGGTTGTTTCTTGTTGCTCCATGACACAATATTGGATCCAATACTGAATGCATAACCAAAGGTGGACTTCGTGTCATATGGATCTCTTGCCCAATTATAATTTGTATGACTTGTCAACTCAACATTAAAATCATTAGTATATTCTATACCAAAGTTTTTAGTCTCCTTAAAATATCGAAGGACTCTCTTTGGTGCTTTCCAGTGATTTTCATGTGGATTAGCCATGAAATGACTAAGTAAGATAACTAAATATACAAGATCTGGTCTGGTTGTAGTTAAGTAATTCAAAATTCCCACCAATTTTCTATATAATTTTCCATCGACTTATTTTGTTTAATCACCACTACTAAGTTTAAAATTTTGTTCCAGTGGTGTAGATATTGCTTTACATCCATTCATATTGAATCTCTTGATTAATTCGTGTGTGTGTTTTCTTTTTGTAACAAAGGTTCTACCATTATCTCTCCAAACTTCAAGGCCTAAATAATAATGCATCTCTCCAATATCCTTCATTTCAATTTTTGGTGACCGACAATTTTTTATCTTTTCAATTACTTTTGTAGCACTTCCCATTATGATAAGATCATCAACATATACAGAGAAAAAAAAAATCTCCCTTTTCATCCCTCTTTCTATAGATATTTGGATCTCATTTGCTTTGAATAAAACCATGTTGAGAGAAGAATTTATCAATATTCACATACCAAGACATGGGTGCATGTTCAAGTCCATATAATACTTTCTTTAGTATGAAAACAAGATGCTCTTCTCCTTGTTTTACAAAACCATTTGGATGAAGAAGATAAAATTCTTCTTTTAATTCCCCATTCAGAAATGATGATCTTACAACTAACTAATTTAGCTTACAATTGTGCTTAGTTGTCAATGCAATCATCATTTTAATGGTGTTCATTTTAGCTACATGTGAAAAAGTTTCTTCACAATCTCCCCCTTTTATTTGTGAATAACACTTTATTACAAGTCTAGCTTTATATTTATCAATAGTTCCATCAACATTAAATTTAGTTTTGAACAACCATTTTGATCCTATGGGAACTTCACCTTTAGATAATTTTTTCTATTCCCATGTATCATTTTTTATAATAGAATCATATTCTTCCTTCATTGCATTTATCCATTCTGCATGTTCATTAGCTTCTTTAAAGTTCAAAGGATTTAGTACATTAATTACTTTAGTCATCAAAGCATAGTCTGTATACCTTACTGGTGGTTGAATTTGGCATGAGGACCTTCTAGGTTGTTCATTGATTTCATCCTTTATTTTTCATTTTGGTGATTATTTTACTCCTCTAGGTGTGTTATCACTGCTTGAGATGTGCATATCACTATATTACACCTCTTGTTTCTTCTCCGGTTTGTTATCAATATTTTTTGTAACATCATCACAACCATGAGGAACATGCCATGCATTATAATTGTCCTCCTTATGGCCTTCGTTTGCAGGTTCATGAAACAAAACATATTTGTTTGCAAAAACTTTATGAGTAGAAGGACCAAACATCTTATATGCTTTATGATCAGAACAATAACCAATGAAAATATAATTGATAGCTTTGGCATCAAGTTTTCTCCTATCTTCTTCAATAACATTAGCAAACACTTGCTTCCAAATATTCTTAGATGACTTACTGTTGGTTTATAACCATAAATATCTTCAAATGGAGTCTTATTATTTAGAATTTTTGTGGGACTTCTATTTTTTAAATAAAAAACAATACTAATAGCTTCTGCCTAAAAAGCATTGGTAATATTTTTACCTTTCATCGTGCTCCTTGCACATTCTACTAAGGTTCTATTCTTCCTTTCGGCTACTCCATTCTACTATGGAGTATGTGTCACTGTCTATTGTTGTACAATTCCATGGGTTTTGTAGTATTTAACAAATTCTCCTAATGTATACTCTCCCCATTGATCAGATGATAGGAGCTTGATGTATTTTCTCGTTTGCTTCTCAACCAATTTTTTAAAATCTTTGAAATATTCAAATACATCACTCTTATTTCTCATGAAATAAACCCAAGTATATTTTGTGCAATTATCAACAAATATTAATAAATAATATGTTCTTCCTAATGATCTAGTCTGCACAGGCCCACACACATTTACATGCACAAGTTCAAGAATATCCCTTTTTCTTCTATTTGTATGAGTATGGAACTCTGTCCTATGCATATTCCCTAAAGCATACCCTTCACATGCCGAATATGAATTCTTTAACAATGGAAGTCACTCTACCATTATTTATTTTTTTAGTAGAAACAAGTCATGATAACTAAGGTGGACATAGCTTTGATGACAAAGAGCTTATGTTGTCATGGTAGTAAATGCCAATGCATAATGAATTTTTTTGGTCACATAAAGCTTCTATAAGCCTCCCATTCACATTCATCTTGTTGTTATTTTGTAGTTATCTTGTATATCCTTGAAAACACAATGTGACTTAAGAAATTCAACCTTGAGATTCCAATCTGCAATGCTAGACACAAAGATTATGTTCTTCTTGATTCCAGGAACATACATCACATTTTATATTTGTCTTACGTTGTCGAAAAAATCCTCTAGTATGATCTGTAAATCTTCTTGGTTATTTTCGACCAATCCCAAGAAGCAATCCATCTGAAACTTAGTTTCTCTCTTGCAATAATATTCTTTCTGGAACATTTGTTTGAGCGGTGATAACACTTTCCACAATGCTCACACAGGTGAATATAAAAACACTTATATTTCGCATGTGCCAATCTATTACATTGTTGACATCCATCAATTTGTTCTGGAACAACATCATCTAGAAATCGGGCTTTACAAAATTTTATAGGTTTAGAAAAACGAGGGAGATGAAAAAATATATCCATGACATATTTGTTATAACCCAAACTAGTTATGTGTTTGTTATGCATAATCTCTTCTCACAGTCTTCTAACGGGTTTCACATCGGAACTTTTAATTGCATCCAAATTTTCTACTAAAATCACTTCATTACTCTGTTCATTCTCTGACTGATGATCAAGATCAAACAAAGTTTTGTTCTAAAGAAACACCAGTTCGGAATCACAATTTTCCTTCTGAAATTCGTCTCACTATAACTGCAACTCAAGATGTAGAAATGAAACTGTCTCCAATGCATCATGTAAACAGACTCTAATATTAACAAGACTTATTTTGTTAACATTTACACTTCCATCAACAGTAGAACTAATGATATTGTTTAAGATTTCCAATACATTTTTAATTTGAGCCATCTAAAAGAAAATATAAATCCCTTTCTCCTTTATTTTTAAATAAAAATTGGCTTAGTGATTTGATGGTGAGCTCCAAAAATAATCCAATAGAGAACTAGGTTCAAATCTCATTGTTTCCACCACTTTTAACTCCAAGTTAATTAACTTCAGAATTAGCCAGTTTTACTTTTACTTTCTCATTTCACCTTTAACCATGAATGAGAGTAAATTTCTCCATAACTACTTCGTTCTTTCAATCAATTGTCCTCCTGAAGTTCTATACAAAAATTTTGTTCATAAAATTAATATTAAATTAACTCTCAAACTTTTAACTGTTCTGGTTAAATTTTCCAACCAAACCAACTTCTTTTATATATATTGGTTAAATTTTCCAATCAAACCAACTTATTTTCTGTATATTTTTAGTATCCAAGCTCCGGGATGATCCTTTCAATATCTATTCGCTGCAAAACTTATCCCTCCAAAAACAATGCTTAGAAATTTTCAATAAGATTTTTTTTTTTAGTCAAAATTTAATAAAAGATGAAAAAAAAAAATATCAGCTTCACTTCAACCCAAAAAAAATGTGCCTTTAAATGATATCATTGATACCTCTTTTGATTGTATATATTAATTTTTACCGTTTCTGGCTTTGAAACCTTTTGTATAGGTTCAACACATTGTTTTTTTTTCAAACTGGAGTCCATTTTTTCTCACGTATGTCAGATTCGAGGTTTCATACAAGTCTCATTTACCTCCTTCCACATACATCCGGATTATTTTCAAGGGAGAAATCCACCTTCTCGGATCCGAAACACCGACCAAGACAAAATCAACAACTTTCTAGGTAAAGGAAATAGTAACCTCTCACTGATCATATTAAGAAAAAGCTCAAATAACGCCTCCGCCGAATATTTTTTCTTACACAAAGAATAAATTTTGGTGGCCAGACATGTAAAACTGATGCAAAAATTGATAATCACTGAGCATTTCCAGACCAACGTCCAAAAAAAGGAATGAAGGAGTACCCAATACATTTCAAGAGAGACTGCAACACAGTTTTTTCCCACTGCACTTTTAATGATTACTTGCATGGCTTTTCGATTATAGTGGTAGGCACAAAATGAAAAGAAGTGTTTCAAAATTAAACTTGAAAGACTTAACGATCAAGATAAAATTTTGTAGCAACACATTGATTGACATCATATCGCAAAAGGTTAGACATCATTACCAGTCGCATCGCGGCTACCTTGGCAATAATTCTTCCACTTTCCACCAGAAAAAACCACCATTGATGAACCTCCACTCGTTTTGTAAATTGTTTCGTTCAATTTTTTCTTGCAGTAGTCATAGAATCCTTCATATTCTGCACGTTCTTGTTTTAAAAAACGTCAAGAATTTGATAGCAAACTTTGGCATCTCCATCTCTGCATTAATATCACTTCACCTCAAAAAATAGTGCCACTGTAATTATAGATCGGATCTATATTGACACAACAAGCCATGGACAAACAACTAAGAAAGGAAGGCCACAAAACTAGTGTCTCACTCTATTCTCCATTCTCATTCAATAGAGCATTTCACTCGCTCTGATACCACTGTAAGACACATAAGTTTGGAAACAAAAATCAAATATATATATTAATGAATGATCTCGAAGAATGATGTACATGATGTACATATAAATACATACAAGAAATCATTGAATCGGTTTTTAGGTCTTCTTGGACTCTAATAACCAATCACCCTAATACAAACTAACTCAACCTTAATCCCAACGATTAGTTGTCTAACAGAGAATACCTTAACATAACAAATTGTCTATTCTAAACTCATGAGCTTAGAGATAAATATTAAGTATTAAATTTTATATTATTAATTAAGAATATTTTTTATGATTTTTAAATATTCTAAATAATATTATTAATTAATTTAAAATAATATTATAATACTATAATTTTTTCTCAATTCTCGCCCATCGATGGAAAATATAAGTTTTTCTCAAAACACATCCATGAAATCTAAAAAAAATAGATGGTTATAGATATTATTTCCAAGTCAAAAGATTGGGATCTTAATATTAAAAAATAATCTATGTCCTCAGTCTTTGTAGATGGGATATTTGATTTCACTTAGTGTTCAAGTTGTAATAAATTATCACGAGAGTCTCTAATAACTCTTGGAATTACCTGTCAAAATATTAAGGCATTCAAACATTAAAAAGAAAATCCATTTCAATTGTGCCTTGGAGTAAAAATTAAGGAATAACATTATACATGTGTTTGAAGGTCAACACTAGCTGTCGATGGCCCTAGATTAATTAAATCCAAGTTTCTGGCGACTGGCGTTTCCTACCAAATATTAAGTTATTCAGATATTTCTCATAAAACATTTTTCTTTACCATTTGTAGTTTGGACAAGGAAAAATGAGTAATATTATATCTGGGCTTGAACATCAACACTGATTATTGAGAGCCTCACAGTAATTAGATCATAGTTTCTAGATGGAGTCCGAATAGATCATTGTAATAGTGAAAAAGGAGTAATATTATACCTGGTCTTGAACATCAACACCGACTATTCAGTGCCTCACAGTAATTGGCTCATACTTTCTAGATGGAGGTCAAATAGATCATTGTAATGTTGCAAAGGGTTTAGGACAAGACTAAAAGGTTTAGGACAATATTGCAAAGATACAAAGGGATGATGAAAGGAATGTGATGGTATAAAGGGTTCATGAGAAGAGTTCAAGGAACAATTAGATATAGAGGTCTGATGAGAGGATTGTGATGGTATAGAGGGCTCATGAGAATAGTTCAAGGGATGATTAGAAGGCCGCAATGGTCCAGAATTTTAATGAGAATAGTTGAAAGGCGCATAAGGAAAATTAGAAGATAAAGCATAAGATTGCAATCGTGCACACAAAACAAGACCGCATAGCTATCGTTCTCTGCGATTTGGTTTGATTATTGAAATCAACTTATGGAAATTATTGGCATTGGCCTTCCCATATAGTTAGTTAACTAAATGCATTAATAAACTAACTAGTTATATCAACTAATTGAACAAATATTGCAAAGTCTATATAATTTAAGGTATTTTATTATTTGTAATTATGCATTGTGGGGGTGGAGAATCCAATCCTACCAAGTGTTAAAGTAAGGTAATTACTCTTGCATGAAGAGTTAGATAGACAGTTAAGTAAGCAAGTCAAGTTGTGTGATAGATGAATTTGGTAAGTAAGTTAGAGAGTCAGTTAAGTGAGTGATGGTCAGGTCGAGTTTGGTAAGTGTGTGCATGTCAAGCGATTTAGGATAAATATCCTTCATCCAATTCATTGTATTCATTGTGATTGAGAGAGGCTGAAGATTAATAGAAGAGCAGCAGCTCATATGGTTTGTGTGTAAATTATTTTGTGTTTCGCCTGTCTACCTTTCCAACACTAAGCCCTTAGATTTTATGTTTAGTTTAAATATAATTAAGTTAAAGTAAAACTTTTTCCATTGACCTTTATATAAGGAAAAGTAGAAAATTTAATATTTAGATAATATAATAATATTAACTCAAAATGATAATCTAAAATTCTATTCTAATCAAAATAGTTAAAAAGGAGTCAAACTATTTTGGGAATATGTCAATGGGAATATGTCAATGAAGAACCTGGAATGTTCTTATGTGCATGCAAAGTATATTAATGTGATTTTTTACGATACAAATTGTAGAAAAAGAAATCCATGTAAAATAAAATAATTTTATTTTTTTCCTTTAAAAAGAATAAGATAAAAGAAATTTAAGAAATAAAACTATTTTGGGTATTTTAGTGAAGAAAATGAAAAAGTTTTAACGTATAGCTTAGTTTTTTATTATATAATAATGTTTATCTACTTTAATTAGGCCAAAATTATTTTAAAACTTCAAAAATTAAAAAATAGAAAATTAAAAGGGGAATCAAACTTTCTAAAGCATTTTTTAATGTGAACCCTAGAAAAAAAAAAATCTTACATCGATTTAAAAAATCTTCAAAATATGACTTCAATTATTCTTTAAAGAAAAGTCTAAATAAACCAACTGTAGTTTTTATGAATCAAATTATTTTTTAAACAAGAATGGTTGCTATGCAACAAGTCCCTGCCCCTTGGTAGGGAGCAGGGAGTGTCACTGTGAAAGACTGTGGCTTATTCTTATCACCCAATTGGCGCTGTATCAGGATTGCCATGGTTTCTGGTTAAGCATGAAGTTTTTTTGATATCGCTGTCATGGTGTTAATCAAGATATTGCTGGGTTTTATTATAGATTAGCAAAAGATGGATATGGAAAACTGCAAACTTAAATATTATTTTTAAGACGCTTGTTCCCGTAAATTTCAAATCAAAATAGTAGCCAGGTAATCAAGAGAAAAGCCGGTGAGAGTATTTTTCAGGCCCCTTACAAGGTTATTATTAGTGAATATGCAGATATGCAGTTTAAAACAGTATAGCCGACTATAATGAAACACACACATCAAGCTTCTTTTGGCAGTAAACAACAACCAATATTTATGCAAATTCACCGCTTCATGTTGGACACCTTCACATGCCAAGTGCATGCCAAATTAATGGCTTTCTCAATTGCTAAGGTTGTCGTTATATTCTTGTAAAACAGGTTACTAATCTTCACGTTCATACCAGATATTTTCAATTACAAAACTCAGATATTGTCAATTACAAGGTTGGGCAAAGCTTGATTGTTGGTATTTTCAACATTTTCTCAAAGAGGATAGATGCTTCAAAACAGGCTGGATTTAACAGAAAAACAAGAAGATGAAAATCTCCATTCTGAATGGAACAAATATATGCAAACGTCCAATCCTACAAACAGTGCCTAACTCACTGCATATCACAGAATTATGTCATGTCAACTACAAGCCCTTGAATTATTTCAAAATTCGTGTGCATTTTTGTTTGGACCGAATGAAAGCAGATTTCAAAAGAGTCGTGGATTCCTTAAAAAGGGGTGCAAGAAGTAGACATATTTAAGCTGGAGAAATATCTGTTTTTCTCAACAAAAATTCTTACTAGTGAGGAACTTCAGTTATGATCTCAATGCAACAGACTTTAAGGGGATGTACAATGATCTGCCAAAGACAAGCACGGAGGGCCCATGGCTGAAGCAACATTTCAACTTCTGCCTAAAAGATTTAAGCAATCTTCTCGAGTCAGAAAAAGAAATTCTAAAGCCATTTGAAACAAATCTTACCCTTCAACTTATAATGACATCTGACAGACCATGCTAGACCAACATTTTCCAGTCTGTCACCAATGCAGCAAAGATTCACCTATATCGAGGCCCATGACATCAGTGAATACTGACAAGATTACTGGAGAATTCGAAATGATTGACTGTTATTGAGATTTCTGAATGTGTTGGCCTCCTGGCTCAGGCTCAAGGCAGGGACTAGCTGCCTTGCAGCCACACTTGTTTTATACTCTGCACTATTTCACTTTAGAGTTAAGTTTCACAAACGTAAAGCATTTAGGTTTTTAAGTAAAGCACACACCATAGTTTGCATTTTGGTTTTGCCAATATTACGTGAACGTTGTGTATACAGATTAGGTTATAGATATGATCAGAGATGTCTCATTTATAGGTTTAATTAATTTTTAGTATCTAAATACAATCATACACTCAGAGATGGTTATCCTTTTACAATGAAAATCATTTATGAATCATCATTATTTCATAAATTACCTTTTCGTAGCCTGGAATGCTATCTTATCACATATTTAGAGAATGAATCTTATTTGACTTTATAAGATTTCACTATAATAAATTGTTGCATCTTAAGCCTTCAATCTTCAAGGTTTCTATCCAATATATCTTGTTCCGCATTTTCATGTTACAATATGCATTTCCATCCAATGTTCAGCAGCAAGTTGTTCTGATCTATTGAAACCACAGTGAACCCAACGAGGTAAGTACCATGTCTCACAGTTTTAATCTTCTTGAATTTACCACTCGTGTTGTAATTCTAAATATGCCATCTATACCTGATCTAAATTGTATGGTTTGTAGAGCACTCACTTGCAGAAACTCGGCGAGAAAACTTTTGCACTGTTTTATGGCGTTCCTATCACTTGTTTCAAAGTTCAGTGAATGCATATTCCTTCGAAGGTTGCTCCTTTGCTCTGCTACTCGGAGCACTTTTGGGTTTAAATAATGTATATAAGACCACACGCTATAACTTAAAAAACAGTGCCAGAAAACCATGCAGATCGACACATGTTTGCTTACTAAGGATACATGTTTACTCGTTGAATCATTAGATTACAAACCAGAATTATCATTTTCAAAAAGGAAAAAAAGCTCTAACGGTATTTACTTGCAGTGCTGAGCTGTTGAGACGCTGACTGCTGAGCACTCACAGAGTCAGTGCGATACCTCTCAAACAACCATATGCATCTTTTTAAGGAAGTACGACTTGCCTGTCTTCGTTCGGGCCCGCCAGCGATATGGAGCTCACGAGTTGCCTTCTCGTTACCGCCTGTTACATAGAAAGTTGCTCAGGCAGGAATTGCCTTCGCCCGGCCTTCTTGTCTGCGATATGGAACATCACCACTGAAGTTTATGAATGCTTAAGCCTCCGAAAAACGTCAATAGTTTCTCAAATTCCCACTAAAAATGAAGTAGCCAATAAATAATAAATAAGACACAAAACTAAAAAAAAAACTGAAAAAAAACGTCGATAACCATGTGGGCCCTCCCATGAGAGCAACGTGCCTCCCCTCTTCCATAACAATTGAGAGCATGCATGCAGTGCGCTAAAACCATGCCACCTAGGGATTTTCTGAATATAGAGCCCGCTTCTGAGCCGTTTGCAGTGGCGTTCTTCCCATTGTGATTATTGAACAGAGCATTCATTTCCCATAATTAATTAGAGAATGGAGAATAGAAAATGAGAGCCGCGCAGGAAGTGAATTGAACAGAAATGAAGAGGAATAAACCAGGAAAGAAGCAGAAGAGCGTTGATTCACCATTAAAGAGCATACGCCATACACTTAGCAGCAGCACATAGCCATACATACTTAACATACCGGACATACCATAATAAGCACCTGACGTAGCCTGCACATAAAGCACCTTATATAGAGAATCATACACCCATAGCCAACCAACAGTCAGAGCCAGAAAAACAGCGGAACAGATCCAAGCGAGAGGAGGAATACGAGGAAGAAAAGCGAGAAAAAGGAAAGTAGAACAGCGAATAAGAAATAGAGAGCGCTATACACACAGAAGAATAAGGAACAGCAGTGGTTACAAGTAAAAAAATTATTTCGTTTTTGGAATTTGTGGAGAAAATTGAAGTAATGTAGTGCTTGGCTGAGACCAGCAGGGAAATTGTGATTGTAGATAGTGAGAAAGCCCTTTGAAGCCAGTAAAGGGGCGAAGCCCTTTGAAGCATTTGTAATTTTAATTTTTCCTGCAGTTAATAAAGAGGCCTGTTGAGCCAAGATTATGAATTTTTCCTGAGGTGAATGAATGCAGAGCTAGTTGTGCTCCCAGTTCAGCAAACAAATTGCATGGTTAAAAAAACGAGCTGTAAACAAATTGCAGCGATATATGAATGTTTTAAAAAAAAATTACAGCGATATATGAATGTTTAAAAAAACGAGTTGTAAAATTTGCACATAGAAATTTCAGGGTTTCATTGTATCTACGGATTCTCAGGAGATGGGCAGAAGAGAAATGCATGTAGAAGTGGAGCTTACCTCAAAGAAAGTTGCAGAAAATGAAACCGTATCTGCATATGCTCCTTATGTCAGTCATTCTGTGGGATTAAAGTAGCAGAAAATGAAACTGTATCTTCATATGCTCAAATGAAACTGTATCTGCATATGCTCCTTATGTCTGTGATTCTCTGGGAATTCAAGTAGCAAATTAGCAGCAGGTTATCTGGGAATTCAAGTAGTGTGTTGGTATCACTATAATTAGGACCTTATGCAGTTGTCTAATTAGGGTTGTCAATGTGTCTCGTGCCCTGCAAAACCTGTGCCCAGACAAGTGGAACATGCAGACTTTAATAAAAATTCTCTGGATATATTCTCCAAACATTTTATGCTTGCTAATTAATGCTAGCATTAGTGAATAGAAACTACGAAAATAGCAATCAACCTGCACTTCTGTTGCACTTACCCTTTCTTACCCTAAGTTTGGAAAGGTCTGGCCTCGATATGAGGCCAAATAAGACCTCCGAATTGTTGATTGGCTCCTACAAGCGGCGGGGATTAAAAATCAATAAAAATCAATCCGAGAGACTGAAAACTGTCTCTAAAACTTTATAATAGCTAAAATAGCGCTATTTGATTCTCCAGCAAGAACTAATAAAACTTTATAATAGCTAAAATAGCGCTATTTGATTCTCCAGCAAGAACTAATAAAACGCTAAAAAACGATTACTATAGTCCCTGCCATGCCGCAGGCGGCAGGGACTAATAAAAATATAAATAAATGAGGTGATGAAAACTATAATGTATGCCTCGGAGTTATAGAAGTTAAAGATTCTTATTCAGAAATAGGGGTTAAATTTGATTGTACTTCTGAACTCAAGGCTGCTCACAAGAAGTTCGCAATGGAGTCTTTCATAAATCTTTTCATGGATTTTTTTTGGTGGTTCTTTTTGCTTTCAATTTTTTTTTTCTTCTTTTTAGAATTTTCATGAAGTTTGAATATTTGGTAATCATTATTTTTTGGGCTATATAGGATATTAAATGTAATTAGTCATATGCTGTTCACCATTGTTTAAATCTAACAATAAGCCTATCTCAGAGATATGTATCGCTTGAATATCTCTATTTGTTGTGATTACGAATGAAATCTATGGTTACAAAACGACTCAGATTTACAGGGATCTAGGGATCTTGTCATTTCGTTTAAGATGTCTTTCTTTCCATGTTGCCATAGACTTTACTAAAAAAAGTAATGACTGGGTATTTTATCAGTTCATTTATCAGTTCATTTGTATAAAAAAAAATTTGTTAATTATTATATTTTTTTTTTTTGTAAATTTGGTAGATTCTTACTATTTTCTATTTATTATAAAAAGAAAGATTGCATTATATATAAAGTTAGTGACTTTAACTAGCTTGAAAGAAACTAGATCTGTTAGCCATCATAAAACATTAAAAGCCATCTAAAATTGATATTGGTTCTTTCTTTTACTAGCCAAAATGATCATTTTACTGTTTAAAACATTAATTAAGTAATAACTGAAAACAAAAACACTATAGACAAAATTCATTGTGATAAAATACCTAAATAAAATTAGCAGTAGATTTATAATAATAATAATGCTGTAGTCCGGTCTGGCATCATCTTTATATGAGCAAGGATGTGAAGTGGGCCGGAAAGTATTCATCGAGGATTGCAATGGGAAGGATTAAATATGACTTTTTGTTGGTTTTATGGGATTATTATTGAAAGTTTTTCTTTTATTTTATTTTCATGTTAAGAGAATATAATTGAAAAGTTATTAATTTTGTTAATTATTTATTGAAGCTATCTACTTTTATTGAATTTTCATAAATATTGGAATGTCATGTGTATGTTATAATACTGACATATATTTTTATTTTATTTTTTAAAATAAACTTACAAATTTTATTTATAATACATAAAATTATTTAAATTTAAAAAATTCAAAATTTATTTTATTAATATTTATTTTTTCAAAACTTTAATACATTTTATAAAATTTATACAAAATTTTCAAAATTAATTGAAATTCATTTTTTTTTTCTAAAAATAATTAGAATATTAGATTTAAGCCTTTTGAGATTTATAGAGAAAATGTCTATTACTCAACAATAATGCATTTTTACTATTTATTCAATGAAATAAATTTCTTTTTTCACTGTCGTAAAAATAAACCACATTAAAACATTTGCGGGCTACTAGGCCGTGCTAAAACGAATGATTAATTGCGGGCTGTCAGGAGACAGTGTTTTTTCAGCACATATAAAAGGAGTTGTCTATTCAGAATACAGAATAGTGTGGAGTGTAGTTTTTTTGCAGGAATGCAGTAAAATAAAATTCAAAAAATCAGATTGTTGGAGTGTTTGAATTGCATTTTTCATAGTGGAAATGGATTTAACACTATCAAAAACCCTTAGAGCACTAAACAAGACTATGATAAATCTTTGCCAGATTTTTTCAAAATCTATACTAGATTCTAAGTCATTCTGTATGCTGAGTAGTATGCTGAATAAACTACCGCCAAATAAAAAGAAAGTATATCCTCAAACTATTATTCTATTTTCCTATAATCCTTCGTATTAAAAAAAATAACCCAAGTATATTCATTACAATACTACAAAATATATATATATATATATATATGCAAACTAGTATTCTATTTTCCTCTAATCCGTCGTATTTTAACCCCAAGTATATTCATTACAATACTACACCCAAAAAAAAGTACATTCATTACAACAACAACTTAGGAAAAAAAACATTCATTGCAATATATCATGAAAACTAGGGCTGGGGCTGCTAGGCGACGGTTGCAGCTATATTCTCACATACAAAAAGACACCTTAGTTCGATTTCTCAGGCTCAACGCACACTTCACCTTGTACACAGCCTCCGGCTTTGATACCAACTTAAATAAAGAATGAGAATAGAAATATGATGAAACACACCAGAGATTTTATTATTCCAGGCCAAAGCACAAAACGGATTGCACAATACATGACCAGATTTTCTTATAAAAGAAAATAACACGTACTCAACTGTTACAGTTACTCATCTACTTAACTGCAGCTGACTCATACTTATGTTACTAAACGGAGTTTATTATAAAACACTAATTCTACACAATCTAGAGCATTCTATACAATCTAATCTAGAACACTCCCTTGAATTCTAATAATCCAGATCGTTCTATTTCTCCATTAACTCTAACTGTAAATAGGGCAGTCCATGTCTTCATAAGCACCACTACAACAGAACGACACCACATACATGAATCTCCAACTTACAATGCTTTCTTCAAATGCACCATGCTAAATATCATCTGGGCTTGTAACTACCAAAATCTGAGCGGCAGTACTGATAATGGCAGGATCACAGTGGTAAAAAACTGGCAAGTTTAATGGCTCTCTTCATATAAATCAAACTGCCACTAGGTCTCTGATGCGATCAGGTAGCTACAGTAGTCTCAGTTCCACAATGGATACAAGATGCTGGATCCTCTTCTGCATCCCATAGGAAATGGGCATAGGATCCAAGAACATAGCTGCAGCATAGAGCGAACAGTGAGATAACATCAATTAAGTTAAATTGTTGCATATATTAAAATCCCTGAATCTATCCACTTTTATAGCCACTTGAGATGTCAAATTTGCCTCCTTTTTTACCCGACTTTAGATGATTAAATTTGTAATTTCAATAATCATCGTAATGACAAACGAGACCAGATCCTTATATCTAGCCACTATTAATTAGATAAAACCACTAAAAAAACAAGAAAGATACTAACCAGTCATCCTGAGCAGCCTTTACAGCTTGTTCATAGTAAGATTGTGCGCGAGCTGCATCTTTATGAACTTCCCATATCAGATTGGCATAACTAGAAAGGGCATCTCCATCATTGGGACTGGCTAGTATGGCCCTCCCATAATATTCCTCAGCTCTTTCCACATCATGCTGGACCTGAATACACAAAATGCCCAGCAGTACTAAAATTTTCTGATATAAGAATATACATTTTGTGAATTGAGTGTCTTTTGATATATAAGATATTGATGCTATGCAGTCAGAAACACTAAGATAATTAGTTATATATAACAGCATAAAGGCAGTTCAGATTCTTGCATTACCAACCTCCTGCAGGAACCTAGCATAATTGGTTAACAGAAGTGGGTTGCCAGGATCTGCCTGCAGCATTTTGTTATAGTAAGCATCTCTGCTATTGGAATCTGATCCAAACCCATCTCCTCTGCCTCCGTACCCACCTCCATCTTCACCTCTAAATCCTCCATTAACAGAACCTGTGGCAGTTTTCCATCCAACATCGCACTTCAAAGCCACTCCAGTGCCTTCAAACATCATGCCACTCATCAAATCATTATTCCTCTTTCCGGAGACAAAAGACCCCTCACTTCCATGGGTTCCACTTGCTGCTATGTTTTTCTCTCGACATTCCTCCTGTGGGTGTCCGGAGGTTTGAAACCCAATAGATATTTGAGTATCAAAATCCTCAAATTCCTCTTGCAGAGCCTCATCCAATACAACATTCTTCACAAAATTGCAATTTTCTGTAGAAAGCTTTCTACAGAGTTTCAAAGTACCAGACCCCGACGTTAACCCCAGTTTCCTTAAACTGCCATTCGCTAAGGGATTATGTAAATGAGCTTCAGGCAGCGCCCTTTCAAATCTGGGGTGTACCTCGTGATGAAACAACTGAGCATCGCCATTGCCGGTAACATGCAATTGGGTTACCTGAACAGAAGTGCGCAAATTCAATTGAAGTCCAAAGAAGGTATTCAGTCCATGAGTAGAGCTGCAGAGTAACAGCATGGTATTAACGCCTAAGAGAGCCACCAACACCAAATTTCTGGTAAGAGTTGAGCACCATGTTCGTGAGTAAATAATATATATGGCTGACACAGGAGGAATCTAATGTTAACCGCGGTTAAAACATTTTCTGTCACGTAATGAGGTGAAGTAGGATGAAGGTGACCATTTCCACTTGTCTGGAAATGAAGCATGAAGAATTAGATTGGCGATGGGGAGGGGATCATTTATTTAACAGGCACGTTATTAGTTTTGCAAAATCCGATCATGCGTTGAATATTCAGACTGTACGGCCAACTAGTAATGTGGATTGTTTCGCAGGGGCAGTGGGCAGCACCTGCTCGATCGTGATGAACAGTTGTAGGGAGAAGAGAGATATTGGCGGGCGGCCGGACGCATGAGTGGCTATACGAGTAGCACGTGTTACATTTTGAGCCCCTTGTTACGGTCGTTCGTTTGGTTACGCGTCATTCCAATCTACTATTTGTATGAGTGTTTGTCACGAAACATATTACCACCCATCAAAGTAATCAGGAACCAAAGAGAGGCATGGTTCAATGGAAATGAGAATCTAAACATAAGTTCAAAGTACGAAAAAGGAAAATTGAATTGACATGAGACTCGAGAGGAATTGGAGAGGAAAGGTGGGTTCTACTTCCCAAACGAGGTCCATGACATAGTAATGGAAACGACGACGGATATAATTTATTAAAAAGACCAATATCTCCATATTTTACAAGAGAAATGGGACTTTCCAAAAACAAAAACCAATGAAAGTGGATATGGGCTACTATATATTTCGATCATGAAAGTGGGCTACTATATATTTCGATCCCAATAGGTTTTCTAGTATATATTTTTATATGTTCTGATAAGACTTAAGAAGTAAGTTTTTTCCCTTAGGTGTAGTTTTGGTTTTTGTTAAGTTATAAATTTTTGTTATATCTCATGTTGTTGGATATATTCTTGGCTTTACGGCGGTAACTGTTAATTTTGATCTTTTTTCTAACCAACATTACACCAACTAATTATCAACTCACCATATATATGTGTGTGTGTACGCTACATATATGTTTTTATATTCACGATATACTTTTTATTGGAATTTTGGATGTCTCTTGAATTTATATGAATATGTTTTTTTTTTGTAAAATTGATTGTACTTTATTATTTACTGATAATGAAGATAATTATTACTGACTAATATCTATAAATGTAATTCAATTCATTGCTTAGAGAGGAGGGGGGAGAGGGGTGAATCAGTTTAATAGATTCATGGACATTTTAAAACTTTTATTCAACTTATTTACACATTCATTTCATGAACAACTTAATACATAATGGATCAACAAACATAATATGTGGACAACAAGTAATTAAACAGATTAAAGCATCACATCAACACTTAATCATCAGGCACATAGACATCAGATATAAGTGGAAACCCATAAAGAGAGAAAACCACATCTTATTATTGTTGTGATGCAAAGGCAAGCTCCAAATCCCTCTCAAAACTGATTTTCTGTAGGCTCCAACCTACATGAGGCTACTACCCTGAATTCTACAAGCTACAACTTGCAAGGATGCTCCAACTCCCATCTATTTTCTGTGGGCTACAACCCACAGGAGGCTCCTACCTCAACCAACTACAATTGAACATCTATCAAGCTACAACTTGATGTGGAAGCACCAACTCCCTCACATACAATAAAATCATATGTTGATTTACCTGGGTATCAGCTTTGCTTTTCTCCTTCTTCACTGCTACCCTTCCAGCCTTCAAACCTGCTTCATATCAGCTGTGGATCTACACAGCATCTCTATCTACTCTCTCTCATTCGTCCACAATCTAACATTTTTATGCACATTACAATAACATCATTTATAGAGATCACTTCATGGTTGTTTGCATTCTATATGGGAATATGAAGTGAGCAGGCATGACTCTTGCCTTCCACCCATTCATTTCCTCAGTATATACTCATTTCAGTATTAAAATAGAGTTTTGCTTTGCCTACGGAGACTTGCCTTTGCATCACAAACAATATAAAATAATTAAAACAGTTACAGTTAGAATAATATTCCAATTTAGCCCTTTCAGCTTCTTAGCTTTGCTGTGTGTTTGTCCTTTTCTGCTTGTTGTTACTTTGTCTTTTTTGTTTCTGTAGTTATATTTCAACTGTGCTGCATAACTGCCCTTTTTGCCCGACTTGACACATGCTGTTGCATTGTTCTGCACGAGGTCGGGTCCTTTTACTTACCCGAGCCTTTAATTGTTGTGTTCATCCTTTTATTTTGTTACCTAAGTGTTTTCTTTCGCTTTCAGCCTTTTCTCTCAACCCACATAGAATCCCTTTTAACGCAGTGGATTGTAATATCAGAGTTTTTCCACATACATACGTTAGAAATCAAACAGCGTAAACTTTATAACATAACACATATAATAGACATCCCTTGTAGATACTTGGAACAGGGGTTTTCGGCTCCCACAATCCTAGACCAATCACAATACATGGCACTTTGCTTGCCCTCAAATTTAACTCTTATTGATATCGCTAACCCATATAACCCGCGATGTGCGCTATTGCGCGGTGCTAACACGCACTGGCTCTTCCCCCATGACATTGCAACTTTTTAAACTTACCGCATCGCAAACAAATTACCATACCTTAGCGCTATTTGTCTATATATGCGATGAGCCAACTCGCAATCCGCCGACCACCATTGATCTGCGCCCAAATCTAATGGTCCACACTTGATCGTACTTCACACTTTATAGGATTTACTTTGTGGTTACACTCTATTTCTTGTGATCTGCGATATTGCATCGTCCCAATAGGTGTCTGTTGAGGAGGTAAATCCCCTCTGCGGACAGAGGCGATCCCTACTAGCCCAGCAGGGGTCTAGCAACAAACAAACAATGCTATGACGCAAACTCCTAGTTACGAATGAAAGACTTGGGATAAGAGCCTACCTGGATTCCAACGCTAGATCTGAAGAAGAAGATGTCCCGAATGCTTTAATACACAGCGGAATCCACGAAATCCTTCCCGGAATCTAAGGTGGATGAACACACACACACGAAGAAACGAGCAGAGATACATGCATAGGAACCAGCATACGTAACTAATCATCGGTCAGAAAAGATATTACTCGCATTAACATGATGGAAAAAGGAGTGGAACCATAATCATAGTCATATATTAAAATGATAAACGAATAGAAGTTACAACCAAGTTCTGACGTCGCAGCTTCCTTCGAACGGGTCTCCGGTCGTCCACGTCTCGCAAAGCTCGCCAAGGAAAGGGAAACCTCTCCAGAGTCTCGTAACAATGGTCTCCTCGCTTTAATGGGCCTTAAGGGAAAGAAGGGATTCTTTACGGCACAAAGGCACTTGGGAATAGGGAGATGCAAAGCTTCAGCACTTCAAGACTAGCTTGCCATGGATCTGAGCAAGCTTTTATAGATGGGGAAGGAGGAAGTTGGGATCCCTATTATTATGGGATTGGCCCTATCAACAAGGAAGGTTCCATAGAAGGTGGCAAAACCACCTCCCTTCCATAGAACTCCCGCAGCCAAACCTCCCAACTCAAGATAGGCAATGGTTGTGAGTTTGTTTGAACTCAACTTCCTCCATCCATATTTAAAAAACAGTCCCTAAAATGGGTGGCGCGATTGCTGCTCTATGACAGAGCGCCAAGTGGCGCGACCTCTTTACAGGATTTCCCTGAGTGGCGCGAGTACTGAACTGTCTACCCGCGCCAATGCAAAAAGAGCTGTTTTCCATGGATTTTGCAAGGAGATGTCTCAAGGGGAAATGAAGCTCATACTCAGAGGGATGCAATGATGATGTTTTCAGTGCATGACAGTGTTCACAGGTCACATTATGGGTCCTCCATTGTGCGGGACGGGGAATGGTAAAGACGGTGACAAATTACTGTGTAACAGATGCCCCCTAAAGCATGAGGCCCGAGAGAGAGAGGGGTGAAATGCTTTACGAGAACATGTCCAACTGAAGGCCCGCCGTCGGAAAACCTGCACAGACAGATACAACTGATATCTCAAGTACATGATGTATATATATGGTATGGACGCAGCCATCCGACTAAGATCAAACAAATAGACTCGGGTATGGTCGCAGCCATCCAATCATTGAGTCATGTACACCGTGATAAAAATCACAGCCAAGGCACGGATTGTGAGACACAATCCGGGGTCTTGCCTCCCATCTAGAACGAAATAGAGTACAAGTTCTAGCATGCGAATGTGAGGCGATGTGAAAATACAAGAACATCGTCGATTATAGCCAATGATAGAAGCCGTTAACAGTGCAGAAGACACCAATAATGACAATGGTCCTCAAGGTACTACAGGTACAATCTACGGCGTGTGAATAAATGAGCTGACGTCGAACACCCGCAGAATCATTCGATCGGAAATCAATGATGTAAACTTCACGTCGAATGCGACGAACCTGCCATTGAGGCATGCAGGCTCCAAGGTACCATCAGGAGTCTCTAGACCAACTTCCTGGATAATGAGTTGAAGTCGACAGGAAGTAACCTTGATCGAAGGTGGGCCATAATGATTCCCACATCATCGAAGTCATGTACATAATGATAAAAATCCACAATCGCAGCCTGGATTACAACAGACACAATCCAGGGTCTTGCGCTCCATCTCGACCCAAATAAGTACAAGTTCTAGCATGCGAATGTGTGAGCTGATGTCGAACATGCAAGAACATCGCCTCATTACCAGCCAATGATGAAAGCTGTTAACAGACGCGAGAGAAACCACCAATAATGACAATGGTCCTCAAGGTACTACAGGTACAATTTACGGCGTGTGAATAAATGAGCTGATGTCGAACACCCGCAGAATCATTCGATCGGAAGTCAATGATGTAAACTTCACGTCGAATGCGACGAACCTGCCATTGAGGCATGCAGGCTCCAAGGTACCATCAGGAGTCTCTAGACCAACTTCCTGGATAACGAGTTGAAGTCAACAGGAAGTGACCTTGATCGAAGGTGGGCCATAATGATTCCCACATCATCGACACGAGACAGAGAAACATAATGTTTTGTTGCGAATCAGGATCATATGAGAAATAGAGGAAGGTTGATATTTGCAGAGGCCAACTTCTCTTGAACATACGAACGGCACGACAATGGATTTGGCAGTATTTGACATCAACGGATCAAAGGTCATGGCGACGAGGCAGCGAACAGATGAGAGGTCAAAAGAGATTACCCAAACCCATGGAAGCAAAGTGAAGCAGCGAGATGAGATGTCCCCAACCCGACACGAATGCAGACAAGTGCCATGTTCAAGAGCGACATACTGCCGACGACAACGACGATGGTTCCATTTTTCCCCCACCATTTCGGGCGAGTACCCCAATTATTTTTGATAACAAGCTTGAAGGGGATAGCATATGCTTGTGATATAAGTCCGCCCTTCGGGCGAATCCATCCTAGTGCATTTAACGAGTCCTAGGAAGGAGAAACTCGGAGAACGTCATTTCGACTAAATCCGATGTCATCAGGTTTTAACGAATCTGACAAAGGAAGAACTCGGCGTCTTTTCATGTTTAGAGAGTTTGAAAAGACAGCTGAAAAGAAAACTCCACAGGTCCCTTTTCGTAAATAGTTCCCCATATCCGAAAAGGTAGAAAACAATATCCGGGAAAACCTCCTAGTCGCGATAGGCTAGGGTATTCCTTTTTCGTAATCAATCCATCCCAGCCCGAAAAAGGGTTAAACTTATACTCGGTGGATGTCAATTCGTGTCCATTTTAACGAGATCGAAACGACAAGGGCCTCGGCGATCTTTTCATATTTAGAGAGTCAGAAAAGAGCTGAAAGATGACTCCAGAGTGACTTTTCGTGTATTTACCGAGTCCGAAAAAGTATAAAATACAACTCGTGTCCATCTTTTTAAGTCGCAAAAACCTGCTGCTGCACATACCAAGCAAGCGTAAAATCCATTTTCGACATAACATATGCAAATATTTGACAAAAATAACTTTTAAAGCTCATTTAACGTCGAAAAGTTATAAATATGTCTAATGGTAAAAAATAAAATTACTTTTTACTATTTACCTTGTGGAGAGCAACAGTGGTCCATTTGGAGCAGAATCTTCTGACGGTGATTGCGACCGATCCAGGCAACCATTCAGCGTCTCGTCTATGACAGGTAAGAGGCGCTCCTCTTCTCTTTCTTTTCATGCATTTTTTAATGATTTTCCCCTAGAAATCAGCTCTGTAAGGGCACTTTTGAATTTTTAGGGCCGGGCCAAGTGGCGCGGGTACCGGGCACGGACCCGCGCCACTGAGCTCTTTTTACCAAAGGGCCCGCGCCAGCGGCGGAACCCAAATTTCCGCCTAAAATTCTACTATTTATGCCAAATTTCTTGAATTTTTGAAGCTCACAAAAGATCTAATAAGGGGTTTTGGACCATGTGAATGCAGATAAACAGTCAGAATGGCAATCGAATGGAAGGAACTAGAACACGGAGATGAGGACGAAGAGGCCATGCAAAGCCAAGCATGTATGAATGCTCTGAGAGACTGTGGCTTAAAAAAGTTCTTCCTCACGCCCTGCTTACGAGCTCAGCCTGAGCTCCTCCAATATCTGATCAACCTCTGGGATGAAAATGACCAAGTATTCAGAATACGAGACCAGGTGTTGGAATTGGAGGTCACTGATATTTATTTTGTTACTGGATTATCCCACAGGGGTCCAATCCCTGTACTGACTGGGAGCAGACCATCAGGGGAAAAGATGGAAGAAGTAATGGCGCGGGTGTGCCGTGGGGCACAAACAGGAACAGGGAGTAAGAAGGTATACATCTCAACCATCCCGGATCTAGCACTGAGAGTTGTACTCCACACCATTACGCGGGCTGCTGGATCGCAGGCACCGCACGAGGCTACAAAGACTCAACTCTTACTGGCCTCAGAATGCATGGGTCCCCGACTGTATGATTGGGCAACAGCTGTCACGATCAACATGAAAAGGCAACTTACAAAGTGCAAACAGAACAAACTGAAGCAGTTTGGGTATGGTTCCATCTTGGTATCGTTCATTCTGGAACGCATACCAACCTTCCAGGGCCAAGAGGCCCATGTGGCGAGTCCGGTACCACGAGAGCCGAGAATGGCTCGCTGGGCAGCATTGATGCCCAGATCTGGAGGCGGGCAACAGATGTCCTGGAAGCCCGAGTTCTTCAGGTGGTTACGGCGCCAACTGATCGTTGTGGAAGATTGGCCCTATGCGGGAACTGACTTTACCGGGGACCCAGATCTCCCGCTACCAGAAGGAGACCACTGGGATGAAGAGCTGGGTAAGACCTCATATTTTGATTTTATGTTTATATGTTTTTTTTTATTAACACACACTTGTCTAAACACAATTATATATGCATGCAGATGTAGGACCTGAGAGACCAGCCGGGATGTCTCCTATCTCCCGGAGGACACAACTCGCCCCTGAGATCCAGGGGGAAGGCACCAGAGGAGAGGCACTGGTTCAGAACCTCGAGGGGATCGTCCATGGGATCCCAGACTATGCCCGACTATCAGACGTACCGATGGAGTACCAGCGCCATACGGTGGGAGTTCCAAACCGGCTCCACCGAATCCTGAGGCGGCTAGTGCGTGCAGTGACGTGCTATCATGAGCACCATGCTGATTAGTCTCTAGGATTTAGCCACACCTATTTTTGAGAGACACAGTGTCTCCGGATGTATTAAGACAATTATGTATATTTTTTGAGTTTTATGTGACACACTTCTATGTAAACATTTCGATATCTATATATATGCATATCTATTTCGGGATGAGTCTTCTTTACATGTGATGATGATTTATAAATTGCGCAAATGTCTATCTAACACCAAATTTGCTACTGCATCTGTTAATGTATTCAAATGCCTGGGTATATGATGATATGTAATATATTCAAAATTCCTTTCCAGTAATCGAATACGCAAATACAACCGTAAAATGGACGGGTTTCTTACCGAATAGTGCCCGTTCAGCTGCAACACTACAAGCTGTGAATCTAGGTACACGAGCAATTCACGGATACCAAGGTTTATTGCCTCGGTTAATAATTCCAACACGGCGCTATATTCCGCGATATTGTTCGTGGTACGTCCTAAACAAACACCTTGTAGGTCGATCAACTCACCAGCAGGATCGTAGATTACCCAGGCTGCAGAAGACAGATTCCTGGTACTGCGGGAGGCACCGTCCGCGAAACCAACAAATGGATGAAAAGACATCTGCACAACCAGGAAGACCCGATCAGCAGAAAGATGTTTACAAAGCACACCACACCATGCACACAAATGAAAATCACACACCTATGTACACACACCACACCAAGAAATCATTTCAGGCGTAGTACTTCTTAAGGTACAGCCCATTTCTGGGCTGCGCCAATGGAACTCCTTCATAGTCTATAAGCTCGTAGGCCCCATTTTTCAAAACACGTTTTACTATATAGGGACCATGCCACATGGGCTGGAGTTTACCGGCACCAAGCTTATCATGTGCCTGATCGTACAAGAGGACTAGGTCTCCTTCAATGAAAGAACGGGGAGAAACAGATTGATCAAAATGGGATTTGACCCTCTTCTTTTGTGCTTCGATAATCAAAGCAGCTAGACGACGGGTTTCATCCAACCGTTCGAGATACAGAAGACGCTCTTCCTCAGGAGAAGTATCCGTTAAGAGCTCCACAGCTAATTTGAGCGAAGGAATTTCACATTCAACCGGCAAAGTAGCTTCCAGACCGTACACCAGTTGGAATGGTGTGAATCCGGTTGCACTTTTAGCAGATCTTCGGTACGCCCAGAGAGCTGAGAACAGTTGGAGATGCCAACTGGATTTATGAATCCCAACTGTTCGTTGAAGCATAGTGACCAAAACCTTGTTCACCGCTTCAACCTGACCATTTGCTTGAGGGTAGTATGGCGTTGAGCTGTCGTGACGCAAACCCAACGCAGCTGTCAGCTCCGCCATCATGTAATCACGGAAATGAGTACCGTGATCGGTGACGATAGCTTGAGGGACCCCGAATCGTGCAATAACATGGTTGAATAAAAATGAAGCAGCCGTTCTTCCGTCAGCAGCTAGTGTAGGCATCGCCTCGGCCCACTTAGTGAAGTAGTCGATGGCGACAATGATATACGCATGCCCCCCGGCCGAGTGAGGGTTACACGTCATAAAATCCACGCCCCATTTCGCGAAAGGGCCGACGGTAATAACGGGATGCAAAGGCAACGGCGGCGCGCGCATCTTGCGCTGAAAAATCTGGCACGGATGGCATTTTCGGACTGCAGTGATACAATCCTTGAATATAGAAGGCCAAAAATAACCTGCCCTCAGAATCTTTTGGGCAGTGGCATATCCGGACATGTGTCCACCACAGGCGCCACTGTGGCAGTCATTCAAGACTTTCTCAGCCTCGTCCAAGGTAAGGCATCGTCGGAGCACCGAATCTACTCCAATACGATATAGGGTATCTCCTACTATGCGGTAGGGTTGGGACTGGTGCCGAATCCGACGGCGTGCAGCTTTATCCAACTCGGACCGGAATGTTGCGGTCTGAAGATACACTATGATGTCTCCGTACCAAGGATCACGAGTATCAATAAGAAACAGCGTTTCGTCCGGAATATGATCTTCAGAGTGTTCAGGAAGAGAGTCTGTAGGGAGAGAACATATCAAATCCGCGAAGACCAGTGATTTAGTTGACTTGGCAGTGGTGAACTCCAAATCAAACTCCTGCAGGATGACGATCCATTTTGAGTACTTGCCCCCCAGCAATTGTCTAGAAAGAATATATGTCATGGGGTTGCAGTCTGAAACCACTGTTATCGTGCGCAACAGGATGTAATGGCGAAAGCATTGTACGACGTGTACGGCTGCTAAGGCCAACTTCTCGACATGTGCATAGCGCGTTTCCGGGTCGAGAAGGTTCCGAGAGAGGTAATAAACAACATGTTCATCACCGTTCTCGTCATCCTGCACCAAGACCATGGCGATGGTGCTTAATGCAGCGGCTAGATACAAAGTAAAGTCGCGGTGGTAGTCCGGAGGACGAAGCAACGGAGCATTGACGAGCAATGTCTTCAGCTTCTCAAAGGATTCTTGAGCGATTTCGTTCCAATGAAAGGGAACATTCTTCTTTAACAAACGAGTGAATCCTTTGGCCACCTCGGCGTAATTCGGGATGAAGCGTCTAAGAAAATTTGCTTTCCCTTGCAGACTCTGCAACTGATAAAGGGAGGAGGGTGACGGGAGATTTATAATGGCCTCAACCTTCAGAGGGTCGAGGCGAATTCCGTCTTTCGAGAATATAAAGCCTAAAAGACGGCCAGAATCGACGCAGAAGACGCACTTATGAGGATTGAGCCTAATGTTGTAGCGTCTGCAGCGAAGAAATATCTGGCGAAGATGTTCAGGATGATCCTCTCGCTTACCCGAATGGGCAGGCAAGTCGTCCAGATAAGGCTGGACCATATGGCGAATATCATGAAAAGCATATGACATCGCACGCACAAAACGTGACAAGATTCTTGCCGGAACGGAGTTTTATATGGCAAAAGTGCCCCACCTACGTGATGAATGTGGTCTTATGTTGATCCTCAGTGCAATGTTAACTGGGCTCGTAACCCGAGAAACCGGTCCATTATGAGGCAGATTCACTCCTAGCGTAATCACAATAATCTGATCGATAAACGGAGTGGGATAATTGTCCTTCGGACAGGCGCGATTGATATCGCGATACTCTACACAGACTCGAATGGTACCCTGCTTTTTATCGACAGGGACGATATTGGACACCCATTCTGTAAGGGGGATAGGATAAATAAACCCCGCGTTCAGAAGTTTCTCAACCTCTGCCTTGATAGCGGCGGCTTTCCGAGGATGCATGGGACGCAAGCGTTGGCGCACGGGTTTCGCACCTGGATAGGTTGGAATCTCGTGCACGACAATACTAGGATCAATTCCCGGCATTTCCTCGTAAGACCATGCAAAGACATCTCTGAACTCTTTGAAAAGCTCCGTATAGACCTGGATCTCTTCAGGAGAACAGGTCACACCCACATGAATGTTCTCAACAATCCCTGGTTTGACAGAGATGTTGATAGGAACCGTTTGAGTAATGTTACTCAGATTTCCTTCCGAAAAGACCTCATGCGTCAAGATCGGTGTTTGAAGAGGAGGGGAAGGAACCTGAGTAGCATAGCGCTCTAGACAGCCAGTCATTGCCCCCAAGCTAGGTATAAACGAGGAACGATGATGCCCATCGCCCCAGGGTAGCTCCTCCAGAGACATAGTTTCAATAATAGCCTCATCTGAGGGAAAAATCTCTCTAAGAGGATCAGGCGAATCAGCCTGACCAAGCCAGGGGGATTGTGAGTAGACGTCAAGAGCCATGCTCATCGGAGCATGCTGAGGAGGTGGAGGGTCCGATGCAGCAACAATCTCACAGTAGCTGATCTCTACTGGCGTTAAAGGCATGGACTCTCCAAACTCATATACCTGCTCAGGTGTAGGAATCAGCCAGGGGTCATCATTCCTGGACAACATGTTAACTTGAGCGGTATTCGGTGGCGGCGCAGGGAAAATACCCATGAGGACTGGGTCTTTGAAAAGACCAGGTCCTATGCTGTCTGGGGGATTCGGAATTTGATCCACATACGACACATTGTTCTCAGAGCTCGAGGTAAAAAATGACAACTGGTCTACTGTGACAATCTTGCCCTCGTGAGGGAACTTGATGAATCGAAAGACAGTAGACGGCACGCAGAGCATGGCATGGGTCCAGCTGCGGCCAAGAAGTATGTTGTAGTTGAGTTTAGCGTCAACTACTTCTACTTCTACGTTGACAGTTTTTCCTTGTAATGTAATCGCAAGACTCTCGAGAACTCCCAGGGGTTTAGATTCCCGACCATCAAATGCCTCAAGGGCATTGGGAGATGACGACAAAGTTGGAGAGCCGATGGCTTTCCAACAAGCGGAGGACATAACACAAGTAGATGCACCCTCATCTACGACGGCTCTGTGAACGTTCAGACCGTTAATCCCGACTTGAATAACCAAAGCGATTTGATGTGGAAGTCGGGGAGTAAAATTCTCCAGATCAAAGGTGAGAAGGCTCGAGTCGGCGGGGTCAATACCACCGATGGCAGACAGCAAAGCCTTCCGTTGTGAAGGACAACTTTGAAGAACCTCAAGTGCAGACATGGCACATGGCGCCTGGGCCAGATCCTCAACAATACTGTAATGTTGAGCGGCGCGGGCGTTTGGATCATAAGAGGATTTCCGAAGAACACCCTTGGGAGGTGGTTTCACAACGGGTTCGAGAGTCGGCTTCTCAATTTCCAATGAACCAGAAGCAGATGCGGGAGGCGGTCCATCCGCCACAGCCTTCCCGGGTGCCTGCTGCTGATTATTGTAATCCTTGGACCTTGTAGCGATAGTGATAGGTGCATTAGTCTTCATCATGAAAACTTGAGACCCAAACGGTACAGATGATGAACCTCGTTCGACCATCTGGGTCTGCTGAGATGGAAATGGCTCTTTTAAAACAGCCGGAGTTCCCTTTGAGCCTTTAAGAAGTTGATCGATGGACGTCGTGGACAACAGGGAGTGTAATGGCTCACCTTCACCATATAAGGAAATTTACACGTCGAGCCATCCCCGCCTCGAGCTCTTTAGATTCCGGGTTTCGGGCATCGCATTTTTGATTTCGCTTCGCTCTGTCTTCTCTCGGGAGGATTTGCTACATTGTTCTCATAGACAGTTCTGAATATGAACAGCTTTTACCTCCGCGGATTTACCAGAATCGGATGAGGCGGGATTAGCAGAGGTATTGTTGGAAGAATTAGCCTTCTGCTTCCCATTCGAAGACTTCTTCGAATTTTGAGAGATGGAACCAATGACGCCATCCACCGTAGGGGTAGGCGGGGTCTTTTTGGCTCCGGGCCGTGGAGCATCAGGCAGGATGTCATAAAGCGTGCCAGATTGCGAATAAACAAGATCCAGGTACTGGGCACGCGCGATAGCTTGTTCCTCCGTCACACACGCTCCCATCGCGATATCCTGAGCGATTTTATTCACAAAGGAGGTTGTGAACCAGTGAGTCAAAATCTGATGAGGTATGTGAAACTTGATCAGTCGACGACGGCGTCGCCACTCATGGATGTGATCCGAGATGTGAGTGGCCGAGTCCTGCTTCAGGGAAGACAGGAGGTGCGTCCCAGTCTCATACCGGACTGGTAACTGGAAATGCGTGAGGAAAGCTATAGCTAACGAGTTGAAATCCTGAAAAATACCACGGGATAGCTCTATGTACCACTTAGCAGCAGCTCCTGTTAACGTACGCTGGAAAAGACGCAAACGAACCGAATCGTCAGTCCAAGAGTTAGACGAGCACCAGAGGTGATACGTCATCACATGCGCCTGGGGGTCTTCGCCAGATTTACCCTCAAACTTGGGACAATCTCCTGGTATCTTGGTTGGAACCGGAGGCCAATATGGATTATGAGAAATCGGATCATTGGTCAACTTTGAAACGTCCGGTAGATCCAAGGTAGCCAGGAACGGCAATGGAGGGTTAATTCCCATGCCAGTCCCAGAATAAGGTCCGGTACCCATGCTCTACGATGGTTGTGAATATCCCTGCCCCCATGGGTTCTGTCCCGTAGGATTCTGACCGTGAGGGGCATAATTCATATAGCCAGACTGATTTGGTTGCTGGTAACCATTGTGTGGGGCCTGATAACCAGGGTTCGGGCCCTGATTAGGCGTCTGCCCTGTATAAGCAGCGTTTGGATTTGGCTGCTGAGCATAGTTAGAACCGGGTGGAGGAGGATGATACTGAGAGCCTCCAGAGTGGTTATAGTTCGGTTGAGATTGACCATGAGGATAATAACCACTCTGAGGATGAGTAGACTGCTGATAAGTGGAACCCTAGGGAGCCTGGTACGTAGGGCGCAGCTGTTGATTTGGCTGCGGCATTGAGTGAGCAGGCTGGTGAGCAGAGTGAACGGAATGAGAGGGCTGCCCTGGATGAACAGGTTGACCCGAGTGAGGGGGCGGCCCTGAATGAACAGGTTGGCCCGAATGAGGGGGCGGCCCTGAATGAACAGGTTGGCCCGAATGAGGGGGCGGCCCTGAATGAACAGGTTGGCCCGGATAGACAGGCGGCGCTGGTTGCGCAGGCTGACCTGGTTGTAAGTGAGCCCCAGGTTGCGCCGAATAAGCCGGTTGGCCTGGAGGCGGGACACCAGGTTGTGCCGGATGACCCGGTTGGCCTGGTGGTGGAACATGACCAGGTGCTTGCTGGAAACCAGTTTGACCTGAAGCAGAACCATAAAGTGGTCCTGGCTGATATGCAACGTTAGAGACAACAGGATACTGCGGTTGCATCGGCAAAGAAGGCTGGATTTGCCCCCCAGGACCATAGGCCGGTCCCCGTTGATACCCCGGCTGAGGCTGAGCAGGTTGACCAGCAGGGTTATAATACGGTCCTTGCGGATTATAGAATGGCCCTTGCTGGCCCGCAGGGTAGCCTTGATTGGGCTGTCCCTGCGGGTCGTACTGATAGCCAGGTTGGCTCGTTGTGTTGGCCTTGAAAAAGGCCGTGCTCGCAGGGCTCCGAGCTCCAAGCCAGGCCTAAACCTGGAGCATGGCGATAAGCCTCGGGGAGCAGAAGACGCAAATGTCCCCATGCTCACTGTTTCATCTCTAGAAACCATACACGGGAGTGTCGTCCCGTGCATAGTCGAAAAGAAAGACGATAAGGATCTTGGGGATTTGTCCAGCTCTCCGGTTCGGCTGTTGCAAAACAACCGATACTCTCCTCCTGAGAGATATTCTCCCAGATAGCAAGCATAGCTAAATGTCTTCGGAGTTGGCCCCAGTCCTAGTAGCAGATGTCGAGACAACAGGAGAAGTTAGGGTTGAGGCAACCTCCACACAAAAGGTTGGGTCGACGTGGAACGTAGCGACTGGGCGGCCAGCGGAGACACCCGGGAGGCAGCTGGCCTCGAAGTAGGAGATGATATTCCCATAGAGGCAGCAGCTGAGATAATCTGACCCAGAGATCTGTATCCCCGTGGCAAAGAAGGACCAGCTGACGATGTGGTAGCCAGCTCAGACTCGTCTCCCTCAAACAATCTACGAGGGATGCGCTGATAGTCATCAGACCCGGGAATTTCCTCACCAGAATCACTCATGGTTGATCCTGCCGTTAAATCACGCAGAAGACGGCGAGGACTAGGAGGAAAAACAGCAGCAATAAACGGCGAACCCGATGTAAGAGAAAGGAAATCAGCTCCTAATCTCAATTCAGACAGAGGGTCCGAAAAGGGCCAGTGGAAGTCAACTGGCTCTCCAAAGGGTTGCTCGACGAGGACCGGTCCCCCGTCAGGGAACTCGGAAACAACAGGCTGCTGTGGTTCAACAGAAGGCTCAGAAGCCTCTGAAGAATCGTCCGTGTAAGGACTACCAGTAGACGAAACCGAGGGTTCCGCCACCGTGACAAAAGACTAGAAGAAGAGAGCACACACACACACGGGCTGAAAACGAGCTAAGACACACGATCAAACAGTCACAAGCAATATCTAAACGGGTGTGTAATCGTGGGAGATTGATTTTACCACATTGGAAAATAAACAAATTCTACCGTTTCATGTTTTAAGAGTCGAGAAACGATAAAAAGATGACTCTATCTCTTTCAGAGTTGACACAAGCGTGAAAGGACAAGCGCTTGACGGTTTTTTCAAGTTTAGGGAGTCAGAAAAGACCAAATGACTGCTCAGGAAAAACTAGGCACAAAGGGTGTACCAAATATCCGTGAACTGCAATATACACCTTGGTTTCAATAATGAAACAGAAATCGACCAAGGACTTTCCGTACGTGTAGGTAGTCTCCCCGAATGCCGTGTTCGGTGTATCACGGGTATAGGGCGGCAGACTCGGCTTCCTGTGGATAAAGGATTGAAAACCTAGAGGGGTCTCCCTTTATATACGCGACGGTACGGGGAGCGCAAGTCCGTACTAGCGCTGTCTAAAGCCAACAGGCGAACGACAGCTGCTAGGTTTAACGACGCCGGAACACGTCTCTAGTCTAGACCTTCTAAATATGTTGCGTTAAGTTCCAATGTTGCCTTAGGTTAATTGAATAAATTTTATAGTTGATCTTCAATTAAGTTTCAATTTCCAGGCCCTATCGTATGTAGTGTCTCCTAAATGCAAGCTATATGCCACGGTGCAACATTTCGTTCGATGAAAACTAATTAAATGAGAGTTGAGAGCTTTTATGCAAACGAAATGAACGGAATACAAACAAGAATGTCTCTAATGCAACTAATGCAATTGCACACTTTTCATTCAAACACTAATCACTAGCAATATGGAAAAGATCACAATTTGCACTAATTTAACAAAAGCAAAAGAGATTATATATTTTTTTTTTTTTTGATTTTCAATGTTTAATGGCTAATGTGCACTGAAAACAAAAGGAACAATTTGAGAAATGATATCTAAGAGAGCGAAGAAAACAACATTCACTCAACGAAGCAAGCGACCAAATCTCTAAATCGACCCAAAGTCCCTCAAAGCAAAGAAAGACTTGAAAACTTCCGATGGACCGTGTGATCTGGGTCCAAAGCAAGGCAAACGAATTCTGAATGAAGGAATGAACAATCACTCAAAAGACGTAGGAAAAAAATCAAAGACTGATAAGAGAGCGTGGAGAATCAATCAACAAGTTGACAGGACAATCAGAACACCAAAACTCCCAATGGAGGGCTCGATTCACTAAGCCACTAGATGCCCTAGGGCTCAAATCGTGAAATCGATAGACAGAGGCAAACAACCAAAGGATAGCGGTGAACTCCAGTCAAACAAGACTCCAACACACTCAGACAATCAGAAGATCAAGAAGAAAAGTACTGGTCAAGCTCAGAAAGCCAAAAAAATGAAAACTCAAAAAAGAATCAGAATTTAGTATGACTGGCTGGCCTTGAAACTAGCGAAGCCAAGTGGCGCGAGGCAGACAAAGCAACAAAAGAAAAGCCAAGTGAAACGCCATTAATCCCGGAGATGAAAACACGCGCGGTCGAAGTTCTCTGATAAAAAATTAAAAAACAGCTATAAACAGAGATAATACAATCAGCAAACCAAAGCTAAATAGTGAGAAAATCCAACAGAGAAAGGGTTCATCGTAAGGAAAACAATCAAAGCAAGAATCCAATCATAATATGGGACAAAGAAAGCTTAGGACAGTCCTAGCAATTCGCCAATTTTACCCGAGGAGGTAAATCCCCTACGGGACAGAGCGATCTACTAACCCGACGGGGATACAGCAACAAACAAATGATACTATGGCCCTTGAGGCTCTAATTCTGAGAGATGAAATATTTGGATAAAGCACCTACACAGGGTCAAGTAGCAAATCAGAAGAGATGTCCCAATCCTTCGATCTGGCAGGAATCCAATCATGATCTCAAAGTGAATGAACACACACAGAAAAGAATAAGCAAGATACAAGCTTTTAAGACAACCATACGCCACTAAACATGGTGGAAAAAGACATTACTACTTTATTAACATAATGGAAAAAGAGTGAACAATCACAGTCATCTATTAAAATGATAAAACGAATAGAAGTTACAACCGAGTTCTGACGCTGCAGCCTCCTTCGTACGGGTCTCCGGTCGTCCACGTCTCGCAAAGCTCGCCAAGGGAAAGGGAAACCTCTCCAGAGTCTCGTAACAATGGTCTCCTCGCTCGAATGGGCCTTAAGGGAAAGAAGGGATTCTTTTCAGCACAAAGGCACTTGGGAATAGGAGATGCAAAGCTTCAGCACTTCAAGACTAGCTTGCCTTGGATTTGAGCAAGCTTATATAGATGGGGAAGGAGGGAGTTGGGATCCCTATTATTATGGGATTGGCCCTATCAACAAGGAAGGTTCCATGGGAGGTGGCAAAACCAATTCCTTTACATAGAACTCCCGCAGCCAAACCTCCCAACTCAAGATAGGCAGTGGTTGTGAGTTTGTTTGAACTCAACTTCCGCCATCCATATTTAAAAAACAGTCCCTAAAATGGGTGGCGCGATTGCTGCTCTATGACAGAGCGCCAAGTGGTGCGACTCTGTGTAGGATTTTCCTCAGTGGCGCGAGTCTTGAACTGACTGCCCGCGCCAATGCAAAAAGGGATGTTTTTTGTGATTTTTGCAAGGAGATGTCTCAAGGGAAAATATAGCTCACATTCAGAGGGATGCATTCAAAGCATGACAATGTTCACAGGTCACGGAAAGGGTCCTCCATTGTGCGGGATGGGGAATGGTTAGGACGGTGACAAATTACTGTGTAACACAAGCTGTGTGCTGATGATAGGTCTGCAGATGTAGATCAAAAACTCTACAGATCCATGATAGGAAGCCTGTTGTACTTGACAGCTTCAAGACCAGACATCATGCTAGCAGTAGGACTAGTGGCAAGATATCAAGCAGCACCTAAACAAAACCATCTTTTGGCAGTACAAAGAATACTCAGATATATACAAGGAACTGCACAATATGGGCTTTGGTATCCTAAAGGCAAAAGCTTCACCTTGACAGCATACACAGATGCAGATTGGGCCAGCTGTGTGGACGATAGGAAGAGTACAAGTGGAGGTGCATTCTATCTAGGAGAAAGTCTGGTGGCATGGCTAAGCAAGAAACAAACATCCATCTCTCTATCTACAGCTGAAGCAGAATATATAGCAGCAGCAGCATGTTGCACACAAGTCATGTGGATGAAGCAGACACTTCAAGACATGAAGGTAAGCATTAATGAACCTATCTCAATCAAATGTGATAATACAAGTGCTATAAGTATATCTAAAAATCCTGTGCTTCAATCAAAAACTAAACATATACCAATCAAATATCATTTTCTCCGAGAACAAGTGGCTCAGAAGATAGTTAAACTGGACTATGTATCAACGAAAGAACAGATAGCAGATATATTTACCAAACCACTTGCCAGAGAACCATTCGAATACTTGAGAGACAAACTAGGGGTAGTATCTGTAGATATTATTCTCTAATATAAAGAGAAAGTACAGTCTCAGGGGGAGAACAAAACGAAGATATCATTCTAGGGGGAGAACAGCCAGCAAGATAAGCATAAAACAAGTCCACGGGATCAACATTATCAATATTATCAGCATTCAAAAGCAACAAGAACCTTTGAATCGTAAAATGCATCATCTCTGTCTGCAATCTAGCACATATTACAGGCACTACAAATGAAACACAGCATAGTCCAATTTCGGCAGAAGAGGACCTAAACGTAACTCAGAGAAAGGAAATACAGAGGGATGAGGAGTCATCCTTTGCCATTGATGTCAAAGGGGGAGGAAGAACAAATAGCAAACAGGAAGAGCAAGCAACAAGAGAAAGAGAAAGCAAACAGAGAAAGTGGATTGCCATCAATGCCAAAGGGGGAGACTATTGGAAATATTGTCATTGATGGCAAAGGAGGCAACACTCAGGCAAAGGTGGCAGCACTCAGGCAAAAGAGGCAGCGCTGTAGCAAAGGAAGGCAAAAGAGGCACAGCGAAAGTAATAGAGGCAGCAAGAAGAAAGTCAAAATGTAACAGTCATAGAAGCACAGTGAAGAATCGTTATCGGAAGATAGAGACAGAGGCAGAGTGACAGAAGTAGAGACAGAGGCAGAGAGCAGTTACAAAATTCCGAGAATCGCTTCACTCCAGCGGCATATAATACAGAACCATATTCCGGGAATCGCACACTCCAACCGGCGTTATACAACACGAATCTTATTCCGAGAATCGCTTAACTCCAGCGGCAATACAATGCATATAATACAGAACCATATCCCGGGAATCGCACACTCCAACCGGCGTTATACATATAATATAACACAAACTTATTCCGGGAATCGCTTCACTCCAGCGGCAAAAAATATATATAAACATATATGTGCAGTGCATCACATAAACAAAGGTCCAAGGCATTTATATTATGGAGCGCATAAAACAAAGTTTGATAAGGTGGGACCCCTCCCCAATCGCACTCGGAGATCGCAAGGGCAGCGGAACATCGCAACAGAAAGTTGCGATTGCGATTGAAATGGCGGACCCGATCGTGTTATAAGCAGGAGTTGATAGATGCTAATTGCATCCGAGTTCCCAATCGCATGTCTTTTGTAAAACACTGCGATTGAAATGGTGGACCCGATCCTGTTATAAGCAGGGGTTAATACATATTTGAGTTACGGTCAAATCGCATCGGCACTAGTCAATCAGAACATATGTTAAAGACTTGCGATTGCGATTGGAAGACCGGACCCGATGGGTCTATAAACCATGTTTAACAAAGTGTTTGAAGTCTAGTTCCAATCGCATCGGAAAGAAACAAACCATCGCAACACATATTAAAGAACTTGCGATTGCGATTAAGAGTTCGGACCTGATGGACTTATAAATTATGATTAACAAAGATTTCAGCTCCAGGTTCTAATCGCATCGGCAATGGTCAATCGCATCGGAGAATATAAGAGTTGCGATTGCGATTGGAAATCCGGACCCGATTGGTATATAAACTATGACTCATATACAACTTGAGTTCCAGGTCTAATCGTATTGGTAGCCAATCCTTATGGACGTCGGGTTATTTGAAAATAAATTGTATATATTATATATGTTGAATAACGTTTGAATATGATCCGGGGGGCATAACACATATGATATATAATGGTTATTGAGTTATATATATAACACGGTTGCGATAAGCCGCGTGGTCTCTAGACCCACGGACCTTAGCTTTACGGGAGGGCGATTATTAACGCTTGTGATATATGTATGTTTCGGCCTGCGGAACCTGCCACATCAACAAGACACTAATGGCATAAAAGGGATTGGAATTCCTCAAGATTTACAGTCAGCGGATATAAAAGGCACATTTACACATATGCAACGGTGCACAGAACGAGAGGACGGAGAAGAGAAAACGAGATCGAAGAAAGGTAAAAAAACACGATCCTGAGAAAAAGACAAAAAATGAAGCCAAAGAAAAAGACAAATGCATGCAATTCAAATACTAAATGAGTTGGTACGGAGTTCTCATTTAAATTTGAATGTAAATGTTTCTTCATAAATGCATATTATTTGTGATCGTGGCATGTCTCGAGAGAAAACAAACGCTCCTTTGTAATGTTAAAATTGACACCTACAGTTATAATTTCTGAGTAAGCTGATAAAAGGAGTAAGAAGGCAGAAGGCAAAGGGACATGAATTTCCATTTCGAATTCCAAGCAGAATACAAACAGTCATGTGAGAAAATCTATAAATAATATCATCTTGATATTCAAAAAAAGAGGAAGAGAGTAAATCGAGAGAAGGTAGAATATAGAAGAGTAAGACAGAGAAGATTAAAAAAAAGCGTAACAGAAGAAGAAGCTACAGAACAGTGCTGATATCTGAGGTAAATCAACAAACTTTCAGTTTGATAAATTGAGGAAGTTGGAGCTTCCCTATGAAGTTGCAGCTTGATAGTCGTCAGTTGTAGCTGACTGAGGTTGGAGCCTCCTATAGGTTGGTGCCTGCAGAAAAACAGTGGTGAGAGGGAGTTGGAGCTTGCCTTTGCATCACAACAATAATAAGATGTGGTTTTCTCCCTTTAAGGGTTTCCACTTATATCTGGTGTCTCTGTGCATGACATGTATGTATTGATCTGATATGTATCATTTGCTTAATACCTGTTGCTCTCAAATTAAGTCTACTTCTCTATTAAACTAATACTTTCAGATTACATTCTAAGATTACTCTCACATTAAATAGAGTTTGAAATGAAGGTGTAAATAAGTTTATTGAAAAGTTTAAAAGATCAGGAATGTATTAAACTGATTCGCCCCCACCCTCTCAGTTTAATTAGAGATTCAACACTAACAATTTTCGGGAAGAAAAAAAAAATAGAAGAAGAAGAAGAAATCAGTCGCAAAACCAAAATTACAGAGACCTTTTTCTCTCTCCTCTAGCAGGACAAGTGGAAGCACGAGATTGCATTGGAATACTTCATAGGGTGGTGTTAGTATCAACAAATAGCAGGTGGACATGTGGCATTAAATGTGGCATTTTTTGGAACCCAAGTGGCCTTTTCCTAGTGACAAGTGGCATCACTCAAAGGTGAACACATGGAAAGGGTGACATCACCCCAGAGGGCTCAACCTAGAAGATTCAATTTTTGACATTTTGCAGTGGTTCCAAGTTGTACAGTACTAGGACATGGTGGCAGTGGACAGAGTGAAAGTCAATGAAAAGAGGTTCGGGAAGACCCTACCTTCCTGCTCATCTGGGTGGATGGAGCCCCAGAAATTCAATAATGAGGCACAAAGGGATGCGCCGAGTTAAAAGGGATCTTTGACCATAACATTGGACACAAGTTCCATTTAACAATGCAGGATGAGGGGCTTAGTGACAAGAGAAAGTGGGACCAACCTCAGATCCTAGAATACCCTAAATATTAAATAATTGAGTTAAATAGAAGAGTCAAGATCATGAGATATAACCTATGGGTTGATATTTGGTCACCTCAGATAGAGGTGTGACCAATGGTGCAAAGTCGTTAACAAAGAAAAAAGGCCTGCGTAGGGATAAAAAATGGCTAAGCACCCAAAATATTAGGTTGTGGTCGCATAGACAAAAGGGGCTAAGAAAAATGGGCTTAAAGGTAGAAACAACATAATTTCTACTTTAATTGCAATCTTGGGAGTTAAGCCAAAATTGACTACAGATAAAATTAGCAGGCAAACTATTAAATTCTATAAAGAGCCAAAATGCATAAAATGAGAAGAAAATATCAGTTTAAGTGAAAGAAAGGGAGTGATGTATAGTTAGACCTAGAGATGAAGCCCATAACAACAAACACAATACAGAAAGACTGAGATGAATAGGAAAAAGGAAAAAATAAAGAAGCATGCAAGAAATCAAAGAAACTATAAAAGAAGGCTCGATCAAGAAGAATAAATATAAACTATATTTGAGATGGATATTTTGTTGGAGCGAGGTGTTGGTATGGTGTTTTCAGTAATCATATAATTTTGTAGGTGTTTTTCTGAAGTGGTGATAAATATTTAAGTTTTTTTGAAAGCAGAGAAGGCAATCATTGATCCTAGTGTGAAAATGGATGAAATATGGAACAATGAGTGTCGAAAGCAAGTTGTAGCTTCCTGATTAGGGGTTCATGCTCCTTCCAGTGGGTGTTGGAGAATAGTTGGGGTTGTAGCTCCATTCACTTGTACCTTTTTAAATCAAGGCATTGTAGCTTCCTACTGATTGTAACGAGAACTTTGTAACTTCAAGTTGTAGCTTGCCCTATTAATAAAATGGAGTAGTTCTGAAGTCATCTATTCTTTTCATGATTTTATTGATTACTGAAATTGTTGCATATTACTTAAAGCGGTTTTTACTGTCTTATTGTGAAGATAAATTTTAATTGGTAAATTATTACAATATTGATTCACCCCCCACCCCCCCCCTCTCTCAATATTTTCCTAGTTTCCAATAATTAGTATTAGAGTCATTACTTTCGATCATTCTAACATATGGAATAAATAAAAACAACCATGGCGAACGAGGAAACAAGATTTACCAACAAGGCACCTATGTTTAGTGGAACCAATTATGTGTTTTGTAAAGTAAGGATGAAGATGTATGTTTAATCACTTGGAGTTGATGTATGGGATTTTGTGGAAGAATAACATCAAAGACCCCAACATTGCTAATCAAAGGTCAGAATCTGTAGTTCACGTACAATGTTGAAGTAATGTATTCCGTGCTTGCTAGCATACTTGAATCAAAACTTGTCAAGGTGATGGATTGCAAATATACCAAATCATTCCCGGACAATATGAGAAAGTAATTAATAACAGTAAAATAAAATGAAAGTTAAATGTAATACTAAATAGAAAGTAATTAATAATAGTAAAATAAAATGAAAGTTAAATGTAATACTAAATAGAAAGTTTCATAGTTTATGAGAGTTTTAAGCAAGAAAAAAGGGGAAATAAAGAATGCAAAATAGTTTGTACAATGCATTACGGAAAAAAACACGATTCCTTTCCACTATCATACAACCAAAATTTCTGATATATCAACATCAAATGAAACTCATTTTGAGTTTTGATTAACGAGCTAAAAGGTTGTTGGAAATATGTTGCCATTGATTTCAACAGGATATTCCCTAATGTCAACAGGGTGACCCTAAAGTGAATGGTTAGTATATTATGCAGAACGTGAGCTGAAAGGCCAAATGGGACCCACTCAATCGAAATTACTTTGAAATATTTTTCCAACAGTATAAGGAAGTATGCAAGTCCACTCCTGGATCAAAATTTAGAGGCATTCAAAGTTAGGCCTACAAAATTCAAAACCTCAGAAGCCCGAAACCCGAGAACTAGAAAATCCCATAACATGGTGGAAATAAACGAGGAGAAGGACCCGGGAAGGTTGAAACCCATAAGGTTCTTTTTTATCTCAAAAATGGAGTGTATTAAGGTGGGGTGACACCCCAGAACCCTGGGTCTGATAACTTTTTATAATTATAATTTCAGAAAAGTGTTGGGATAGGGGCGTTGGGTGGTAGTTTGGTATTTGGTTATTTCACACAAAAATGAGACCAGGGCACAAAACAAATTATAAATGGAAATAAGGCCCCCCGACAGGACATTGAATGGCTTAGCTCCTCAACGTCGAGCTGAAAGTCACAGGACCAGGTCATATCGAGGAAAAACTTCATCTTTGGAGCTAAAGGGGCTAAAGGCCATGTGGCGGCTATCTGATATCACTTAAGACGACCCTTTAGAGAGAATTAGTGGTAAGGGGGAGTGGTTTATTACTCTCTTGATAGTGTAGATAAATGGATAAGATATACCTAATTTCATCGCTCCCAAAAACACAATCATCTCAGGAGTGGTGTCAAGGAGAAAAGTGCTTAAACCTAACAATTTTCGGGAAGGAAAAAAAATAGAAGAAGAAGAAATCAATCGCAAAACCAAAATTACAGAGAAATTTTTCTCTCTCCTCTAGCAGGACAAGTGGAAGCACGAGATTGTATTGCAATACTTTAGAGGATGGTGTTAGTATCAACCACTAGCAGGTGGACATGTGGCATTAAATGTGGCATTTTTGGGCACCCAAGTGGCCCTTTCCTAGTGACAAATGGCATCACTCAAAGGTCGACACATGGAAAGGGTGACATCATCCCGGAGGGCTCAACCTAGAAGATTGAATTTTTGGCATTTTACAATGGTTCCAGGTTGTATAGTACTAGGACACGGTGGCATTGGACAAAGTGAAAGCCAATGAAAAGAGGTTCAGGAAGACCCTACCTTCCTGCTCATCTGGGTGGATGAAGCTCTGGAAATTCAATAATGAGGCACAAAGGGATGCGCCGAGTTAAAAGGGAGCTTTGACCTTAGCATTGGACACAAGTTCCATTCAACAGTGGAGGATGAGGGGCTCAGTAACAAGAGAAAGTGGGACCAACCCCAGATCCTAGAATCCCCTAAATTTTTAATAATTGAGTTAAATAGAGGAGTCAGGATCATGAGATATAGCCTATGGGTTGATATTTGGTCACCTCGGATAGAGGTGTGAGAAATGGTTCAAAGTCATTAACAAAGAAAAAAGGCACGCGTAGGGATAAAAAATGGCTAAGCACCCAAAATCTTAGGTTGTGGTCACATAGACAAAAGGGGCTAAGAAAAATGGGCTTAAAGGTAGAAACAACATAATTTCTAATTTTATTGCAATCTTGGGAGTTAAGCCAAAATTGATTATAGATAAACTTAGTAGGCGAACTGTTAAATTCTATAAAGTGCCAAAATGCATAAAATTAGAAGAAAATATCAGTTTAAGTGAAAGAAAGGGAGTGATGTATAGTTAGACCTAGAGATGAAGCCAATAACATCAAACACAATATAGAAATATTGAGATGAATAGGAAAAAGGAAAAAATAAAGAAGCATGCAAGCAATCAAAGAAACTATAAAAGAAGGCCCGATCAAGAAGAATCAATATAAACTATTTTTGAGATGGATATTTTGTTGGAGCGAGGTGTTGGTATGGTGTTTTCAGTAATCATATATTTTTTTAGGTGTTTTTCTGAAGTGGTGATAAATATTTAAGTGTTTTTGAAAGCAGAGAAGGCAATCATTGATCCTAGTGTGAAAATTGATGAAAGATGGAACAATGAGTTTCGAAAGTAAGTTGTAGCTTACTGATTAGGGTTTCATGCTCCTTCCAGTGGGTGTTGGAGAATAGTTGGGGTTGTAGCTCCATTCACTTGTACCTTTCAAAATCAAGGCATTGTAGCTTCCTCCTGGTTGTAACGAGAAATTTGTAACTTCAAGTTGTAGCTTGCCCTATTAATAAAACGGAGTAGTTCTGAATTCATCTATTCTTTTCATGATTTCATTGATTACTGAAATTGTTTCATATTTCTTAAAGCGATTTTTACTGTCTTATTGTGAAAATAAATTTTAATTTGTAAATTATTACAATATTGATTCATCCCCCCCCTCTCTCTCAATATTTTCCTGGTTTCCAATAATTAGTATTAGAGCGGTTACTTTTGATCATTCTAACATACGGAAGACATACCAACAACCATGGTGAATGAGGTAGCAAGATTTACCAACAAGGAACCTATATTTAGTGGAAAAAATTATGTGCTTTGTAAAGTGAGGATGAAGATGTATATTTAATCACTTGGATTTGATGTATGGGATTTTGTGGAAGAATAACATCAAAGACCCCCAACATTGCTAACCGAAGGTCAGAAGCTGTAGTTCACATACAATGTTGAAGTAATGTATTCCCTGCTTGCTAGCATACCTGAATCAAAACTTGTCAAGGTGATGGATTGAAAATATATCAAATCAATCTGGGACAAGATGAGAAAATTCTATGAAGGAGACAAAAAGGTAAATAAATATAAAATCAAAGGTTTTAGGACCAAATTTGAATCATTGAGCCTGCATGATGATGAAAATATTACAAAGTATTTAAAAATAGTTGATGAAGTTGTGAACACCATAAGAGGGCTTGATGAGAAGCTAGATGAAGATGTAGTAGTTCAAAAAGAATTGATATGTCTTCTTGATAGGTTTAATCCCAAAGTGCCAACCATTGAAGAAATGGAAAATATGAGAAAAATCACTCTAGATCTACTCCTTGGAATACTCACTGCCTATGAGATGAGGAGTTATAAAGGAAATTATACAACAAAAGAATCAGTCTTCAAAGAAGAAAGAAGTGCAAGGATGAGCATGTTGGCACATGAAATTAATCCGATGAAGAAGAAGCTAATTTTAGGAGGAGGCTCAAGAGAGAATGAGTTAAGTATAAAGGTATGTTTCCATTTAAATGTTTTAACTGTGGTCAATTTGGTCATTATGCATCAAAGTTTCCTAAAAAGAAGAAAAAGAATTATGATCCTAAAGAAAAAATTAAGAAGGTTCTAAAGGAAAAAATAAGGTTAACAAGAAAGGTTTATATGCTCAAGATGAGAGTTCCTCTAAAAGTGATCCCAACCAATCCTCATATGAGGAAAATGATGATGAAATCCCTAAGGAATTCATGTTGATGGTAATTTAAAATCCTCAAGTTGAGGCCATTAACTTTGATGATGATTAAGGATAAGTTGATCTTGAATGAGAACTTGTAAGTGCACTTGAGGAGATAAAGAGGATGAGAAAGCAAACAAAACCTAGAAAGAATATTTGATAAAAGAAAACGTTGAGGTTGTTGATCCATTACTTATGTAGTTAGAAGAAGGTAAGAAAATCTAAGAAACCATGAACCAACGGTTGATTGAGGAGGATAAAATATGTGAGAAGCGGGAAGGTGAAATTTTGTTGTTAAGGAAGGAGCTTGAAAAGGCTAGAACATAGGTCAGCTTCAATTAGAAATTCAACAAAGTGAAAAAAATTAATGAAATCTTGGAGGCTCAACGCATCTCAAGAGACCAAACTGGTCTTGGTTTTGATGCTTAATCAAGCTTAGAAGCTTAATTGAAAAGTAAAAAGGCAATCAACTTTGTTCCCCTAGCAAAAGAAGAGTCCACATAGTAGCTAGAAGACAATAAACAGTTTGAGAAAAGTCAACTGAAGAAAAAAAAGGAGCACGTTGTCCTGTTATTCAAATTTCCCAAAATTCTACTCATTGCAGAAGGAAATGATCAAAGGAAAATTATATATTCCCAAGGTATTGTTTTAAATGCACCAATTATGGCCAAAAAATTACAAACTGCATGGTTCATTTATCATATAGACAAATCAGAGCCGAGAAAATATTTTAGCAGGGAAGAAGCAGACCTAGGTATATAAATTATTTTTCTCCTATGAATGATAAGGTATAATGCTTTAAGTTCCAAAATTTTGTGCATATAGTAGTTAATTTCATGCTTAAAGAAACAAAGACAGAGCTAATTATTGAGAAAATTAAATAGCAACCCAAAGTGTGGAAATATAAAGAGAAATCAGAGCAATGTGATATTTATTTGTATGCTCAAAATAGTGGGAGCCATTGGTATGTGGAAAGTGGTTGTTCCCGGCACATGACAGGAGATAGAAGCGAGTTTGTCACTTAGAAGCCTATAGACAAAGGTAATGTGACTTTTGGCAATAATGCTCCAGGAAAAATAACTGCAAAAGGAGTGGTTAGCTTATCAAATGGAAAAGGTAAAGCTAATAATGTGTTATATGTTGATGGGATGAAACATAATTTGTTGAGTGTGTCTCAAATGTGTGATCAAGGCTATTATGTGATTTTCAGAGCTACAAATTGTCAAATCTAGGCTTAAGGTATATGATAAATAGTTGATGAGGCTATAAGAATAGAAAACAATGTATATTTGTTGAAGGAAAAGAATGAAAGGTGTTTCTTGTCAAAGACATATGAGAGATGGTTGTAGCACATAAAGCTTGGACATCTAAAATTTGATCAGATTGTCAAGCTTAGAAAGAAAAAAAAAGTCAAGGACCTGCCTAGGATTTCAAAAATAGAGAACATTATTTGCAAATCTTGTCAGCTAGGAAAGAAAGCTCGAGTTTAGTTCAAGGCAAAGTAAAAATATCCCGCAAAACCATTATAGCTGGTACACATGGATTTATATGGACCATCCATAAATCAGTCACCCATAGGTAAGATATACTTCATGCTAATAATTGACGATTTCGGAAGAATGGTATGGGTTTTCTTCCTCAAGGGAAGATCTGTAGATTTTGAGTAGTTAAAAGAATTCAAATCCATGATTGAGAGAAAAAATGATTACAAAATCAAAAGCATAAAGTCTGAAATTGGAGGTGAGTTCACTTCATAAGAATTTGATTAATTATGTAAATTTAATGGAATCAAAAGGTAGTTTACCATAGAAAATAATCCCCAACAAAATGGTGTTGTAGAGAGAGAAAAAAATTCAGTGCAACAATTAGCCGGAGCTATGATATCAAAAAATAATGTTCAGTAAAGGATTTGGGTAGAGGAAATTCATACAACAATGTTCATCCTCAACAAATCTCATTTTCCACCAAATAGTGACAAAAATACTTATTAGTTGTCGTGTGGTAGACCAACAATAGTCAAATACTTCAAAATGTTTGGCAACATATGTTAGATCAAGAGAGATGACTAGAAACTTGGGAAAGTCAATGGTAGAGTTGATGAAGGAATATTTATGGTTTATTCAAAGAATAATAAAGGATACATGTGTTACAATAAATTCAACAAGAGAATCATTAATTGCATCGATGTAAAGGTATATGTGCACGATGATCAAGAAGTGAAAGAACTCGAAAAATCTAGCATTGATGAACTAGTAAGCATTGGTGATGAGAATGATGACATAGATTCAAAAGAAAGTGAGGAAGATCCCTCTAGTCCTTACGCTAGATATCCACCAAGGTATGTACAAAAACACCATCTAGTTGATCATATTGTTGGTGAATTAAAATATGGAGTGCAGATGAGAAGGAGGTTAGAGGATTCTCTCACACAGGCACATGTTGCAATGTTTTCCATAGAGGAACCAAATGATATTGTTCAATCGAGTCATGAACATTGGCTAAAGTCCATGAATGAATAATTATACTAGATAGAGAAAATTTAGACTTGGGAATTTGTTCCAAGACCTGCAAACAAGAATGCTATTGGCACAAAGTGGCTATTCAGGAATAAGTTGAATGATCATGGATAAGTGATGATAAACAAGGACATGTTAGTGTGTAAAGGCTATGATCAAATAAAGGGATTAGACTATGATGAAACTTTTTCTCCTGTTTATAGATTAGAATCAATTAGAATGATTTTGGCATTTTCTTGTTTAAAAATTTTAAAATTATCAAATGGATGTCAAATCTACTTTCCTTAATGGAGAGCTACAAGAGGAAATTTATATAGAGCAACCAAAATGTTTTCATTTGAAATAGAAACCAAACTATGTTTTCATACTTAAGAAGGAATTTTATGGCCTCAAGCAAGTCCCTAGGCCTTGGTATTCAAATATAGATAGCTACCTACTCAAGTATGGAGTTAAAATAGGAGAAATTGACAAAAATCTCTATGTCAAAGAAAACGATGATAAAATCATTGTGGTGGTGGTATATGTTTATGATATAATCTTTGCAAGTAATTCAGATTTGTTGAAAAATGGTTTTGTAGGTGATATGAAGGCACAATTTGAGATGTACATGCTTGGAAAGATATCATATTTCCTTGGATTAAAGATAACACAGACCCATAATGGAATTTTTATATCTCAAGGAAAGCATCTCAAAGAAATGTTGAATAAATTTGGCATAGAAGAATGCTCTTTAGTGAGCACTCCAATGGTGATAGGTTGCAAGGTTAGCAAGTTGGATGAATATCCAACAGTGGAACATACTCTATATAGATCCATCATTGGAAACCTCTTATATTGAAAGCTTTAAGGCTAGACATCATGCAAGTTGTTGCAATAGTTTGAATATTTCAAGCAACTCCTAGACAAAGTCATCTCCTTGCAACCAAAATAATTCTCAAATATCTCAGAGCAACAATGGACTGTGGTACCCAAGAGGTAAATATTTTTCATTTATTGATTTTATTTATGCTGATTGGACATGTGATGTGGATGATATAAAGAGCACAAGTGGTGGTGCTTTATTTATTTGATACTATCTAGTCTCATGGTTAAGAAAGAAGAAAGTTGATATTTCCTTATCTATAGTTGAAGCGAAATATATTGCAGCAACATCCTGTTGTACTCAACTTCTATGGATGAAGAAAAATTTGCAATATGTACAAGTGTTCCATGATCATTCGGTCCCCATTATTTGTGACAACACAAGTGAAATCAACATGTCAAAGAATCTAGTCTTTCACTCTAAGACCAAGCATATCCCCATCTAGTATCATTTCTTTAGAGAGCATGTTGCATCCCATATCGTGAAGCTCGAGTATGTTCCCACAAAAGAACAAGTTGTTGATAATTTTAAAAATCCACTCCCTAGAGAACAATTTGAGTATTTATGGAAAATATTTGGAGTTATTCCTCTTTCATCCCCTCACTAACTCTTCCTTAAAGAGGAAGAAATCCAACTATTTTATTTTTAACATATCAAGATGAAGTTTCCAAGTCCACATGATTCACATGATAGAGAATGATTATTGAAAAAAGGTGTATGGTGAAGAGGGGAGCATGTTAATCTCTTTTCCATTGATGTCAAAGGGAGAGTGACATTGGTGATCAAACAAAAAAACAAATAAGGGGAGATATAATAATTTTTAGAAGAAAAAAAAACAAAAGAATGAACAAAGTATAAAAGAAGTACATCACAGGGGGAGCAACACTCAAATAGAGTTTGATCTCCTAAAGGATGTCTTGGTGTTGCCATAAATACCAAAGGGGCTTATTGTTGGAAATATGTTGTCATTGATGTCAATAGGATAGTCCCTGATGTCAATAAGGTGACCATTAAGCAGATAGTTGAAAATGGTGTAAACATGTAGCTCAAGTGTCTGAGAAGAGAAAGTTATAGGCATAAGAAGAAAGGTCTAGGTGAAATAATACTAGATAGTTTGAATCCATTTTTTTATGCAGCAGATGATATAAAATGGTACATTGGACCCACTCAAGTTGAATGTACATTGAAATATATTTCCAACAATATAATGAAATCTGCAAATGGATTCCTAGATCAAAAGTTAGAGGCAGTCAAAGTTAGGCATGCAAAAGTCAAAATCCTGGAAGCTGGAAACCCCGAATTATCATAACATGGTGGAAATAGACGAGGAGAAGGAGCCCAGAAGGTTGAAACTTGTAAGGTTATATTTTATCACAAAAACATAGTGTATTAAGGTGGGGCTACATCGTAGAACCCTAAATCTCGTAACGTGTTATAGTTATAATTTCAAAAAAGTGTCGGGATAGGGGCTTTAGTTGGTTATTTAGTGTTTTTTCATTTCACATAGTAATGATACCAAGGGAGAAAAATAAATTATAAAAGGAAATAAGGCCCCTCATAATACCTTGAAGGGAATATATCCTTAGTGCCCAGCTGATGGTCATGGGATAGGCCCATATGGAGAAAAAGCTTCAGCTCTGAGGCTATATGGGCTAAAGGCCATGTGGTGGCTACCCAACGACACCTGAGATGACCCTTTGGAGATAATTAGTGGTGACAAGGAGTATTTCTTGCTCTGTCAATCACGTAGATAAAGGAATAAGAGCTACCTCAGGGTCACCCCTCCAAAAACCACAATTTGCTCAGGAGTGGTGTCGAGGAGAGAAATGCTTGAACTTGACAGTTTAAAAAAAAGAATAATAATAATAATAATAATAATTAGTTAATTAATGAAGAAACTGGTCACAAAACCAAAATTCCAGACATTTTTCTCTCTCCTACAAGATGACATGTGGAAGCATGAGATTGACTCGGCAAACACAAGAGGATGATGTCAATATCAGCCAATAGGAGGTGGACATGTGACATGAAAATATGGCATATTTGGGCACCCAAGTGGCCCTTTTCTAGGTGAAAAGTGTCATCACTCATAGGTTGACATGTGTCAGGGGTGATGACATCCTATATGGATCATTCGAGAATATTCAATTTTTGGAATTTTTTGGTGGTGTCGGGTTATAGAGTAATGGGAAATGATGGTAGTGTAAAAAAAGAAAACCAATAAACAAAGCGTTAGGTGGACCCTACCATCCAAATCATCCAGTCGATGGAGTCCCAAATTTTCAATAATGAGGCATAGGGGAATGCAACGAGTTAAAAGGAAACTTTGACCTTAGCACTAGACACAGGTTCCAGGCATTAGTGGAGGACAAGGGGCACAAGGAGAAATAGATAGTGGCGTAACCCTGGATCCCATAATCTCATAAATTTTTAAGAATTGAATTAAATAGAAGAGTCGGGATTTGGAGTGCTATCCTATGGGCTTATCTTTTGTCCCCTCTGGAAAAGGTGTGACCAACGTCTCGAAGTTGTTAATAAAAACAAAAAGGCCCGGATAAGACTCAAAAGGGGATAAGCACCCAATATCTTAGGTCATGGTCGTAGAGACTGGTCCTATGGAAGAAAACATCAAAAGGGCCGAGCAAAAGGGGCTTAAAGGGAGAAACAACGAAACTACTAGTTTAACTCTAGTCTTGAAAATTAAGCCATAATTGACTATAGATACAATTAGCAGATGAAATGTTAAATTGTATGGAGAGACATAATGCATAAAATTGTAGAAAAGCTTAGTTTAAGTGGCATAAAAGGTAGTTAAGGTAAGTTAGACCTAGAGATGTAGCCCAAAACAAAAAATATAGTCCATAAAGACTGAGATGAATAGGACAAAGGAAAAAATAAAGAAGCATGAAAGCAATCAAAGAAACTGTAAAATAAGCCCTGATAAAGAATAATCAATATACAATGTTTTTGAGACAAATATTTTGTTGCAACAAGGTGTTGATATGGTGTTTTTTGTAATCAAAGATTATTGTAGGTGTTTTTCTAAAGTGATGACAAAAATTTAAGTTTTTTTGGAAGTAGAGAAGGAAATCATTGATTCTAGTGTGAAAATGGATTAACGATGGAAAAATGAGTGTCAAAATCAAGTTGTAGCTTGTAGATTATGGGTTGGTGCTCCTTTTAGTGGGTGCTGGAGAATAGTTGGGATTGTAGCTCCATTCAGTTGCATTTGGAAAAATTAGGTTGTTTTAGCTCCGTGCTATTCATAGCCAAAACTTTGTAATTTCAAGTTGTAGCTTTCCCTCTTAAGAAAATGGAGAAGAAGTTATGAAGTTATATATTCTTTGCATGATTCTATTGATTACTGAAATTGTTTCTTATTGCTGAAAGTGGTTTTTAATATCTTATTGTGAAAATAATTTTTAATTGGTAAATTGTTACAATATTGATTCACCCATCCCACCCCCCCCCCCCTCTTAGTATTTTCTTGGTTTCCAACAAAGGTCTGATGATGAGATGATGATTCAAGGAGGTAAAGTGGGAGAACCAATAGAAAATATTATTAGGAGATTTTATAGTCCAAATATTCATAGGATGAAGCTTACTAAATGACCTCAAATCTCTAAAAATGAGTTCTTACAAGTCTACAACAACAAATTACCTTGTCGATTCCTGAGATCCAACTTCATAGAAAAACAATAAAACCCTTATAGGTTTATTTATTTGTCCTAATATATAGTACTATAAATAACTAGGCTTATTGAGGGTCTACTTTCATAGGAAAACTAAATCTCGGATTAAAAACTCATAACAATAATGATCCAAGTGGATATTGGTGGCCACCCACCTGTTCCACCTAGACCTCCAATCACTTTCATCAATTTCCTTGTTTATAGTAGAATTTAATATTTTTATTAGTTTTTTAGGTCCTAAAATTTGGTACAATTTTTTAATCCCTAAACGGTGTTTTTTTGAGGTCCACACCGGGCTCATTTCCATAGGCAAGGTCCTAGGAAAATCATGTAGTACTTGGAGAGATATTTCCGATGATATATCATATGCGCCAATGGGGATAATATGACTAGGTTACGAACCCAGTAAGTTGGCTGCCAAACTAACCCCAACAGGGGCCACAAACGCTTGTTGTTCCATCTCTTAGGGTTATGGTTTTGGTTGTTTATTGTTTTCCCATGTTGTTAAATAATAAAAAGTCCCTTGAGCCTCATTGTAACATTGTACAGAGGCATGTAGCAACCACATATCTTCTAAGAGATAAGCCACCATCACCCGAGCTAGTTTATTTCCATTATGTCCGTAAGATTATTTAATTTATTTGGTATTAATGAATTGAAGTACATTCTTTGATGCATCTCTATGTTTATGATTATTTCTGTATTTTAATGTGTTCCTGCGTAAATATGGATCAGTGGTATCAGAGTGGTCTTCTCTTTCTCGATATTTTTTTGCATGTCCCCAATGAGGTCGGGGTATAAGGACTTAGGGCTTGATTTTGTTGAACCTTTGCAAGATCAACCTCGCAAACCTTGACGAACTCCCATGGTGGAGGAAAATAAAGATGAGGGAGCAGGATATCCTATCAAAATATTTCTTGTGCAGGACCTCGAGAAACATAGGAAAGTGATGATGGATAAATTTTCCCATATCATTCGATGGCTACCCACCGATGACACATATTCATCTGGTAACCACTTTGGAGGTGCCACTCCTTTTAAGGTACAAGTTAACTTCAACCTTCCCATATTTTAGGGCCAAATAGATGAAGAAACACTAGATAGATGGTTGAATATATTAGAAGGATATTTTTTTGGTTCATGATTTTTTCAATAGGGAAAATATTACTTTTGCACTCCTCAAAGCCGCCCCCCATGTCAAGGACTGGTGGGAAACCTACTGTTTGAAAAAGGATGAGGGGGGATCTTCCCTGTTCTCGACTGGACCCACTTGGAATTCTTTCAAAGACACCACCAATGAACAATAATACCATGTGGGAATCTATGAGGAAAATTACATATAATGGACTACGCTACAACAGCAAAGGGATCAAGATGTGTGTGAGATGGTGAATCTATTCCATACCCAATGCACAAAGTTGGGTATCAAAGAATCAGAGAAACATTTGGTGCTTAAGTACCACATTTTTCTGCACAGATACATCCAAGAGGAAATGGATTTCCTCGAAATCTCCTCGCTTGGTGCTGAACTCCAGTATGTGTTGGACAGGGTACCCCTATGTCTAAAGTTTTACTAAAGAATATTTATTTTGAGGAGTGGAGCGCACTGCACGCAGATTTTTAAGAGGAAAAGGGCTTCGAGGCAAGTGAACGAATGTTATTTTGTAAAGGAATGGGATAATTTTTTATACGTTGAGCTCCACCCATGGTTTTTGGACCATGGTATTTTAAAAAGAAAGACTATATAAGGAGTCTAGGGATATCTCTTGGATATCAACTTTAATGATATAATGCATATGGATGTCATGTTAGATTTGAATTAAGTTTGTATTCTATTGTTTTTTGCAAAAGAGAAGGCTCCTACAGCTGTGTGTGTGGAGACCTTAGGAAGTCTACAGCTGAGTGCACAAACCCATGTAGTTGTGTGCACGGGGCAAGAAGTGATGTATTGAGAAGATATGAGCTAATAAAAGAAGAATTTGAAGACATATCTGAGTATTTTAATTGTATGATTGCATTGTGTACATTTTCTAATTATCTGTGCAATATCCGGTTTTTTTATCATCTATAATTGCATCACGAAGACTTGAATCGAGTTTATTATGATGATTAATGCATGTTAAATTAGAAAAGCACAATCTCCAAAGTAGTTAAGTATATTTGTTGAAAAATGTCTATATATTCATAATATTGGTTGTAAGAAGCTATGAATAAGTCTACAGTAAGGATAAGCCCTAAAGCCACACTCCATAGTCCCCATGGATGAAAAAACCTGGTTCTAGCATCCCCTAATATTTCCTCTGGTGAGACTTTGATATGTGCAAAAAATCATTGCTGAAAGGGCCAGTAATAGAGGGTTTTGTTGGTTTGTGAAGCCATCTATGAACCTAGGCCTAGGAACCCATCAAGCCAACAAATGGTTGTTAGCCTCTCTAAAATAACAATAATAAATCCAAAATAATTAAATAATTAATTAAATATTCCTAACTCTTGGGTTGTTGGGTTGTTCCTCAAAGGATGGAGTTTGTTTAGGAACTCCTATTTTGGTGGGTTTTTGGTGAGAACTTATCTCAACCAAAAGAGACTAAGATAGCACGGACTATCTTCGCTCATCTGTTTAAATTGTAAATTAAAATTCTTTTAATAAGAGAGATTACATGAAGAAGCCATGAGGCTTCTGCCTTTTCCGCCAATGTTTTGTCTTGGTTTTGTGTCTATGTTTTCTGCAATATGTTTCTGAGTTATTTCATTTGTATCATGTGGTATCAGAGTTGATGGTTTTAATTTTTGGGATCCTTTGCATCGTGCCATGGTGGCGGCCTCAAGACCCCAAACTTGATGAAGAAATGTGTGTGGGTGAATGTGTGTGGATGCTGCAGCATGGACCTGCGTACTTATGAAAGCGCTGAGGTGTTTAAATGGAATATCGATCCTGAACAATCGATTCTGAAACCATTGGTTCTGCACTTTCTTGTAAGTCGATTCAACTTCCAGGGTTTCAAACAGCTTTTAAAACAACGTTTTAAATGATTAGAACCAGCGTTTTCTGAATCGATTCTGCATCGATTCTGGCATCATCTTTAATGGTCTGCAATATCATCATGTTGAAACAACAAATTAATGGTCTGCAATATCATCAAGTCTGAATATCGATTCTACACTTTCTGTGCTGTATATTTTAATCCTTTTTTCCTTTCAAAACATTCAAATCGATTCTGCAAAACGATTCTGCAATTCATTCAAAACAGCGTGCCAACGCTTCTGCACTTTCATGTGTATTTTTTAATGTTTAAAAGTCCTTTCATGTGGGGTCATATGTAATAGAATCAAAAAACGTCTTAAATTATTTTGAAGCATTCAAACAGCGCTTCAAACTTTCAAACATGCGTTCAAACAACATTGTACATTCAGCCCATAACCAACGTTCAATAACTAGCAATAACCAGCGTTCTGCGTTTTCTGAAGTGGATTATGCATCAACAGCGTTTTTTGGCATCGACTTCTGCTCTTTCGTTTTGAAACCAGCACTTTGAACCAGCGTTTTTTTTACAGCGTTCAGTTAATCATTTGGTTTAATTGGCATCAATCCAGCATTTAATTGGATTCTTCAAATTGATTTTAATTGAGAGAGTGATTCTCCAGATTCTGCAAATCGATTTTAATTGACGTTCTTTAAATCGATTCTACATTTTGAGCAAATCGATTCTGCATTTTGAGCATTCTGGCATCGGTGGTCGTAGAAGATTGGATTGTTGTTGTGGCGGATTGCTGGTGGTGGATCAACGGTGCCTGGATGCTGCAATCGTCTTCTACCTTAGATCGAGATGTGGGTATTGGAAGGCTCGAGACATTTCAAGATCTAACCAACGAGACCTGAATATCGTTGAATGAAAGAGTGAATGCTTCAACCGCATATCTGATTTTGCCGTAATTTTTCTACATTTCTTGATTGATATTGTGAGTTTGGCCAAGCTGTTCGTGAGGGTGTTGGAGTTTGAAGGGCCTATGGTTATTGGTTGTTGGTTTTGGGATCTACTTAAAGCATAGTGTTTGATTAAGATCTGTGATAAGAGTGTTCGATCCCATGTCAAATCGTGGTGTGAAGAGCCCATCGGTGGAACCCGTGTCATTGTCATCATAGCAGCGAAAGAGAGTAATTTCTATATCTGCGTGCCGGATGTTCAAGGGTCTATCTGCATTTGAGGTTTGCATCAACGGAACAACAACTAATTTGGTGCGTGTGATGAGATCTGGTTCGTCTGCTGGGAGATCTGCAGTGTTTCCTGTGTTACTGTTGGAAAGTCGCTAAAGTTACTGCCATTTTTGCCACTGGGAGATCCTCGATTGGAAAGAACCACCACAAACCTGCTGAAGCCGCCAGGGGAACGATAGGAGCTACGTGAAGGTGTATTGGAGCAGCGCTGTACCTGTTGGTGTTTCACCGCCGTGTGGTGTTTGTTGACATGTTTTAGAGAGAATGACTCAGTTGGATTGTACAAATTTCGATATGTGTAATCTAGAGTTGCAAGAGGGTTGAGGTAACTTTTGAATCACGTCCTGGGATTTTTCAATGAGCCATTCCATAACTTTACTTGGTTGTTCGAATCCAAGCATAACTTGAATGCAATATAACTTCATAGTTGTGCCCACATATAATATTATTCTTCGATCTCTGGACCCTTTAGGGTTTGTACCTTACTGTGCTGATCTTTGATTCCTGAACGTCGAGAAATACCATATCCTTTCGAGTCCCTTTCTGTTTTATTAGCTCGAAAATCAATATATGGTCTCATCCCAAGTGGCACCCAAATTTTTATTAAAAAAAAATGGAGGAATAAGTAGGAATTTTTTTTTTTTTTTTTTTGAGCATTGTGATGCTTTTGTAATCTTTTGGAGAGTCATAAGGGTGATGTTTTAAAATCCTTGGAGTTATAAGTTGTATTTTGTAATTTGAAGAGCTCGGGAGAGTTTCCATTTGTATTTGGAGTGATAAGGAAAAGCCATTGTTGTAATTCAAAGTATTGTCTTACTTTGAGAGAGATCGTGGCACTATTCATTCAGACTTTGAAGGTACATTGTTTCAAAGGGTTTTCAGTTTGACATTATCATTGCTTCAGATGATGAACTCAGTGATTAATAAAGATATCATTTTTTTTGGTGTTGCTGTGTCCTAGATCCGCCCAAAATTGAATAAGGGGATCTTAGGTACACCATGTGTGTTTGATGGCGCATGTTTTTTTATGGCTTCATGTTGTTGCTTTTTAATTTGTGTCTAGTTGTGACACATTAATAATTTCATACATAAAGTTTAATATCAGCAAGCACAACACTTATAACACATAGTTGCAAGATCAACACATGCAACTGCACAAATTGAAGATTGTCTACATTAGCATTTTACATCAACAAGCCAATTCACTTAATCAAGTTCATGTACCTGCACACTCAAAAGTCTACATCAGCATTGTTATACATTCTTTTCAGAACTTGTAATCAAATTCACTATGTTATGTTAATCATTAAAAATTCGTTGTTAATGAATTTTTAAGAAGACAAGTGAATTCATTATTTTAAAGTGAATCATTGTAAGATTTATTGGGTGCATTGTCGACAGTATTCGACACCCTTCCTTTACACAAAATCAATTGAGTGCATGAGTTTTTTCAAACAAGCAACAAGTTTACATCTCCAAGCGAGCGTGATTTCAAGCAATTTGCGTCAAGACAGTACAAAGATCAAACCATCAACCAAGCCAGAGTGCAGTTTATTGCAGCGACCATCAAAAGCAACCAAACAAGTTCAACTTTGACATCAATCAACCAAGTTGACATCAACATCAAGCGAGCATGGTTATTCAGTCAAGTGAAATGTTCAAGAAATCGTGATCATCATCAAGCGAGCGTGAATTCTAAGGTTTCAGCAAGACAATTTTACAACTCTAGCAAGTGCAATCAACAACAAATCAAGCGAGTGTGCCACATTCAAGCGAGCCTGTCATTCAAGTGAAACAGTTCAAAGTACGACATCTACAACAAGAGAGCCTACTTTCAAGTCCGTTTAGACCAAAAGAGACTAAGATAGCACGGACTATCTTCTCTCATCTATTTAAATTGTAAATTAAAATTCTTTTAATAAGAGAGATTACATGAAGAAGCCATGAGGCTTCTGCCTTTTCCGCCAATGTTTTTTCTTGGTTTTGTGTCTATGTTTTCTGCAATATGTTTCTGAGTTATTTCATTTGTATCAATGGTTTTGTTTCCAGGACCAGGATCTGAAGACCGAGGTATATGTGGATGCAGCATCCGACCACAAAATAAATTCAAGATTGGGTATCTCTGAAAGAGAGAGAATTTGTTGTACAAGAAAACATAAATCCACGCCTGTCAACTGAGAAGTGGTTATAAACATATATTTTTACAGACCAGCACAATATATTTTTCACATCATTCACTAACAAGCTGCATGAGTGGCTATCATGACTAGCTGAGAATAAGACCTGTTTTAAGCACGATGAGCCTACTGCGAACTTCCTGATTTGCATATTCAAGCCGAGGCAGTGCCAGATGAAAAGACATAGAAGCTCACGATGGTGGTCAAGGACACTAAAAGAGAAGTGGATAAGGTATCAAGGACATTAAATACATTTTGTGGCCAGCAACAACCCCCCTTCTTATTTAGTATTATCACTAATACAAAATAAGTGGGGACCCTTATTCAAAAAAAATTAAAAAATACATTAAGTGCTTGTATTTCCTCTTTCAATAAAACTTACTATCATAAAGTTAGGAAAATACCTCTTAAAAATTCTAAAAGCTTAAGTTTTATGATAAGATAGAATAAAATCATTCCTTGAAGGAATATCGCATCGCAAAAAGGGTAATTAATACCTCTTTACAAGCGGAATTCTAAAATTTCAATATCGTGATGCGAAACTACGCATGAAAAACATTCATCGCATCGCATGTCTCAAATATGACTTACACTGAAAAACTGCAAAACTGCTGATATGTGATGGCACTTATCGCAAATTGCATGTCGCAGAAAATACGTTAACGGATGATTGTCATATATTCCACTCCAGCGATTTTGCGATATTGTGACATTGCGATATTGCGATTTGCGATACTGCGATCTGCGATATTGCGAAGTAAATCGTAGATCACCTTATCACAGATCCTTAAGGCTCGTTGTATGAAGAAGCTTTCTCCATAAATCGAGACCCTATTATGCGCTTTAATGTTAATCAATGAATTCGTTGTCAATCATTAATGAAATATGGTTTTGTTATGATTGAAGAGCTGTTTCACGTAAGGTGGTATATTTTATATGTCTTTGGCATTTAAAGCTTTCCCGTCACCTTTTTCCTATCATTATTCTCACTTCACTCGTAAACTGCAGGAACAAAGAACAGAGAACTATACAAAGCAATATTCCTGATATTATGGGAAAGAAAGACAAAGCTCCGAATTCTGAAGACAAAGAAATGACGCCCTTGTATATAGACACTGCCTGTAACAAAGATGTCGGTATTACTACTTAGGAAGGCATATAAAATCTTATTGAGGAATAGAATCATAGAGTAATGGAGGTTACAGCTACTGCAGGCTCACACAGGTCTTCTGAGGCGTCTATTACAGAGCTGGCTTGCTCATTTTATCACCGGATAGCGGGGAGGCACAAAATTATTCCATACATGGACATGGTTAAATGGGTGCTGGATAACACTGATATTACAAACAGACAATTCAAGAATTAGGGTCAAGAACTCATTGGCTCATTCACTCCACAAGATCTGAGGCTCATGTATCATTTACCCAAGCCACAGGCAACTTACAACAAACAGTTCATGGAGAAGTTTGCTAAAGAAAATGAAAACCTGGCAGAATGCACCAAGGAATGGTCAAGGAGAGATGAACCACTAAAAAATGATAAACATGGTATGTATAGTACTACTTCTCTCACCTCCCCATATTGCTTTTTTGCTGCTATGCTCTATAGGCTTTTTGGGAAGCCTGACATTAATAAATTTTCATCTGAATGACTACCATTATTGAATGTCGCTGTTAATGCTACTGTTGTGGATTGGGCTAAGATATTATCTGATAACTTAGCCACGGCCATTTTGAATTATTGGTCCTAACGGACTGTTTCTCAGAGAATTTATCCCCCTTTTTACTTGTCTGCATATGTAATGGATTCAATCTGTTATATTTCCAAATTTCCTTTAATGGGTTGGAAATGGACAATTCAAGACCCCTTTCCTATTCATATTTATCATAAATAATTGTGGGATTCAAAGTTCACTCCATATTTTTACAATATTTGTCATGGAATTATGTTGCCCTTGTAGAAAATGTTGTATGATAAAGATGCTCCAAGATTTTCTCCTGAAGCAGAGGTAGATATTCTCCCCGTGGAAAGATGGTTTGGAGAAGAATTGTTTACATATGTTAGGGTATTTGGAAGTCTGGCTTCCCCTCATGTTTTACGTTTGTATGTTCCTGATAAACTCATGGCATGAGAAATTGCTTATCAAACCTGCGGAGAAGGAGGTTTGACTAAAGATTTGAAGGACAAAAAGAAGGCTATTTGGCCACAATTACCTGTGGCCTGTGGGGCCTTTTCACTATTTGATGTAGGCCATGCATTCAAAGAAGTAAACAAAATAACATCTTTACAATTGTTCAAATTTCCAAGAAGACCGTTTGATCCTCATGATATTGCTAAAAATTTCACCACTGCAGTCAAATTTAAGGTGTTTTCGAAAGAAGATGACCTTTTTCATGACATGTTCCAACAGAAAGGGACACTTAAACAGGATCTACATTCAGCTCAAATGCGATTTCCTCCAGCAGAATTTCAAGAATTCAAGATGTACAGAGAAAGAAGGTTAACTACTATCCCTTTGGATAAATTGCGCTTGGAACCCTTAAGGGAACCAACTCCTAGTATTAGTCTCAGTGGAAGTTTAGGCACAAATAGATATAAATCTAAGTCTGGGAGAGAAACTTCAGAACACTCTAAGAGATCTGAAAATGACCATGATAAAAGTGAAGGGTCAGTAAGGGATACTGCCCAGTCAAAGGAGCTCCCCCAGCAATAGGTTTTGATCTCTCCACAGCTAAATCCTCTCCCTCTCATCATCCAGCAATCATCAATCAGAACCGAGCTAGATAAAGAATGGGAAAAAATCAATGATTTGATCAATATTGAAGGACAGAACACACAGACTCATGTGATTAATGTACAGACAACAAAAGATATAGTCACAGGAATAACTAGCAATGTCGCAGAAATGGAACATATTCCCATTACCCCATCCTCTGAACTTATGCTCAAAATAGAAGAAATTCCTCCTCTTGATGTATTTTATAGTCCGCAACACAAGGCAGTAGTAAGAAGACAAAGAAAGAAAAGGAAATTGGAAAATGTGCTCTCTCATGATGCAGAACAATTAGATATCCTATGGCAAGATCCCACCACTGATCCCACTGAAAATCTCACCAAATTATCTCAGATCACAAGAGCATATGCCTCTGTGGCCATTGATAAAGCATCTGAGGTACAGAAATTACTGAATGAGAAAGAAGATCAAGTACAGGTTTTGCAACAACAACTGCAATAAGCCAACGTTAACAATGAAGCACAGAAACAACTTGAAAAATTACAACAGGACTTCCAACAAATGCAGATAGGATACCAGAACAGTTTTGCTGAAAAAGAAAAACAGTTACAGGTTATGCAAGAGATGCACAAAGATGATCCTAAACTTACAGAATTCATCACAGAGTCCATTTCCTTAAATGATCAACTATTGCAGCAACAGGAAATATTATGCCAAAGAATATAATAGTGGAACTCTTATTGTGAAATAAGTGATAAAATCACTAATCAAGTCGTAGAACTACGACTTGATTATGATTTAATTAGTAAAAGAGTTACAGAATATTTGGCTTGGAAAGAAACAGAGGAGGGGAAAAGAGCAGGTGCACCAATAATCAATGACAATCACAAAGAAATGCTCTTTAACAATTGGGATGCACAAATCAGGAAAGCAGAGCAAGCGGCAGAAGAAGCAGCCTCAACAACAAACAATGTTATTGACTGTATAAATGAAAATTTTCACAAGGCAAATTTAATCTCAGAAAACACTCCAGGGTATCTACCAAAAGCACAACAACTATAGACAGACTAGAGATAGAAGGCTCAAGAAAAGGCAGAATCAATCAAAAGATTAACTAAGTTGAATTGGGATTCTTACTGGGCGTTTTTGGTAAAACCACACAGCCAGTGCATGACTCTCAAATGCATCATTAATTATGCCAAGAAGATGGTGCTAGCTCTTGCCGATTCCATTTTCACAGGACAGTTAAAATTAGAAGTCGGCTAGCCTATTCTTCTCAAACAACTGCTAAACACTTGCAATTTCAAAGAACAGATTCACAAATAGTTAGTTGTTAGTTTTAATTTTAGATTTAGTATTAATTTTGCTTTATTTTTGCCGAGAAAAAGGATGGTCATTTCAACCGTATCCTACATTTTTGTAATAAATTATTTTTAGATTTAGTTAGTAGTATTTAAACCCTTCTCATGCATTTAGAGAAGGGTCCTGAAATTGGTCAAAAGCTTGTCCTCAGAACATGCACTTTTGCACCCTCTGAGGAGGTTTTGATAAATGAATGGAATAGGATTTATTGATGTCTGCGTTTAATATCTACTACTGATGTTGCACTTTTGTACTCTTAGTGGATGTTGGATCAAGAAGAGATAAGTCATTATTGCTTGAAGCTCATGAGTAGAACTAGTTATAAATGGTACTTTTATCTCTTAACTAATTTTGCCCTTGTGTTAAAGTGATATTTATGTTTAGCTGTTTATATATTGATGCTTGAATTCTTGAGTTATCATTTGGCACTTTTGTACGGTGATAGCTATTTATTTATGCTTAATGTATGAATAGCTTATTATGCGATATGTTTTTCACAACTATTTCGTCTAACTTTTTATACGAAGTGGTTTATCTTTATTGAATTCTTTTCTTATAACAGTTGAATGATATTTATTACCAATTGTTATTTGAAATCATTTTAGATCGCATAACAGAAATACTACATCCTAGGTTAATATAGAATTAGATATTTCTGTTTATTAGAATACAATTTCATGTTATTAGATTAGAGTTAGAATAAAAGCATTTCATTTAGGAACTTTTAGAAAGGAAATATCAATTCTCAACACACACACACATATTGGGAAATTGGTCCCATTACTCCCAGTCGGACCCACTATACCAAACGGAAAAGGAGCTGCCAACCAAGGTCTGGACCGAGTGGGTATCCCCCTTGTTGTAGACCCGATTTTCGGGGCTTCAACATATTTGGCGCTAGAAGGAGGGAACCAAACTATGAATGGAAAGTAAGTCAAAATCTAAATACCATTCTGAGAGTAAATCATGCTCACCATCTTCCCGGACTTCCCCATCACACTTAGATTCTTTAAATCTAGAGCCAGAAGTCGAAAGAACAACAGCCACTGCCACAAATCCTAACTTTTCAGAAGAATCTACTATTGAACCTCCTGAAGTTGAATCTTTGATTCATAAACTTCAGCGATTTTCAATATCACCTCAAAGGTCTGATAAATCTCAAGGCAATGTGACTTCGCAATATAAACCTGCTCATCCTCTTACCAGATCACAGAGTGAAAAGTTTGGCGTTCAACCAATCGAGTTACCTTTACCTACAAGGAAGAGATCAATGAAATAACCTAAAGGGTCTGATAGCGAGACTCTTTCATCATCATCATCCATCTCAACCTCTTCACCATGAAGTCAACCATCCACCCCTCCACTTCAAGTTATTGTCCATAAGTCCACTCAAACTTCCACCTCTCCTTCTCAAACATCTGGAATCATAATATCCTCATCTTCCCAATTGCAGGGATCATCTTCTACACTTTCCTCTGTTGGTAGTTCAGTGATGGCTCAATCTCCATGGAATAACCCAGGGGCAGTCTTAATGCCTGCACCCTTGAGTCAAATACCGGCCCATCCTGAAAAATGGATGCCCAAGTTTAATCCTGAAGTAGGCATGCTAGCAGAAGAACATATAAATAACTTTATGTTGTCCATAAATCTCAATGGAGTTACTAATGAAGACTTTGTTGTTTTAATTTTTCCCTATACTCTACAAGGAGCAGCCGGATCATGGTATTTCTCATTATCATATGGATCTATCACTAGTTGGGATATCTTTCAAGATCAATTTTTGACTAAATTCGATAATGACAGGTCTACAGCGACACTAATCAATGACCTGTCTAATCTTAGGGCCGAGTCAAAAGAACCTATAAAAGATATCAATTCATGTTTCAATAAAATGTTAAATAAAATTCCTACTGCTTCCAAGCCTAGTGAAGAAGTGCGAAGTGAATGGTACATTTCTGCATTACCATCAAACCTAGCAATCTTCGTTGATAGGGCTAACAAAAAAACTTTAGCTGACAATATGAAGGAAGCAATAGCGGTAGAGAAACATATCATAGCCCTAGAAAAGAAAATTGCGATAGAGGAATGAAAATCCAAGAAGGTTACTTTTAAGGAAGATCCTAAGAAAAAATAATCGAAAGATCCATTCAATTTAGAAGGATTGCAGAAAGTTCTGAAAACCATGTCCAACGAAATGATTGACATTAAGAAACAAGTGGTAGAAACATCTTCTAAAAAACCATTCAAGCCTTATAGAATAAATCCTTAGACCGATTCAAAACCGCCAAATGCTATCACAAATGCTGAATCAGAAGAAGTAGAAGAGGAGACTACTACTGAAGAAACTACTGATGAAGAAGAAGTTGTAGAGGTACAAGTTATGTGGGATTTCATCCTCCCAGATGAAGAAGATCAAGAGGCATTCCCAGTTAACACTCGAAGTAGAAATCAACTTGATCCCCCTCAACCTACTCCTAAGCCAAAGAGCGCAAGCTCAATGACTAAAGATAAAGTCGCAGCCAAGAAAATGACATCTAAAGCGATTCAAACCAGCCCAGTTCAAACAGATTCATCGACTCCATAAAAAAAACTAATCGTTTCGGATGAAATGGAGTATAATATCATAGAAGACATGAAGAAGACTAGGGCTAACATCACTTTTTATGAATTGAGCAAGTTAAAACACCAGCAAAAGGTGCTTTTGAAAGAATTACATGCTGTACCAGAAAAACCTTTGCCTGAACCTGTAATCTCTCAAGCTTCCCACGAAATTGGAAGACCTCCAACTAATGTGATTAGTAAAGTTGATCTAGAAAATATCGCTTTAATTGGAGGAAGGTCGAGATCTCACACTCCCTCATTTCTTCTTACTTATGAAGTTTTTAATAAAAATTTGCATAATTGCTTGGTGGATTCTGGAGCTTCATCTAATATTTTACCAAAATCAATATGTGAAAAATTGAACGTTCAACCACAAAAATCTGTTGTACGCATAGTTCAGCTAGATTGATCGCAAGTTGAAGTTATCGGAGAATTAAATCAAGTTACCATAAGGTTTTCATCTAATCCAAAGGTATGTCAAGTTATCGATATTTTAGTTGTAGATATTCCAGAATTTTATGGCTTAATTCTTAGCATAGATTGGTCAGAAAAACTTCATGGATACTTTGCAACTGATTGGTCGCACATGTGGCTCCCTTACAATGGTAAACCAAATCAGATAAAGGTTGAATGAGAAAGACATCAGAAATACATAGTAACAGAACTGGAAGGAGAAAATGAACCGATAGCATACAACAATAATATCATTGGAAATTACTTAGTTGATTCTTTCTTAGGAAATTTTAATGCTCATATTTCACCTTACTTAGAACATTATGTTTTATCTCAAATAGAAATTTTTTCTCAAACGGATAGTTCTAAATGCATTAATTTTATTGATGCTCCTGTAAATAAATCTTTATTTTGGAAGTTATTTTTTGATGGTTCTAAGTCTAATGAAGGAGCAGGAGCAGGATGCGTGTTAATCAGTCCAGAAGGAAACAAAATTATGCTAACTTGCAGACTCGAGTTTGATTGCACCAATAATACTGTAGAATATGAGGCTTTAGTCCAAGGATTATACAAAGCAATTGGATTAAACATCAAATATCTACAAGTTTTTGAAGATTCTGAAATTGTAATCAGACAGGTATGCAATACTATACATTGTTTATCAGGTCATTTAAAGCATTATCAATATTTAGTTCAAGATCTGACTGAACACTTTATAGCATTTAATATTTCATCAATTCCCAGAATCCAGAATGTTAGTGCAGACCTCCTAGCCAATGTAGCTTCCAAGCTCATTCCATCAGAAGACTATAGCCATGATCAATTTTCAATCGAATTAATCTTTAGAACCTCGATTCTTGATAACATTACCAATTGGAGGATTTTCAACAATGATCCTGATATTGTAAACTTTCTCACATCTGAAGGATCTTACACCAATCAGATAATTGATGAGGACCAACATGACAGACAATTACAACAAGATAGCACTAATAATGCTATGCCAAAGTCAGTAGTGAAGTTAGAAGACCTTTATGATTTGAAAGATCGATTCAAAAGATCTACGAATTCAAAACTGGAAAGTTCAACTTTGAACTATGAATTAGTAAATCTAGGAACTGATGCCAAACCACAGAATATCAACCTAGGCCTTGGCCTAGCTCCTGAAGAAAAATTAGCGTATGTTCGTCTTTTGAAAAAATACAAAAGTGTCTTTGCTTGGAACTATGATGAACTTAAAATTTATGACACTTCTATCATCCAACATACTATCCCAATGATAAATGATGAAAAACATGTCCAGTAAAAGCTGAGAAAGATCCATCCCAACCTAGAAAACCAGATCAAATCTGAACTCAATAAGTTCTTGAAAGCCAAAATCATTTTTCCCGTTCGACATTCTAAATGGGTTTTCAATATGGTTCCCGTTAGAAAGAAGAATGAAGACATTAGAATTTGCATTGACTTTTGAAATCTTAACAAAGCCTACCAAAAAGATAATTTTCCTTTGCCTCCCATGGAGCAAATATTGCAGGTAGTCGTAGGATCAGAATTAATGTCCTTCTTAGATGGTTTCTCTGGCTACAACCAAGTGTTAGTCCATCCCGATGATCAATTGAAAACTACATTCAGAACTAAATGGGGCACTTACGCATATCAAAAGATGCATTCTAGTCTGATCAACACTGGTGCCACATTTCAGAGAGCCATGGACATCGCATTCAAGGGATTAGTTAACAAATCAGTGGTAATTTACTTGGATGATATAACTGTGTATTCCAAGAAATGAAGTAATCATTTTAGATATTTGAAATAGATCTTCCAACGTTGTCAAAGGTATGGGATTTCACTTAACCCGAAAAAGTCCTTTTTTGCATTAAGTGAAGGAAAACTTCTTGGATTCATAGTGTCAAAATCTGGAATTCATATTGATCCTGACAGAATCAAGGAGATTTATGAAATACCCTTACCTCATAACAAGAAAGCTATGCAATCTTTCCTTGGCCAAATTAATTTTGTAAAGAGATTTGTACCAGATTTTTCAAGAATTGTATCTCCTTTACAAGCAATGATTAAAAAGAACTCAAATTTCAAATGGGGCCAAGACGAATATGAGGCATTCAATCTGATAAAACAAGCAATTGTTAATGCTCCATCTTTAGCAACTCCAAATTTTTTCAATCCTTTTATTTTATATACATTTTCCTCTGATAGATCATATGCTACAATACACACTCAAGCAAATCAAGACAAGGAAGAAGCCCCAATTGCTTTTTTCAGTTCAAATTTACAAGGAGCTGAATTAAATTATTCAGATGTAGAGAAACAACCTTATGCTGTTTTCAAAGCAATTAAATATTTCAGACCTTTTCTACTTAAAACCCATACAAAAATCATAGTATCGTTTCTAGCGGTAAGAAATATCTTAGTACAGAAAGATGTGGGTGAGAAAAGAGCCAATTGGGTTATTGCCTTACAAGAATATGACATAGAAATCAAACCAGCAAGTATTGTAAGAGGTCAAGGCCTTTGCAAAATGATAGCTTGAGCATCGCTTATTTCCGAGATACCATCTGCAGAGATACAAATGTATAAGGTAAGCCTAAACGATGTTGAATAATTATATGTTGATATCATATTTTATCTAAAGAATGGATATGCTCCTCCAAATCTCGATTACACCAAGAAAAGAGCTCTAAGGTTGAAGGCTAAACAATATCAGCTCGTGAATGATGTTCTTTTTAGAATAAATTATGATTATGTTCTCCTTAGATGTCTTGAGAAATCTGAAGCTGAAAAAGTCTTGCAGGAACTCGACGATGGGCCAGCAGGTGGACATTATGCTGGAGATACTACTGCACATAAAATCCTCTGCGCATGCTATTACTGGCCCACACTATTCAAATACTCACATAGCTACGTAAGGAAATGTCAAGTTTGTCAAACCACTGCTGGAAGACAAAAAAAACCATCATTGCCGTTGCAACCAATCAACATTAAGCAGCCTTTTGATCAATGGGGATTGGACATAATAGGTGAGATCGTTCCTCACTATTCTAAAGAACATAGGTATATCCTTACAACAACTGATTATTTTACTAAATGGGTAGAAGCAGTCCCTCTCAAGACAGCTAATGTCGAGCACATCAATGAGTTCATAGATCAGTTCATAATCACCAGGTTTGGTTTACCTTCTTCTTTAATGTTTGATAATGCATCGTATTTTTCTGGTAATGCTATGACTGAATTTGCACTCAAAAGGGGTTTTAAACTTAAATACTCTACCAATTATTACCCACAGGGGAATGGGTTAGCTGAATCCACAAATAAAAGCTTAATCAGAATCATTAAGCGAACCATTGATCAAAATAACAAAAATTGGCATAAGTCTTTAATATATGCTTTATGGGTAGATCGAATAATGCAGAAAGCCTCCATTGGCACTTCTCCCTTTAATTTAGTTTATGGGAAAGAAGTGGTTCTTCCAACTCATCTAGCAATTCCCTCTTTAGCCTTAGTTCAATATATTGATGAAGCACCAACTTCTTCCTTACAACTAAGGCAGATGGAAATAATTAAGGTAGAATAAAAATGAGAAAAGGCCAAAATAACTCATGCTCATCACCAAGCATTAGTAAAAGCTTCTTTTGATTCAAACATGATATCCAGAAAGGACTTTTAGATGGGAGATCTAGTTTTAAAATGGGACAAGGCTCATGAAGAAAAAGGGAAACATACGAAATTTCAATGAATGTGGCTTGGCCCTTTCCAAATTGCAGAAATCATAGGTCCATCTACTTTTATGTTATAGGATTTAACAGGAAAAAGAGAGTCTTTACCTATTAACGGACAAATCCTCAAAAAATATTTTCCATAGGAGATCATTCTTCTATTTGTAAATTAGTTTTCTTTATTTTTATAATAAAACCGGTTGTAAATGGTTACATTTGGAAATTCATGAAAAAGACACAAATTCTCTTTTAGATTTTGTTTTTTCACTTGTATAAATAGAATTCTTCTAGAAAATTGATCATTATTATTGAAAGATACAGTTAAAGGCTCTAAAACTAGAAATGATACTAGTTTCAACTTTGTAAATTTTGATAAAAACGACCTTTAGTGGGAAATTGTTTTATATCAGTTCAATAAAAAGTATCAATAACAAAACAAAGATTCTCTATAGAAAAGCTCTTTAAAAAAAATTCTACCATTTTCGTCCAGAGCTATCTTAAGGAAGCAATGACTTCCTCCCCACCTAGGAAATTACAACATTCAGGGAATAATCCAATGATACACTTTAACTTAAAGAGTAAGAGGTCTCATCACGAGCCAACTTATCAGGATCATAGATGTTATAGCTTGCTGACTTTGCCAATACTGCATACCACAACAGGGCAATGACTCAAGATTATTGCAATCAAAAGACAATGGGTCTCATCACGAGCCAGCTTGTTCAGCAAAGTTATAAATCAAGTGAATGGCACTGTCATAAATTGGCTACCAAACCAAGACATTGTTCTTTAAGAGTAAAAAAAAATAAAAATGAAAGCAATAAGTGTGAATATGGATTTCTCTTTGAAAATTGTATATTTCCCTAAGTAGGACACAGGATCATTGCTGGGTAACAGGTAACCCTGTCGAGGCTATAAACACCTGCTGGAAGTTGAGGCTCTACCTACGACAAATGAGTATATTTAAAACTGATTTACAAAGAAGTCTTTGTTTTTATCTTTATAAACCAAGTAATGACTGATGTAGATACAAGGACTAGCTTGAGGAAGTAAATAATCAAATTTGAATATAGAAGAAATGAAATATCATTAATAGATAAAAGCATAATGAACTTTGTATTTCTATAATAAAGTTTGATTTTATGGAAAATCTTCTGTTTTGAAAGTTTAGAAAATTCAAAAGAAAAGCAGAGATAACTGGTTCTTCCAAGTGAATCGCCAATTGTTGTGGCCAGCAACAACCCCCCTTCTTATTTAGTATTATCACTAATACTAAATAAGTGGGGACCCTTATTCAAAAAAAATTAAAAAATAGATTAAGTGCTTGTATTTCCTCTTTCAATAAAACTTAATATCATAAAATTAGGAAAATACCTCTTGAAAATTCTAAAAGCTTAAGTTTTATGATAAGATAGAATAAAATCATTCCTTGAAGGAATATCGCATCGCGAAAAGGGTAATGAATACCTCTTTACAAGCGGAATTCTAAAATTTTGATATCACGATGCGAAACTACGCATGAAAAACATTCATCACATCGCATGTCTCAAATATCACTTACACTGAAAAACTGCAAAACCGCCAATATGCGATGGCACTTATCGCAAATCACATGTCGCAGAAAATACATTAACGGATGATTGTCATATATTCCACTCCAGCAATTTTGTGATATTGTGACATTGCGATATTGTGATTTGCGATACTGCGATCTGCGATATTGCGAAGCAAATCGCAGATCGCCCTATCACAGATCCTTAAGGTTCGTTGTACAAATAAGCTTTCTCCATAAATCGATACCCCGTTATGCGCTTTAATGTTAATCAATGAATTGGTTGTCAATCATTAATGAAATATGGTATTGTTATGATCGAAGAGCTGTTTTACGTAAGGTGGTATATTTTATATGTCTTCGGCATTTAAAGCTTTCCCGTCACCTTTTTCCTATCATTATTCTCACTTCACTCATAAAATGCAGGAATGAAGAACAGAGATCTATACAAAATAATATTCCTGATATTATGGGAAAGAAAGACAAAGCTCTGAATTCCGAAGACAAAGAAATAACGCCCTTGTATACAGACACTGCATGTAACAAAGATGTCGGTATTACTACTTGGCAAGGCATATACAATCTTCTTGAGGAAGAGAATCCTAGAGTAATGGAGGTTACAGCTACTGCAGGCTCACACGGGTCTTCTAAGGCATCTATTACAGAGTTGGCTTGCTCGTTTTTGCACCGGATAGAAATGAGGCCCAAAATTCTTCCATACATGGACATGGTTAAATGGGTGTTGGATAACATTGATATTACAAACAGACAATTCAAGACTCAGGGTCAAGAACTCATTGGCTCATGCACTCCATAAGATCTGAGGCTCATGTCATTTACCCAAGCCACAGGCAACTTACAACAAACAGTTCATGGAGAAGTTTGCTAAAGAAAATGAAAACCTAGAAGAATGCACCAAAGACTAGTCAAGGAGAGGCGAACCACTAAAAAAGGATAAACATGGTATGTATAGTACTAGTTCTCTCACCTCCCCATATTTCTTTGCTGCTGCTATGCTCTGTAGGCTTTTTAGGAAGCCTGACATGAATAAATTTTCATCTGAATGGCTACTATTATTGAATGTCATTGTTAATGCTACTGTTGTGGACTGGGCTAAGATATTATCTGGTAACTTAGCCACAACCATTTTGAATTATCTGTCTAAACAGACTGTTTCTCAGATAATTTATCCCCCTTTTTACTTATCTGCATATGTAATGGATTCAATCTGTTATATTTCCAAATTTCATTTAATGGGTTGGAAATGGACGATTCAAGACCCCTTTCCTATTCATATTTATTATAAAGAATTGTGGGATTCAAAGTTCACTTCATATTTTTACAAGATTTGTCATGGAATTATGTTGTCCCTATACAAAATGTTGTATGATAAAGATGCTCCGAGATTTTCTCCTGAAGCAGAGGTAGATATTCTCCCTGTCGCAAGATTGTTTGGAGAAGAATTGTTTACGTATGTTATGGTATTTGGAAGTTTGGCTTCCCCTCATGTTTTACCTTTGTATGTTCCTGATAAACTCATGGCACAAGAAATTGCTTATCAAACCTGCAGAGAAGGAGGTTTGACTAAAGATTTGAAGGACAAAAAGAAGGCTATTTGGCCACAATTTCCTGTGGCCTATGGGGCCTTTTCACTATTTGATGTAGGACATGCTTTCAAATAAGTAAAAAACATAACATGTTTACAATTGTTCAAATTTCCAAGAAGACTGTTTGATCCTCATGATATTGCTAAAAATTTCACCACTGCAGTTAAAGGTAAGGTGATTTAGAAAGAAGATGACCTTTTTGATGACATGATCCAACATAAAGGGACACTTAAAGAGGTTCTACATTCATCTCAAATGTGATTTCCTCCAGCAGAATTTCAAGAATTCAAGATGTACAGAGAAAGAAGGTTAACTACTATCCCTTTGGATAAATTGCACTTGGAACCCTTAAGGGAACCAACTCCTAGTATTAGTCTCAGTGGAAGTTCATGCACAGACAGATCTAAATCTAAGTCCAGGAGAGAAACGTCAGAACACTATAAGAGGTCTGAAAATGACCATGATAAAAGTGAAGGGTCAGTAAGGGATACTGCCCAGTCAAAGGAGCTCCCCCAGCAACAGGTTTTGATCTCTCCACAGCTAAATCCTCTCCCTCTCATCATCCAGCAATCATCAGTCAGAACCGAGCTAGATAAAGAATGGGAAACATTCAATGATTTGATCAATATTGAAGGACAGAACGCACAGACTCCTGTGAGTAATGTACAGACGACAAAAGATATAGTCACAGGAATAACTAGTAATGTCGCAAAAACGAAACATATTCCCATTACCCCATCCTCTGAACTTATGCTCAAAATAGAGGAAATTCATCCTCTTGATGTATTTTATAGTCCGCAACACAAGGCAGTAGTAAGAAGACAAAGAAAGAAAAGAAAATTGGAAAATGTGCTCTCTCATGATGCAGAACAATTAGATATCCTATGGCAAGATCCTACCACTGATCCCACTGAAAATCTCACCACATTATCTCAGATCACAGGAGCATATGTCTCTGCGGCCATTGATAAATCATCTGAGGTATGGAAATTACTGAATGATAAAGAAGATCAAGTACAGGTTTTGCAACAACAACTGCAACAAGCCAACGTTAACAATGAAGCACAGAAACAACTTGAAAAATTACAGCAGGACTTCCAACAAATGCAGATAGGATACTAGAAAAATTTTGCTGAAAAATAAAAACAGTTACAGGTTATGTAAGAGATGCACAAAGATGATCCTAAGCTTACAAAATTCATCACAGAGTCCATTTCCTTAAATGATCAACTACTGCAGCAACAGGAAATATTATGCCAAAGAATATCACATTGGAACTCTTATTGTGAAATAAGTGATTAAATCACTAATCAAGTCGTAGAATTACGACTTGATTATGATTTAATTAATAAAAGAGTTACAAAATATTTGGCTTGGAAATAAACAGAGGAGGGGAAAAGAGCAGGTGCACCAATAATCAATGACAATCACAAAGAAATTCTCTTTAACAATTGGGATGCACAAATCAGGAAAGCAGAGCAAGCAGCAGAAGAAGCAGCCTCAGCAGCAAACAATGTTATTGACTGTATAAATATAAATTTTCACAAGGCAAATTTAATCTCAGAAAACACTCCAGGGTATCTACCAAAAGCACAACAACTACAGATAGACTGGAGACAGAAGGCTCAAGAAAAGGAAGAATCAATCAAAAGATTAACTAAGTTGAATTGGGATTCTTACTGGGCGTTTTTGGTAAAACCACATAGCCAATGCATGACTCTCAAATGTATCATTAATTCTGCTGAGAAGATGGTTCCAGCTCCTGCCGATTCCATTTTCACAGGACAGTTAAATTCAGAAGTCGGCCAGCCTATTCTTCTCAAACAAATGTTGAATGCTTGCAATTTGAAAGAACAGATTCACAAATAGTTAGTTGTTAGTTTTAATTTTAGATTTAGTATTAATTTTGCTTTATTTTTGCCTAGAAAAAGGACGTTCATTTAAACCGTATCCTACATTTTTGTAATAAATTATTTTTAGATTTAGTTAGTAGTATTTAAACCCTTCCCATGCATTTAGAGAAGGGTCCTGAAATTTCTCAAAAACTTGTCCTCAGAACGTGCACTTTTGCACCCTTCGAGGAGGTTTTGATAAATGAATGGAACAAGATTTATTGATATCTGCGTTTAATATCTACTACTGATGTTGCACTTTTGTACTCTTAGTGGATGTTGGATCAAGAAGAGATAAGTCATTATTGTTTGAAGCTCATGAGTAGAGCTAGTTATAAATGGTACTTTTATCTCTTAACTATTTATGCCCTTGTGTTAAAGTGATATTTATGTTCAGTTGTTTATATATTGATGCTTGAATGCTTGAGTTATCATTTGACACTTTTGTACAGTGATAGCTATTTATTTATGCTTAATGTATGAATAGCTTATTATGCGATATGTTTTTCACAACTGTTTCGTCTAACTTTTTATACGAAGTGGTTTATCTTTATTGAATTCTTTTCTTATAACAGTTGAATGAGCTTTATTACCAATTGTTATTTGAAATCATTTTAGATTGCATAACAGAAATATTACATCCCGGGTTAGTAGAGAATTATATATTTTTGTTTATTAGAATACAATTGCATGTTATTAGATTAGAGTTAGAATAAAAGCATTTCATTTAGGAACTTTCAGAAAGGAAATATCAATTCTCAATACACACACACATATTGGGAAACTGGTCCCATTATCCCTAGTCGGACCCACTATACCAAACAGAAAAGGAGCTGCCAACCAAGGTTCGGACCAGGTGGGTATGCCCCTTGTTGTAGACCCGATTTTTGGGGCTTCAACATATTTGGCGCTAGAAGGAGGGCACCAAACTATGAATGGAAAGTAAGTCAAAATATAAATACCATTCTGAGAGTAAATCACCCTCACCATCTTCCCCGACTTCCCCATCGCACTTAGAATCTTTAAATCTAGAGCCAGAAGTCAAAATAACAACAGCCGCTGCCACAAATCCCGAATTTTCAGAAGAATCTACTATTGAACCTCCTGAAGTTGAATCTTTGATTCATAAACTTCAATGATTTTCAATATCACCTCAAAGGTTTGATAAATCTCAAGGCGATGTGACTTTTCAATATAACCCTGCTCATTCTCTTACCAGATCACAGAGTGAAAAGTTTGGCGTTCAGCCAACCGAGTTACCTTTACCTACAAGGAAAAGATCAAGGAAATCACCTAAAGGGTCTGATAGAGAGGCTCTTTCATCATCATCATCCATCTCAACCTCTTCACCGCGAAGTCAACCATCCACCCCTCTACTTCAAGTTACTATCCATCAGTCCAGTCGAACTTCCACCTCTCCTTCTCAAACATCTGGAATCATAATATCCTCATCTTCCCAATCACAGGGATCATCTTTCACACTTTCCTCTATTGGTAGTTCAGCAATGGCTCAATCTCCATGGAATAACCCAGGGGCAGTCTTAGTGCCTGCACCCTTGAGTCAAATACCGGCCCATCCTGAAAAATGGCTGCCTAAGTTTAATCCTGAAGCAGGCATGCTAGGAGAAGAACATATAAATAACTTTATGCTGTCCATAAATCTCAATGGAGTTACTAATGAAGACGCTGTTGTCCGACTTTTTCCCTATACTCTACAAGGAGCAGTCGGATCATGGTATTTCTCATTATCATCTGGATCTATCACTAATTGGGATATCTTTCAAGATTAATTTTTGACTAAATTGGATGATGACAGGTCTATAGCGACACTAATCAATGACCTGTCTAATCTTAGGGCCGAGTCAAAAGAACTTATCAAAGATTTCAATTCACGTTTCAATAAACTGTTAAATAAAATTCCTACTACTTCCAAGCCTAGAGAAGAAGTGTGAAGTGAATGGTACATTTTTGCTTTACCATCAAACATAGCAATATTCGTTGATAGGGCTAACAAAACAACTTTAGCTGAAAATATGAAGGAAGCAATAGCGATAGAGAAACATATCATAGCCCTAGAAAAGAAAAATGCGATAGAGGAAAGAAAATCCAAGAAGGTTACTTTTAAGGAAGATCCCAAGAAAAAACAATTGAAAGATCCATTCGATTTAGAAGGATTGCAGAAAGTTATGAAAACCATGTCCAACGAAATGATTGACATTAAGAAATAAGTGGCAGAAACATCTTCTAAAAAACCGTTCAAGCCTTATAGGAGAAATCCTTCGATCGATTCAAAACTGCCAAATGATATCACAAACGCTGAATCAGAAGAAGAAGAAGAGGAGATTGCTACTGAAGAAACTACTGATAAAGAAGAAGTTGTAGAGGTACAAGGTATGTGGGATTTCATCCTCCCAGATGAAGAAGATCAAGAGGCATTCCTAGTTAACACTCGAAGTAGAAATCAACTTGATCCCCCTCAACCTACTCCTAAGCCAAATGTTGAAAATGGCAACAAGAAACAGTGAAGGAGGCCTCCTGAAACATCTTTCCTGATCCTAGTTGGAAAGTGATCACCTAAACTAGGTGGGGACCACACATGTGATTTTTATCGAAAAGTCTATTTTTATACTATGTCTATTTTTAGACATATGGAGCATGGTCTAGGAGTTGCGGGATGTTATTCTTGGATGATTGGTCAAGTTGGTAAAAATAGATGGACATCTATTTTTAGACATATAGGTCGAAGTCTATTTTTGGACTGCCTGTCTAAAAATAAAACAGTCAAATATTATTAGCCCTTAATAATATTTAGACTATAAACATTATCTTATCCTCTTGGAGCACTTCAGTTTGATGCTTGGATGTGGCACATGCAGCTGACAGAAGGAAATTCGAATTTCCTATGGGTTAGTTGAGCTATTGCATGGTTGACTTTAGTTAGAACTCATGTGGCAGAGTTTGGTGGAATTGATGAGACAGTTGGTGGAGTTGTGTTCGGTTTAACTTAGTTGAACTAGTTGTATTTAGTCTAACTGAAAAATACACTAGTGATGAGTGGTGTGAATTAATTATTAATTAATTCACTAATTATTAACTCATTATTCAACTAAAGAACACATTAGTTAATAGCAGTGCATGGACAGTTCAGTGGAGACCAGTGTTAGAGGTGGGTGAAAGGGTGGAGTCTACTATCAGTTGTGACTATAGTGTGCATGAGATTTGCAAAATCATTGGAGGAGATTGCCAATGAGGATTGCGCAGTTAAAGCCAAGGGAATTCGAATTCATTCCATCCATTCTCTCATCTTGGATTGCGCAGTAGAGGCAGGCAAACAGTGGAGGAGTTTTGAACCCATGACTTGTTCAAAAACTGAGCTAGTTTGTGTGTAACTTTTGGAGACAGTACTGAGTACTTGTGAGGAGTATTGTACTGAGATTGTTACATGATTCTTCTTCATTATAATATACAGACAGTAGGGGGTTTTCAGCTGTAAGATTTCCCCGGTATACATACTGTGTTATATGTGTTGAATTTCTATGTGCGCGTGTGAATGTTTTCAATACCGCTTGTTGTTTTTATTTCCGCATGTGATGATTAATGCGTAGAAGAGATTATGTGTTATGTATGAAGATCAAATAGTATGTGACCAGGATAATCTCGGTGAATAAATCTTCATTATTCAGCAAATTTCTACATGGTATCGGAGCTATATTGATCATCAGATCTATTACGGTGATTACAAACTTATTTCGGTAGACAGAGTCTGTAAGCGGGCCAGGTAGCCTCTGGATCCATCCTTTCTCTGAAAGGTGATATATCCAATAAATGCCCCTACAGTCGGTCTCTGTGCTAGAAATAATTTTTTCTCAAGTGTAGATCAGAAGCGGTTGATTTTGGAGCTGTTGGAATTCGAATTGCAGAATTGTTTTCTTGGTGTCGAAAGAAAAGATGTCTTTCGTCGGATTGCGATTGGAGTATGCCTTGGAAGGCAGCTTGAATTATATTGCATGGAAAGATAGGATGGAGGTAGTGTTAGATGACAATGGGCTGTTGGAATTCATAGAGAAAGAAATTCCAAAGCCTACTTCTACGGATGCTATTGTGATTGAAGCTTGGCAAAAGAAGACAGCAAGGTGTCGAAGGATTCTGTTGGAGGGCATGAAGGATCACATAGTATCCAGCCTGCATGGTAAAGCTTCTCCATTCTTGATTTGGAAAGCTTTGAAATAATTGTTCCAGAGAAAGAGTGACCAAAGGAAGTTGGAGCTCAAGGATAAACTCAGGAAAATAAATATGGAGAAGAATGACACTATTCCGGTATACTTGACAAAGTTTGTCCACTGCAGGGATGAACTTGGGAGTGTAGAAGTTAGTGTGGATGATGAGGAGCTGGTGAGATTGGCTCTCCTCGGGCTTCCGAAAAGTTGGCATGCATATCAGGACAGTGTCAATGGTCGGGAGAATTTGCCAGGATGGGAAAGACTGTGGTCTGATCTTGTGCAAGAGGAGATCTGGCGGAGTACCAGAGATGGATCTTCATCAAAGATATCTGATGAAGAAGATTGCGCTTTGGCTGCCAAAGAAAGGAAGGGGAAGGGCAAGGAGAAGGCTTCTCAATCCGATGTGGATGGTAAAAAATGTGATATGTCCAAAGTGAAGTGTTTTCACTGTCACGATCATGGGCATTACGCCACAAATTGTCCACAGAAGAAGAAGAGCAAGCAGGCTGCTGGAGCTGCAGCTGGTGAGGCTCTTGCCTCGCAATTTGAGCTGGACTTCTCATTGATCGCATGCATGGTGTCTAGTGCATTGGGATTAGGGTGGTATTTTGATAGTGGCGCTTCCTTTCACATGACGGGAGATGCAAATTTGTTCAGTGACTTGGTGGAGAAAGGTCTCCAGATGCATGTTGAGTTGGGCGACGGTGGACGATACAATGCGACCGACATTGGTACCATAACCTTTCAGAGGGAGTCAGGTAAATTAATTCTTTTACAAGATGTATTGCATGTACCAGGTCTAACAAAGAATTTAATCTCATTCGCAATGTTAGAGGATAAAGGGTATGAAGTTGTCTTCAGAGAAGGAAAATTTTTCCTTCGGCACAAGGCAACGGGACAAGTCAAGAAGGTTGGGATTCGGGAAAAGAATCTCTACAGACTTGAAGTAGATGGGATGTCTACAGAGCTTCCTACTGTTGGGAAGCAGGAGAAATACATGCAACTGATGCTTGAGAGGGAGTAAGTTTTGCATGCAGGTGATAGTGAACTTCGGGATGTGGAGCAGCCACAAGAGGATCATGGAATGGAAGAAACCACTCATGCAGAGAAATTTCATGCCAGATGGGAAGAGGGAGTGCATGCAGCTATACCACCAGGTGAGAGGTGGGGCAACATGCATGATTAATCCCAAGAGGAGATTTCTCGGCAGGATTCATGAGATGGTGTGGATCTCATGAGTTGAACCTGGCTACGAGGTGCCCCCAGCGCAGCAGTAGCAGATCGGTTGGATTGATGCAGGCAGATCAAAGTGACAGTGTCAGATACTGGAGCACGGATCACAGTTGACAGCAAGTGCAGAGTGCATGGGTGCATGAGTTCAACAACGCAGTGGTTCCTAATGACATGTGCAGTTGGCACCAGCAGAAGTCGAAGACTTTGATAGATGCATCAGACAGATTGAGTTGTTTGGAGCCTATTCAGTTTCGAAGATGTTGCATGAAAAGAGTGCATGGCGCATGCATGGAGTTGCATGGTGCATGCATTAGTTTTCATGGCGCATGCAAAGGGTGCATGGCGAATGCATGGAGTTGCATGTTGCATGCATGGAGTTGCATGGCACTTGTGAAGGTTGCAGGGCGAATGCATGGAGTTGCATGTCGCATGAAAAGAAATTCATTTCTTGTTGAGAGGGAGTGTTGAAAATGGCAACAAGAAACAGTGAAGGAGGCCTCCTGAAACATCTTTCCTGATCCTAGTTGGAAAGTGATCACCTAAACTAGGTGGGGACCACACATGTGATTTTTGTCGAAAAGTCTATTTTTAGACTATGTCTATTTTGGGACACATGGAGCATGGTCTAGGAGTTGTGGGATGTTATTCTTGGATGATTGGTCAAGTTGGTAAAAATAGATGGACATATATTTTTAGACATACAGGTCGAAGTCTATTTTTAGACTGCCTGTCTAAAAATAGAACAGTCAAATATTATTAGCCCTTAACAGTATTTATAATATAAACATTATCTTATCCTCTTGGAGCACTTCAGTTTGATGCTTGGATGTGGCAAATGCAGCTGACAGAAGGAAATTCGAACTTCCTATGGGTTAGTTGAGCTATTGCATGGTTGACTTCAGTTAGAACTCATGTCGCAGAGTTTGGTGGAGTTGATGAGACAGTTGGTGGAGTTGTGTTCGGTTTAACTTAGTTGAACTAGTTGTATTTAGTCTAACTGATAAATACACTAGTGATGAGTGGTGTGAATTAATTATTAATGAATTCACTAATTATTAACTCATAAATCAACTAAAGAATACATCAGTTAACTGCAATGCATGGACAGTTCAGTGGAGACCAGTGTTAGAGGTGGGTGAAAGGGTGGAGTCTACTATCAGTTGTGACTATAGTGTGCATGAGATTTGCACAATCATTGGAGGAGATTGCCAATGAGGATTGCGCAGTTAAAGCCAAGGGAATTCAAATTCATTCCATCCATTCTCTCATCTTGGATTGTGCAGTAGAGGCAGAAAAACAGTGGAGGAGTTTTGAACCCGTGACTTGTTCAAAACTGAGCTAGTTTGTGTGTAACTTTTGGAGACAGTACTAAGTACTTGTGAGGAGTATTGTATTGAGATTGTTACATGATTCTTCTTCATTATAATATACAGATAGTAGGGGGTTTTCAGCTGTAAGCTTTCCCCGGTATACATACTGTGTTATATGTGTTGAATTTCTATGTGCGCATGTGAATGTTTTCAATACCGCTTGTTGTTTTTATTTCCGCATGTGATGATTAATGCATAGAAGAGATTATGTGTTATGTATGAAGCTCAAATATTATGTGACCAGGATAATCTTGATGAATAAATCTTCATTATTCAGCAAATTTCTACACCAAAGAGCGCAAGCTCAATGACTAAAGATAAAGTCGCAACCAAGAAAATGACATCTAAAGCGATTCAAACCATCCCAGTTCAAATAGATTCATCAACTCCATGAAAAATGCTAATCGTTTCGGATGAAATGGAGTATAATATCATATAAGACATGAAGAAGACTAGGGCTAACATCACTTTTTATGAATTGAGAAAGTTAAAACACAAGCAAAAGGTACTTTTGAAAGAATTACATGCTGTACCAGAAAAACCTTTCCCCGACCCTGTAATCTCTCAAGATTCCCATGAAATGGGAAGACCTCCAACTAATGTGATTAGTAAATTTGATCTAGAAAATATCGCTTTAATTGGAGGAAGGTTGAGATCTCACGCTCCCCCATTTCTTCTTACTTATGAAGTTTTTAATAAAAATTTGCATAATTGCTTGGTGGATTCTGGAGCTTCATCTAATATTTTACCAAAATCAATATGTGAAAAATTGAACATTCAACCACAAAAATATGCTGTACGCATAGTTCAGCTAGATCGATCGCAAGTTGAAGTGATCAGAGAATTAAATTAGGTTACCATAAGGCTGTCATCTAATCCAAAGGTATGTCAAGTTATCGATATTTTAGTTGCAGATATTCCAAAATTTTATGGCTTAATTCTTAGCAGAGATTGGTCAGAAAAACTTCACGGATACTTTGCAACTGATTAGTCGCACATGTGGCTCCCTTACAATGGTAAACCAAATCAGATAAAGGTTGAACGAGAAAGACATCAGAAATACATAGTAACAGAACTGGAAGGAGAAAATGAACCGATAGCATATAGCAATAATATCATTGGCAATTACTCAGTTGATTCTTTCTTAGGAAATTTTAATGCTCATATTTCACCTTACTTAGAACATTTTGTTCTATCTCAAATAGAAATTTTTTCTCAAACAGATAGTTCCAAATGCATTAATTTTATTGATGCTCCTGTAAATAAATCTTTATTTTGGAAGTTATTTTTTGATGGTTCTAAGTCTAATGAAGGAGCAGGAGCAGGATGCATGTTAATTAGTCCAAAAAGAAACAAAATTATGCTAAATTGCAGACTCGAGTTTGATTGCACCAATAATACCGAATACGAGGCTTTATTCCAAGAATTATACAAAGCAATCGGATTAGACATCAAATATCTAAATTTTTTTGGAGATTCTGAAATTGTAATCAGACACGTATGCAATACTATACATTGTTTATCAGGTCATTTAAAGCATTATCAATCTTTAGTTCAAGATCTGATTGAACACTTTATAGCATTTAATATTTCATCAATTCGTAGAATCCAGAACGCTAGTGCAGACCTCCTAGCCAATGTAGCTTCCAAGCTCATTCCATCAGAAGACTATAGCCCTGATCGATTTTCAATCGAATTAATCTTTAGACCCTCGATTCCTGATAACATTACCAATTGGAGGATTTTCAATGATGATCCTGATATTGTAAGCTTTCTCACATCTGAAGAATCTTACACCAATCAGTTAATTGATGACGACCAACATGACAGACAATTACAACAAGATAGCACTAATAATGCTATGCCAAAGTCAGTAGTCAAGTTAGAAGACCTTTATGATTTGAAAGATCAATTCAAAATATCTACCAATTCAAAACTGGAAAGTTCAACTTTGAACTATGAATTAGTAAATCTAGGAACTGATGCCAAACCATAGAATATCAACCTAGGCCTTGGCCTAGCTCCTGAAGAAAAATTAGCGTATGTTCATCTTTTGAAACAATACAAAAGTGTCTTTTCTTGGAACTACGATGAACTTAGAACTTATGATACTTCTATCATCCAACATACTATCCCAATGATAAATGATGAAAAACCTATCCAGCAAAAGCTGAGAAAGATCCATCCCAACCTAGAAAACCAGATCAAATCTGAACTCAATAAGTTATTGAAAGCCAAAATCATTTCTCCCGTTCGACATTCTAAATGGGTTTCCAATATGGTTCCCGTTAGAAATAACAACGGAGACATTAGAATTTGCATTGACTTTCGAAATCTTAACAAAGCCTGCCAAAAAGATAATTTTCCTTTGCCTCCCATGGAGCAAATATTGCAGGCAGTCGCAGGATCATAATTAATGTCCTTCTTAGATGGTTTCTCTGGCTACAACCAAGTGTTAGTCCATCCCGATGATCAATTAAAAACTACATTCATAACCAAATGGGGCACTTACGCATTTCAAAAGATGCCTTTTGTCCTGATCAACGCTGGTGCCACATTTCAGAGAGCCATGGACATCACATTAGTTAAAAAATCAGTGGTAATTTACTTGGATGATATAACTATATATTCCAAGAAACGAAGCAATCATCTTAGATATTTGAAACAGATCTTCCAACGTTGTCAAAGGTATGGGATTTCACTTAACCTGAAAAAGTCCTTTTTTGCATTAAGTGAAGGAAAACTTCTTGGATTCATAGTGTCAAAATTTGGAATTCATATTGATCCTGACAGAATCAAGGAGATTTATGAAATACCCTTACCTCATAACAAGAAAGCTATGCAATCTTTCCTTGGCCAAATTAATTTTGTAAAGAGATTTGTACCAGATTTTTCAAGAATTGTATCTCCTTTACAAGAAATGATTAAAAAGAACTCAAATTTCAAATGGGGCCAAGACGAATATGAGGCATTCAATCTGATCAAACAAGAAATTGTTAATGCTCCATCTTTAGTAACCCCAAATTTTTCTGATCCTTTTATTTTATATACATTTGCCTCTGATAGATCATATGCTGCGATACTCACTCAAGCAAATCAAGACAAGGCAGAAGCCCCAATTGATTTTTTTAGTTCAAATTTATAGGGAGCTGAATTAAATTATTTAGATGTAGAAAAACACGCTTATGCTGTTTTCTAAGCAATTAAATATTTCAGACCTTTTCTACTTAAAACCCATACAAAAATCATAGTACCATTTCCAGCGGTAAAAAATCTCTTAGTACAGAAATATGTGGGTGAGAAAAGAGCCAATTGGGTTACTGCCTTACAAGAATATGACATAGAAATCAAACCAACAAGTATTGTAAGAGGTCAAGGCCTTTGCAAAATGCTAGCTAGAGTATCGCTTATTTCCGAGATACCATCTACAGAGATACAAATGTATGAGGTAAGCCTAAACGATGTTGAATCATTATATGCTGATATCATATTTTATCTAAAGAATAGATATGCTCCTCCAAATCTCGATTACACCAAGAAAAGAGCTCTAAGGTTGAAGGCTAAATAATATCAACTCGTGAATGATGTTCTTTTTAGAATGAATTATGATTTTGTTCTCCTTAGATGTCTTGAGAAATCTGAAGCTGAAAAAGTCTTACAGGAACTCCACGATGGGCCAGCAGGTGGACATTATGCTGGAGATACTACTGCACATAAAATCCTCTGCGCAGGCTATTACTAGCCCACACTATTCAAATACTCACATAGCTATGTAAGCAAATGTCAAGTTTGTCAAACCACTGCTGGAAAACAAAAAAAACCATCATTGCCGCTACAACCAGTCAACATTGAGAAGTGTTTTGATCAATGGGGATTCGACATAATAGGTGAGATTGTTCCTCACTCTTCTAAACAACATAGGTATATCCTTACAGCAACTGATTATTTTACTAAATGGGTAGAATCAGTCCCTCTCAAGACAACTAATGCCGAGCACATCATTGAGTTCATAGATCAGTTCATAATCACCAGGTTTGGTTTACCTTCTTCTTTAATGTTTGATAATGCATCGTATTTTTCTGGTAATGCTATGACTAAATTTGCACTCAAAAGGGGTTTTAAACTTAAATACTCTGCCAATTATTACCCACAAGGGAATGGGTTAGCTGAATCCACAAATAAAAGCCTAATTAGAATTATTAAGCAAAACATTGATCAAAATCACAAAAATTGGCATAAGTCTTTAATATATGCTTTATGGGCAGATTGAATAACGCAGAAAGCCTCCATTGGCACTTCTCCCTTTAATTTAGTTTATGGGAAAGAAGTGTTTCTTCCAACTCATCTAGAAATTCCCTCTTTGGCCTTAGTTCAATATATTGATGAAGCGCCAACTTCTTCCTTACAACTAAGGCAAATGGAAATAATTAAGCTAGAAGAACAACGAGAAAAGGCCGAAATAACTCATGCTCATCACCAAGCATTAGTAAAAGCCTCTTTTGATTCAAACATGACATCCAGAAAGGACTTTCATATGGGAGATATAGTTTTAAAATGGGACAAGGCTCATGAAGAAAAAGGGAAACATACGAAATTTCAACGAATGTGGCTTGGCCCTTTCCAAATTGCAGAAATCATAGGTCCATCTACTTTTATGTTACAAAATTTAACAGGAAAAAGAGAGTCTTTACCTGTTAACGGACAGATCCTCAAAAAATATTTTCCATAGGAGATCATTCTTCTATTTGTAAATTAGTTTTCTTTATTTTTATAATAAAACCGGTTGTAAATGGTTACATTTGGAAATTCACGAAAAAGACAGAAATTCTCTTTTAGATTTTGTTTTTTCACTTGTATAAATATAATTCTTCTGGAAAATTGATCATTATTATTGAAAGATACAGTTAAAGGCTCTAAAACTAGAAATGATACTAGTTTCAACTTTGTAAATTTTGATAAAAAACGACCTTTAGTGGGAAATTGTTTTATATCAGTTCAATAAAAAGTATCAATAAAAAAACAAAGATTCTCTATAGAAAAGCTCTTTCCAAAAAACTCTACCATTGTCATCCAGAGCTATCTTAAGGAAACAATGACTTCCTCCCCACCTAGGAAATTACAACGTTCAGGGAATAATCCAATGATACACTTTAACTTAAAGAGTAAGAGGTCTCATCATGAGCCGACTTATCATGATCATAGATGTTATAGCTTGCTGACTTTGCCAATACTGCATAGCACAACAGGGCAATGACTCAAGATTATTGCAATCAAAAGACAATGGGTCTCATCATGAGCTAGCTTGTTCAGCAAAGTTACAAATCAAGTGAATGGCACGGTCATAAATTGGCTACCAAACCAAGACATTGTTCTTTAAGAGTAAAAAAAAAAGAAAAAAAGAAAATAAAAATGAAAGAAATAAGTGTGAATATGGATTTCTCTTTGAAAATTGTATATTTCCCTAAGTAGGACATAGGATCATTGCTGGCTAACAGGTAACCCTATCGAGGCTATAAACGCCTGCTGGCAGCAGAGGCTCTAACTACGATAAATGAGCATATTTAAAACTGATTTACAGAGAAGTCTTTGTTTTTATCTTTATAGACCAAGTAATGATTGATGTAGATACAAGGACTAGCTTGAGGAACTAAATAATCAAAGTTGAATATAGAAGAAATGAAATATCATTAATAGATAAAAGCATAATGAACTTTGTCTTTCTATAATAAAGTTTGATTTTCTGGAAAATCTTCTGTTTTGAAAGTTTAGAAAATTCAAAAGAAAAGCAGAGATAACTGATTCTTCCAAGTGAATCGCCAATTGTTGTGGCCAGCAACAACCCCCCTTCTTATTTAGTATTATCACTAATACTAAATAAGTGGGGACCCTTATTCAAAAAAAATTAAAAAATAGATTAAGTGCTTGTATTTCCTCTTTCAATAAAACTTAATATCATAAAATTAGGAAAATACCTCTTGAAAATTCTAAAAGCTTAAGTTTTATGATAAGATAGAATAAAATCATTCCTTGAAGGAATATGTGCCAATATGCGATGGCACTTATTGCAAATCGCATGTCACAGAAAATACGTTAACGGATGATTGTCATACATTCCACTCCAGCGATTTTGCGATACTGCGATTTGCGATATTGCGAAGCAAATCGCAGATTGCCTTATCACAGATCCTTAAGGCTTGTTGTATGAATAAGATTTCTCCATAAATCAAGACCCCGTTATGCGCTTTAATGTTAATCAATGAATTGGTTGTCAATCATTAATGAAATATGGTTTTGTTATGATCAAAGAGCCATTTTACGTAACGTGGTATATTTTATATGTCTTCGGCATTTAAAGCTTTCCCGTCACCTTTTTCCTATCATTATTCTCACTTCACTCGTAAAATGCAGGAATGAAGAACAGAGAACTATATAAAGCAATATTCCCTATATTATGGGAAAGAAAGACAAAGCTCCGAATTCCGAAGGCAAAGAAATGACGCCCTTGTATACAGACACTGCTTGTAACAAAGATGCCGGTATTACTACTTGGGAAGGCATATACAATCTTCTTGAGGAAGAGAATCCTAGAGTAATGGAGGTTACAGCTACTGCAGGCTCACATGGGTCTTCTGAGGCGTCTATTACAGAGCTGGCTTGCTCGTTTTTGCACCGGATAGTGGGGAGGCCCAAAATTTTTCCATACACGGACATGGTTAAATGGGTGCTGGAAAACACTGATATTACAAATAGAAAATTCAAGACTTAGGGTCAAGAACTCATTGGCTCATTCACTCCACAAGATCTGAGGCTCATGTATCATTTATCGGAGCCACAGGCAACTTACAACAAACAGTTCATGGACAAGTTTGCTCAAGAAAATGAAAACTTGGCAGAATGCACCAATGACTGGTCAAGGAGAGACGAACCACTAAAAAAGGATAAACATGGTATGTATAGTACTAGTTCTCTCACCTCCCCATATTGCTTTGCTACTGTTATGCTCTGTAGGCTTCTTGGGAAGCCTGACATTAATAAATTTTCGTCTGAATGGCTACCATTATTGAATGTCGTTGTTAATGCTACTGTTGTGGATTGGGCCAAGATATTATCTGATAAATTAGCCCCGGCCATTTTGAATTATCGGTCTAAACAGACTGTTTCTCAGAGAATTTATCCCCCTTTTTACTTGTCTACATATGTAATGGATTCAATCTGTTATATTTCCAAATTTCCTTTAATGGGTTGGAAATGGATGATTCAAGACCCCTTTCCTATTCATATTTATCATAAATAATTGTGGGATTCAAATTTCACTCCATATTTTTACAAGATTTGTCATGGAATTATGTTGCCCCTGTACAAAATGTTGTATGATAAAGACGCTCCGAGATTTTCTCCTGAAGCAGAGGTAGATATTCTCCCTGTCGCAAGATGGTTTGGAGAAGAATTTTTTACATATGTTAGGGTATTTGGAAGTTTGGCTTCCCCTCATGTTTTACCTTTGTATGTTCCTGATAAACTCATGGCACAAGAAATTTCTTATCAAACCTGCAAAGAAGGAGGTTTGACTAAAGATTTGAAGGACAAAAAGAAGGCTATTTGGCCATAACTTCCTGTGGCCTATGGGGCCTTTTCACTATTTGATGTTGGCCATGCATTCAAAGAAGTAAACAACATAACATGTTTACAATTGTTCAAATTTCCAAGAAGACCGTTTGATCCTCATGATATTGCTAAAAATTTCACCACTGCAGTCAAAGTTACGGTGTTTTCGAAAGAAGATGACCTTTTTGATGACATGTTCCAACAGAAAGGGACACTTAAATAGGTTATACATTTAGCTCAAATTTGATTTCCTCCAGCAGAATTTCAAGAATTCAAGATGTACAGAGAAAGAAGGTTAACTACTATCCCTTTGGATAAATTGCGCTTGGAACCCTTAAGGGAACCAACTCCTAGTATTAGTCTCAGTGGAAGTTCAGGCACAGACAGATCTAAATCTAAGTCCCGGAGAGAAACGTCAGAAAACTCTAAGAGGTCTGAAAATGACCATGATAAAAGTGAAGGGTCAATAAGGGATACTGCCCAGTTAAAGGAGCTCCCCCAGCAACAGGTTTTGATCTCTCCACAGCTAAATCCTCTCCCTCTCATCATCCAGCAATCATCAGTCAGAATCGAGCTAGATAAAGAATGGGAAAAATTCAATGATTTGATCAATATTGAAGGACAGAATGCAGAGACTCCTGTGAGTAATGTACAAATGAAAAAAGATATAGTCATAGGAATAACTAGCAATGTCGCAGAAACGGAACATATTCCCATTACCCCATCCTCTGAAATTATGCTCAAAATAGAGGAAATTCATCCTCTTGATGTATTTTATAGTCCGCAACACAAGGCAGTTGTAAGAAGACAAAGAAAGAAAAGGGAATTGGAAAACATGCTCTCTCATGATGCAGAACAATTAGATATCCTATGGCAAGATCCTACCATTGATCCCACTGAAAATCTCACCAAATTATCTCAGATCACAAGAGCATATGTCTCTGCGGCCATTGATAAAGCATCTGAGGTACGGAAATTACTGAATGAGAAAGAAGATCAAGTACAAGTTTTGCAACAACAACTGCTACAAGCCAACGTTAACAATGAAGCACAGAAACAGCTTGAAAAATTACAGCAGGCCTTCCAACAAATGCAGATAGGATACTAGAACAATTTTGCTGAAAAAGAAAAAAAGTTACAGGTTATGCAAGAGATGCAAAAAGATGATCCTAAACTTACAGAATTCATCATAGATTCCATTTCCTTAAATGATCAACTACTGCAGCAACAGGAAATATTATGCCAAAGAATATCCCAGTGGAACTCTTATTGTGAAATAAGTGATAAAATCACTAATCAAGTCGTAGAATTACGACTTGATTATGATTTAATTAATAAAAGAGCTACATAATATTTGGTTTGGAAAGAAACAGAGGAGGGGAAAAGAGAAGGTGCACCAATAATCAATGACAATCACAAAGAAATGCTCTTTAACAATTGGGATGCACAAATCAGGAAAGCCGAGCAAGAGGGAAAAGAAGCAGCCTAAATAGCAAACAATTTTATTGACTGTATAAATGAAAATTTTTGCAAGGAAAATTTAATCTCAGAAAACACTCCAAGGTATCTACCAAAAGCACAGCAACTACAGACAGACTGGAGACAGAAGGCTCAAGAAAAGGCAGAATAAATCAAAAGATTAACTAAGTTGAATTGGGATTCTTACTGGGCGTTTTTGGTAAAACCACACAGCCAGTGCATGACTCTCAAATGTATCATTAATTATGCCGAGAATATGGTGCCAGCTCTTTCCGATTCCATTTTCACAGGACAGTTAAAGTCAGAAGTCGGCCAGCCTATTCTTCTCAAACAAATGTTGAATGCTTTCAATTTCAAAGAACAGATTCACAAATAGTTAGTTGTTAGTTTTAATTTTAGATTTACTATTAATTTTGCTTTATTTTTTCCTAGAAAAAGGAAGGTCATTTAAACCATATCCTACATTTTTGTAATAAATTATTTTTAGATTTAGTTAGTAGTATTTAAACCCTTCTCATGTATTTAGAGAAGGGTCCTGAAATTTGTCAAAAACTTGTCCTCGGAACATTCACTTTTGCACCCTCCGAGGAGGTTTTGATAAATGAATGGAACAAGATTTATTGATATCTGCGTTTAATATCTACTACTAATGTTGCACTTTTTTACTCTTAGTGGATGTTGGATCAAGAAGAGATAAGTCATTATTGTTTGAAGCTCATGAGTAGAACTAGTTATAAATGGTACTTTTATCTCTTAACTATTTTTGTCCTTGTGTTAAAGTGATATTTATATTCAGTTGTTTATATATTGATGCTTGAATGCTTGAGTTATCATTTGAAACTTTTGTACAGTGATAGCTATTTATTTATGCTTAATGTATGATTAGCTTATTATGCGATATGTTTTTCACAACTGTTTCGTCTAACTTTTTAAACAATGTGGTTTATCTTTATTGAATTCTTTTCTTATAACATTTGAATGATCTTTATTACCAATTGTTATTTGAAATCATTTTAGATCGCATAACAGAAAGATTACATCCCGGGTTAGTAGAGAATTAGATATTTCTATTTATTAGAATACAATTGCTTGTTATTAGATTAGAGTTAGAATAAAAGCATTTCATTTAGGAACTTTTAGAAAGGAAATATCAATTCTCAACACACACACACATATTGGGAAACTGGTCCCATTATCCCCAGTCGGACCCACTATACCAAACAGAAAAGGAGCTACCAACCAAGGTCCGGACCGGGTGGGTATCCCCCTTGTTGTAGACCCGATTTTCGGGGCTTCAACATATTTGGCGCTATAAGGAGGGCACCAAACTATGAATGGAAAGTAAGTCAAAATCTAAATAACATTCTGAGAGTAAATCACCCTCACCATCTTCCCCGACTTCCCCATCGCACTTAGAATCTTTAAATCTAGAGCCAGAAGTCGAAAGAACAACAGCCACTGCCACAAATCCTGACTTTTCAGAAGAATCTACTATTGAACCTCTTGAAGTTGAATCTTTGATTCATAAACTTCAGCGATTTTCAATATCACCTCAAAGGTCTGATAAATCTCAAGGTAGTGTGACTTCGCAATATAACCCTGCTCATCCTCTTACCAAATCACAGAGTGAAAAGTTTGGCATTCAACCAACCAAGTTACCTTTACCTACAAGGAAGAGAGCAAGGAAATCACCTAAAGGGTCTGGTAGCAAGACTCTTTCATCATCATCATCCATCTCAACCTCTTCACCGCGAAGTCAACCATCCACCCCTCCACTTCAAGTTACTATCCATCAGTCCACTCGAACTTCCACCTCTCTTTCTCAAACAGCTGGAATTGTAATATCCTCATCTTCACAATCACAGGGATCATCTTCTGCACTTTCCTCTATTGGTATTTCAGCGATGGCTCAATCTCCATGGAATAACCCAGGGGTAGTCTTAGTGCCTGCACCCTTGAGTCAAATATCGGCGCATCCTGAAAAATGGATGCCTAAGTTTAATCCTGAAGCAGGCATGCTAGTAGAAGAACATATAAATAACTTTATGCTATCCATAAATCTCAACGGAGTTACTAATGAAGACACTGTTGTCCAAATTTTTCCCTATACTCTACAAGGAGTAGCCGGATCATGGTATTTCTCATTATCATTTGGATCTATCACTAGTTGGGATATCTTTCAAGATTAATTTTTGACTAAATTGGATGATGACAAGTCTACAGCGACACTAATCAATGACCTGTCTAATCTTAGGTCCGAGTCAAAAGAACCTATCAAAGATTTCAATTCACATTTCAATAAACTGTTAAATAAAATTCCTACTACTTCCAAGCCTAGCGAAGAAGTACGAAGTGAATGGTACATTTCTGCTTTACCATCAAACATAGCAATCTTTGTTGATAGGGCTAACAAAACAACTTTAGCTGACAATATGAAGGAAGCAATAGTGGTAGAGAAACATATCATAGCCCTAGAAAAGAAAAATGTGATAGAGGAACGAAAATCCAAGAACGTTACTTTTAAGGAAGATCCCAAGAAAAAACAATCGAAAGATCCATTCGATTTAGAAGGATTGCACAAATTTTTGAAAACCATGTCCAATGAAATGATTGACATTAAGAAAGAAGTGGCAGAAACATCTTCTAAAAAACCATTCAAGCCTTATAGAAGAAATCCTTCGATCGATTCAAAACTGCCAAATGCTATCACAAACGCTGAATCAGAAGAAGAAGAAGAGGAGATTGCTATTGAAGAAACTACTGATGAAGAAGAAGTTGTAGAGGTACAAGGTATGTGGGATTTCATCCTCCCAGATGAAGAAGATCAAGAGGCATTCCCAGTTAACACTCGAAGTATAAATCAAGTTGATCCCCCTAAACCTACTCCTAACCCAAAGGGCGCAAGCTCAATGACTAAAGATAAAGTCGCAACCAATAAAATGACATCTAAAGCGATTCAAACCAGCCCAGTTCAAACATTTTCATCAACTCCATCAAAAACACTAATCGTTTCAGATGAAATGGAGTATAATATCATAGAAGACATGAAGAAGACTAGGGCTAACATCACTTTTTATGAATTGAGCAAGTTAAAACACCAACAAAAGGTACTTTTGAAAGAGTTACATGCTGTACCAGAAAAACCTTTCCCCGACCCTGTAATCTCTCAAGCTTCCCACGAAATGGGAAGACCTCCAACTAATGTGATTAGTAAAGTTGATCTAGAAAATATCGCTTTAATTGGAGGAAGGTCGAGATCTCACACTCCCCCATTTCTTCTTACTTATGAAGTTTTTAATAAAAATTTGCATAATTTCTTGGTGGATTCTGGAGCTTCATCTAATATTTTACCAAAATCAATATGTGCAAAATTGAACGTCCAACCACAAAAATCTGTTGTACACATAGTTCAGCTAGATCGATCGCAAGTTGAAGTGATCAGAGAATTAAATCAAGTTACCATAAGGCTGTCATCTAATCCAAAGGTATGTCAAGTTATCGATATTTTAGTTGCAGATATTCCAGAATTTTATGGCTTAATTCTTAGCAGAGATTGGTTAGAAAAAATTCATGGATACTTTGCAACTGATTAGTCACACATGTGGCTCCCTCACAATGGTAAACCAAATCAGATAAATGTTGAACGAGAAAGACATTAGAAATACATAGTAACAGAACTAGAAGGAGAAAATGAATCGATAGCATACAACAATAATATCATTGGCAATTACTCAGTTGATTCTTTCTTAGGAAATTTTAATGCTCATATTTCACCTTACTTAGAACATTTTGTTTTATCTCAAATAGAAAATTTTTCTCAAACATATAGTTCTAAATGCATTAATTTTATTGATGCTCCTGTAAATAAATCTTTATTTTGGAAGTTATTTTTTGATGGTTCTAAGTCTAATGAAGGAGAAAGAGCAGGATGCGTGTTAATCAATCCAGAAGGAAACAAAATTATGCTAACTTACAGACTCGAGTTCAATTGCACCAATAATACCGAATACGAGGCTTTAGTCCAAGGATTATACAAAGCAATCGGATTAGACATCAAATATATAAAAGTTTTTGGAGATCTGAAATTGTATTCAGACAGGTATGCAATACTATACATTGTTTATCAGGTCATTTAAAGCATTATCAATCATTAGTTGAAGATCTGACTGAGCACTTTATAGCATTAATATTTCATTAATTCCTAGAATCCAAAATGCTAGTGCAGACCTCCTAGCCAATGTAGCTTCCAAGCTCATTCCATCATAAGACTATAGCCCTGATCGATTTTCAATCGAATTAATCTTTAGATGCTCGATTCCTTATAACATTACCAATTGGAGGATTTTCAACGATGATCCTGATATTGTAACCTTTCTCACATCTGAAGGATCTTACACCAATCAGATAATTGATGAGGACCAACATGACAGATAATTACAACAAGATAGCACTAATAATGCTATGCCAAAGTCAGTAGTGAAGTTAGAAGACCTTTATGATTTGAAAGATCGATTCAAAATACCTACCAATTCAAAACTGCAAAGTTCAACTTTGAACTATGAATTAGTAAATCTAGGAACTGATGCCAAACCACAGAATATCAACCTAGGCCTTGGCCTAGTTCCTAAAGAAAAATTAGCGTATGTTCGTCTTTTGAAACAATACAAAAGTGTCTTTGCTTCGAACTACGATGAACTTAAAACTTACGACACTTCTATCATCCAACATACTATCCCAATGATAAATGATGAAAAACCTGTCTAGCAAAAGCTAAGAAAGATCCATCCCAACCTAGAAAACCAGATCAAATCTAAACTCAATAAGTTATTGAAAGCCAAAATCATTTTTCCCGTTTGATATTCTAAATGGGTTTCTAATATGGTTCCCGTTAGAAAGAAGAACGGAGACATTAGAATTTGCATTGACTTTCGAAATCTTAACAAAGCCTACCAAAAAAATAATTTTCCTTTGCCTCCCCTGGAGCAAATATTGCAGGCAGTCGCAGGATCAGAATTAATGTCCTTCTTAGATGGTTTCTCTGGCTACAACCAAGTGTTAGTCCATCCCGATGATCAATTGAAAACTACATTTAGAACCAAATGGGGCACTTACGCATATCAAAAGATGCCTTTTGGTCTGATCAACACTAGTACCACATTTCAGAGAGCCATGGACATCGCATTCAAGGGATTAGTTAACAAATCAGTGGTAATTTACTTGGATGATATAACTGTATATTCCAAGAAACGAAGCAATCATCTTAGAGATTTGAAATAGATCTTCCAACATTGTCAAAGGTATGGGATTTCACTTAACCTGAAAAAGTCCTTTTTTGCATTAAGTGAAGGAAAACTTCTTGGATTCATAGTGTCAAAATCTGGAATTCATATTGATCTTGACAGAATCAAGGAGATTTCTGAAATACCCTTACCTCATAACAAGAAAGCTATGCAATCTTTCCTTGGCCAAATTAATTTTGTAAAGATATTTGTACCAGATATTTCAAGAATTGTATCTCCTTTACAAGCAATGATTAAAAAGAACTCAAATTTCAAATGGGGCCAAGACGAATATGAGGCATTCAATCTGATCAAGCAAGCAATTGTTAATGCTCCATCTTTAGAAACACCAAATTTTTCCGATCCTTTTATTTTATATACATTTGCCTATGATAGATCATATGTTGCGATACTCACTCAAGAAAATCAAGACAAGGTAGAAGCCCCAATTGCTTCTTTCAGTTCAAATTTACAGGGAGCTGAATTAAGTTATTTAGATGTAGAGAAACAAGCTTATGCTGTTTTCAAAGAAATTAAATATTTCAGACCTTTTCTACTTAAAACCCATACAAAAATCATAGTACCGTTTCCAGCAGTAAGAAATCTCTTAGCACAGAAAGATGTGGGTGAGAAAAGAGCCAATTGGGTTACTGCCTTACAAGAAAATGACATAGAAATCAAACCAGCAAGTATTGTAAGAGGTCAAGGCCTTTGCAAAATGCTAGCTGGAGCATCGCTTATTTCCGAGATACCATCTTCAGAGATACAAATGTATGAGGTAAGCCTAAACGATGTTGAATCATTATATGTTGATATCATATTTTATCTAAAGAATGGATATTCTTCTCCAAATATCGATTACACCAAGTAAAGAGCTCTAAGGTTGAAGGCTAAAAAATATCAGCTTGTGAATGATGTTCTTTTTAGAATGAATTATGATTCTGTTCTCCTTAGATGTCTTGAGAAATATTAAGCTGAAAAAGTCTTGCAGGCACTCCACGATGGGCCAACAGGTGGACATTGGTGGAAATTATGCTGGAGATACTACTGCACATAAAATCCTCTGTGTAGGCTATTACTAGCCCACAATATTCAAAGACTCACATAGCTACATAAGGAAATGTCAAGTTTGTCAAACCGCTGCTGGAAGACAAAAAAAACCATCATTGCCGCTGCAACCAGTCAAAATTGAGCAGCCTTTTGATCAATGGAGATTGGACATAATAGGTGAGATCGTTCCTCACTCTTCTAAACAACATAGGTATATCTTTACAGAAATTGATTATTTTACTAAATGGGTAGAAGCAGTCCCTCTCAAGACAGCTAATGCCGAGCACATCATTGAGTTCATAGATCAGTTCATAATCGCCAGGTTTGGTTTACCTTCTGCTTTAATGTTTGATAATGCATCGTATTTTTCTGGTAATACTATGACTGAATTTGCACTCAAAAGGGGTTTTAAACTTAAATACTCTGCCAATTATTACCCACAGGGGAATGGGTTAGCTGAATCCACAAATAAAAGCTTAATCAGAATCATTAAGCAATCCATTCATCAAAATCACAAAAATTGGCATAAGTCTTTAATATATGCTTTATGGGCAGATCGAATAATGCAGAAAGCCTCCATTGACACTTCTCCCTTTAATTTAGTTTATGGGAAAGAAGTGGTTCTTCCAACTCATCTAGCAATTCCCTCTTTGGCCTTAGTTCAATATATTGATGAAGCACCAACTTCTTCCTTACAAATAAGGCAGATGGAAATAATTAAGCTAGAAGAACAATGAGAAAAGGCCAAAATAACTCATGCTCATCGCCAAGCATTAGTAAAAGCTTCTTTTGATTCAAACATGATATCCAGAAAAGAAATTTCAGATGGGAGATCTAGTTTTAAAATGGGACAAGGCTTATGAAGAAAAATGGAAACATACGAAATTTCAACGAATGTGGCTTGGCCCTTTCCAAATTGCAGAAATCATAGGTCCATCTACTTTTATGTTACAGGATTTAACAGGAAAAAGAGAGTCTTTACCTGTTAACGGACATATCCTCAAAAAATATTTTCCATAGGAGATCATTCTTCTATTTTGTAAATTAGTTTTCTTTATTTTTATAATAAAACCGGCTGTAAATGGTTACATTTGAAAATTCACGAAAAAGACACAAATTCTCTTTTAGATTTTGTTTTTTTCACTTGTATAAATAGAATTCTTCTAGAAAATTGATCATTATTATTGAAAGATACAGTTAAAGGCTCTAAAACTAGAAATGATACTAGTTTCAACTTTGTAAATTTTGATAAAAAATGACCTTTAGTGGGAAATTGTTTTATATCAGTTCAATAAAAAGTATCAATAACAAAACAAAGATTCTTTGTAGAAAATTTCTTTCCAAAAAACTCTACCATTTTTGTCTAGAACTATCTTAAGGAAAAAATGATTTCCTCCCCACCTAGGAAATTACAACGTTCAGGGAATAATCCAATGATACACTTTAACTTAAAGAGTAAGAGGTCTCATCACGAGCTGACTTATCATGATCATAGATGTTATAGCTTGCTGACTTTGCTAATACTGCATACCAAAACAAGGCAATGACTCAAGATTATTGCAATCAAAAGACAAGGGATCTCATCATGAGCCAGCTTGTTCAGCAAAGTTATAAATCAAATGAATGGCACCGTCATAAATTGGCTACCAAACCAAGACATTGTTCTTTAAGAGTAAGAAGAAAAAAGAAAAATGAAAGCAATAAGTGTGAATATGGATTTCTCTTTGAAAATTGTATATTTCCCTAAGTAGGACACAGGATCATTGTTGGGTAACAAGTACCCCTGTCGAGGCTATAAACGCCTGCTGGCAGCAGAAGCTCTACCTATGAAAAATGAGCATATTTAAAACTGATTTACAAAGAAGTCTTTGTTTTTATCTTTATAAACCAAGTAATGACTGATGTAGATACAAGGACTAGCTTGAGGAAGTAAATAATCAAAGTTGAATATAGAAGAAATGAAATATCATTAATAGATAAAAGCATAATGAATTTTGTCTTTCTATAATAAAGTTTGATTTTCTAGAAAATCTTCTATTTTGAAAATTTAGAAAATTAAAAAGAAAAGGAGAGATAACTGTTTCTTCCAAGTGAATCGCCAATTGTTGTGGCCAACAACAAACCCCCTTCTTATTTAGTATTATCACTAATACTAAATAAGTGGGGACCCTTATTCAAAAAAAATCAAAAAATAGATTAAGTGCTTGTATTTCCTCTTTCAATAAAACTTAATATCATAAACTTAGGAAAATACCTCTTGAAAATTCTAAAAGATTAAGTTTTATGATAAGATAGAATAAAATCATTCCTTGAAGGAATATCGCATCGCGAAAAGGGTAATCGATACGTCTTTACAAGCGGAATTCTAAAATTGCGATATCGTGATGCGAAACTACGCATGAAAAACATTCATCGCATCACATGTCTCAAATATCACTTACACTGAAAACCTGCAAAACCACCGATATGCGATGAAACTTATCGCAAATCACATGTCACAGAAAATACATTAACGGATGATTGTCATATATTCCACTCCAGTGATTTTGAAATATTGTGACATTGTGATATTGCGATTTGCGATACTGCGATCTGCAATATTATGAAGCAAATCGCAGATCGCCTTATCACAGATCCTTAAGGCTCATTGTATGAAGAATTTTTCTCCATAAATCGAGACCCCATTATGCGCTTTAATGTTAATCAATGAATTGGTTGTCAATCATTAATGAAATATGGTTTTGTTATGATCGAAGTGCCGTTTTACGTAAGGTGGTATATTTTGTATGTCTTCGACATTTAAAGCTTTCCCGTCACCTTTTTCCTATCATTATTCTCACTTCACTCGTAAACTGTAGAAATGAAGAACAAATAACTATATAAAGCAATATTCCTGATATTATGGGAAAGAAAGACAAAGCTCCGAATTTTGAAGACAAAGAAATGACGCCCTTGTATACAGACACTGCTTGTAACAAAGATGTCAGTATTACTACTTGGGAAGGCATATACAATCTTCTTGAGGAAGAGAATCCTAGAGTAATGGAGGTTACAGTTACTGCAGGCTCACACGGGTCTTCTGAGGCGTCTATTACAGAGCTGGCTTGCTCGTTTTTGCACCGGATAGCGGCGAGGCCCAAAATTCTTCCATACATGGACATGGTTAAATGGGTGTTGGATAACACTGATATTACAAATAGACAATTCAAGACTCAGGGTCAAGAACTCATTGGCTCATTCACTCCACAAGATCTGAGGCTCATGTATCATTTACCCAAGCCACAGGCAACTTACAACAAACAGTTCATGGAGAAGTTTGCTAAAGAAAATGAAAATCTATTAGAATGCACCAAGGACTGGTCAAGGAGAGATGAACCACTAAAAAAGGATAAACATGGTATGTATAGTACTGGTTCTCTCACCTCCCCATATTTCTTTGTTGCTACTATGCTATGTAAGCTTTTTGGGAAGCCTGACATTAATAAATTTTCATCTGAATGGCTACCATTATTGAATGCCGATGTTAATGCTACTGTTGTGGATTGGGCTAAAATATTATCTGATAACTTAGCCACAACCATTTTGAATTATCGGTTTAAACGGACTGTTTCTCAGAGAATTTATCCCCTATTTTACTTGTCTGCATATGTAATGGATTCAATCTGTTATATTTCCAAATTTCATTTAATGGGTTGGAAATGGACGATTCAAGACCCCTTTCCTATTCATATTTATCATAAAGAATTGTGGGATTCAAAGTTCACTCCATATTTTTACAAGATTTGTCATGGAATTATGTTTCCCCTGTACAAAATGTTGTATGATAAAGACGCTCCAAGATTTTCTCCTGGAGCAGAGGTAGATATTCTTCCTATTGCAAGATGGTTTGGAGAAGAATTGTTTACATATGTTAGGGTATCTGGAAGTCTAGCTTCCCCTCATGTTTTACCTTTGTATGTTCCTGATAAACTCATGGCACGAGAAATTGCTTATCAAACCTGCGGAGAAGGAGGTTTGATTAAAGATTTGAAGGACAAAAAGAAGGCTATTTGGCCACAATTTCCTATGGCCTGTGGGGCCTTTTCACTATTTGATGTTGGCCATGCATTCAAAGAATTAAACAACATAATATGTTTACAATTGTTCAAATTTCCAAGAAGACCGTTTGATCCAAATGATATTGCTAAAAATTTCACCACTGCAGTCAAAGTTAAGGTGTTTTCGAAAGAAGATAACCTTTTTGATGACATGTTCCAATAGAAAGGGACACTTAAAGAGGTTCTACATTCAGCTCAAATGCAATTTCCTCCAGCAGAGTTTCAAGAATTCAAGATGTACAGAGAAAGAAGGTTAACTACTATCCCTTTGGATAAATTGCGCTTGGAACCCTTAAGGGAACCAACTCCTAGTATTAGTCTCAGTGGAAGTTCTGGCACAGACAGATCTAAATCTAAGTCCATAGAGAAACATCAGAACACTCTAAGAGGTCTAAAAATGACCATGATAAAATTGACAGGTTAGTAAGGGATACTGGCCAGTCAAAGGAGCTCCTCCAGCAACAGGTTTTGAGCTCTCCACAGCTAAATCCTCTCCCTCTCATCATCCAGCAATCATCAGTCAGAACCGAGCTAGATAAAGAATGGGAAACATTCAATGATTTGATCAATATTGAAGGACAGGACGCACAGACTCCTATGAGTAATGTACAGACAAAAAAAGATATAGTCACAGGAATAACTAGCAATGTCGCAGAAACGAAACATATTCCCATTACCCCATCCTCTGAACTTATGCTCAAAATATAGGAAATTCCTCCTCTTGATGTATTTTATAGTCCGCAACACAAGGCAGTATTAAGAAGACAAAGAAAGAAAATGAAATTGGAAAACATGCTCTCTCATGATGCAGAACAATTAGATATCCTATGGCAAGATCCTACCACTAATCCCACTGAAAATCTCACCAAATTATCTCGAATCACAGGAGCATATGCCTCTGCGGCCATTGATAAAGCATCTGAGGTATGACAATTACTGAATGAGAAAGAAGATCAAGTACAGGTTTTGCAAAAACAACTGCAACATGCCAACGTTAACAATGAAGCACAGAAACAACTTGAAAAATTACAGCAGGACTTCCAACAAATGCAGATAGGATACCAGAACAGTTTTGCTGAAAAAGAAATCCAGTTACAGGTTATGCAAGAGATGCACAAAGATGATCCTAAACTTACAGAATTCATCACAGAGTCCATTTCCTTAAATGATCAACTACTGCAGCAACAGGAAATATTATGCCAAAGAATATCCCAGTGGAACTCTTATTGTGAAATAAGTGATAAAATCACTAATCAAGTCGTAGAATTACGACTTGATTATGATTTAATTAATAAAAGAGTTACAGAATATTTGGCTTGGCAAGAAACAGAGGAGGGGAAAAGATCAGGTGCACCAATAATCAATGACAATCACAAAGAAATGCTCTTTAACAATTGGGATGCACAAATCAGGAAAGCAGAGCAAGCGGCAGAAGAAGCAGCCTCAGCAGCAAACAATGTTATTGACTGTATAAATGAAAATTTGCACAAGGCAAATTTAATCTCAGAAAAAACTCCAGGGTATCTACCAAAAGCATAGCAACTATAGAAAGACTGGAGACAGAAGGCTCAAGAAAAGGCAGAATCAATCAAAAGAATAACTAAGTTGAATTGGGATTCTTACTGGGCATTTTTGGTAAAACCACACAACCAGTGCATGACTCTCAAATGTATCATTAATTTTGCCGAGAAGATGGCACCTTCTCTTGCCGATTCCGTTTTCACAGGACAGTTAAAGTCAGAAGTCGGCCAACCTATTCTTCTCAAACAAATGTTGAACACTTGCAATTTCAAAGAACAGATTCACAAATAGTTAGTTGTTAGTTTTAATTTTACATTTAGTATTAATTTTTCTTTATTTTTGCCGAGAAAAAGGACGGTCATTTAAACCGTATCCTACATTTTTGTAATAAATTATTTTTAGATTTAGTTAGTAGTATTTAAACCCTTCTCATGCATTTAGAGAAGGGTCCTAAAATTTGTCAAAAACTTGTCCTCAAAACATGCACTTTTGCACCCTCTGAGGAGGTTTTCATGAATGAATGGAACAAGATTTATTTATATCTGCGTTTAATATCTACTACTGATGTTGCACTTTTGTACTCTTAGTGGATGTTGGATCAAGAAGAGATAAGTCATTATTTCTTGAAGCTCATGAGTAGAACTAGTTATAAATGGTACTTTTATCTCTTAACTATTTTTGCCCTTGTGTTAAAGTGATATTTATGTTCAGTTGTTTATATATTGATGCTTGAATGCTTGAGTTATCATTTGGCACTTTCGTATGGTGATAGCTATTTATTTATGCTTAATTTATGAATAGATTATTATGCGATATGTTTTTCACAACTGTTTCGTCTAACTTTTTATACGAAGTGGTTTACCTTTATTGAATTCTTTTCTTATAATAGTTGAAAGATCTTTATTACCAATTTTTATTTGAAATCATTTTAGATCGCATAATAGAAAGATTACATCTCGGGTTAGTATAGAATTAGATATTTCTATTTATTAGAATACAATTGCATGTTATTAGATTAGAGTTAGAATAAAAGCATTTCATTTAGGAACTTTTAGAAAGGAAATATCAATTCTCAACACACACACACATATTGGGAAACTGGTCCCATTATCCCTAGTTGGACCCAATATACCAAATGTAAAAGGAGCTGCCAACCAAGGTCCAGACCGGGTGGGTATCCCCCTTTTTGTAGACCCGATTTTTGGGGCTTCAACAAGACACTAAAGATGAAGAACAAGAAGAAGAAGACCACACAATTATCTTTCTCATCCATTTTCTATCCATTATGTGTGTGTTTAACATGGTATTAGAGCCACGATGTGTGGCCTTCCCTGACTATTAAATTTTTTCTCTTCTTTGGATCCCAGTGAATATTGTTTTGTTGCACTCTTTGACAATAATTTTTTCCTCAGAAACTATTCTTTGCCATTACCTGCCTATTTTGGATGTTACAAATTAAATTTTTCTGCCCAAAAGGTTTTTCATCCTCTCATGCCATTTTTTCCTTTCTCCTAGTTAAAACTGTCACTGATCCAGGTGGGTATCGGTGGCCACCCACCTATTCCATTTGGACCAGCACCATCAATTCTTGCAGCTTTTCATATTCAGCACAACTTACTATTTTTAGCAGGTTTTTGGGTCCTCCACTCTCGGAGCCGTTTTGGGGGCTTAATGATCCAGGTGGATACTGGTGGCCACCCACCTATTCCGTTTGAACCCCCATCTCCAGTTCTTTCAGTTTTTAAGTTGCAACAAAACTTACTATTTTTAGCAGTTTTTCGGGTCCTGAACTTCCGGAGCCGTTTTGAGGCCCTAAACGACGTTTTTTGGGCATCGTTTTACCAGTGAATTTCATTGTATGAAATTCACCCCGAAAGTTGTGGTCCTCGGATAGATCTTTCTAACGAGCTATTGAGCGCATCAAACGGAGATCGGGTGCCAAAGTTACGCCCCGGGAAGTTGAACCACCAATTTACCCAAACGGGCGCCCACAGTTTTGGCGCCTCATCTCCTACGGTTAGGTTTTTGGACGTTTCAAATTCTACATTGTTTCTCAACAATAAATAGGCCCTCGAGCCTCATTGTAACACAGTTCAGAGGTCTATAGCCACCACATCTCTTCTCAGAGATTCGCTACCAGCACCCTAGCTATTTTCTTTTCATTATGTCTGTAAGCATATTTCTGTTGTTTGATATTAATGAAATGATGCATTATTTCCACTGCATCTCTATGTTTATGGTTATTTCTGTATTTTGTTGCGTTCCTGCATAAATCTGGATCAGTGGTATCAGAGCGGGTCTGCTCTTTCTTTGTTTTTCTTTGCATGTCCCCAACGCGGTCAGGGTATAAGGAGTTAGGGCTCGATCTGGTTGAACCCTTGCAAGATCAGCCTCGTAAACCCCGACGACCTCCCATGGCGAAAGAAAAGAAAGACGAGGGAGCAGGAGATCCTATCAAAATACTGCTCGAGGAGGCACTCGAGAAACAAAGGAACGCGATGATGGATAACTTTGCTCAAATCCTTCAACGACTGCCCACATATGGCGCATCTGCATCCAACAGCCACTCTGGAGGCGCCACTCCCTTCAAGGTACAGGTAAAATTTGACATTCCTATATTTGAAGGAAAAATAGATGCAGACGCTGTAGACAGATGGTTAAATTTTTTGGAAGGGTATTTCTCGGTCCATGACTTCTCTGACCGAGAAAAGATTATTTTTGCACTCCTCAAAGCTGCCCCCCATGTCAAAGACTGGTGGGAAACCTACCGTGAGCAAGAGGGCGAAGGGGAACCCTCTCTGTTCTCTGCCACACCCACTTGGAATTCGTTCCGCGATGACTTCAAGGAACAATATTACCCCGTGGGGAGCTATGAGGACAAATACATCCAATGGACCATGCTGCGGCAACAAAAGGATCAAGATGTGCACGAACTGACGAATCTATTCCATACCTTGCGCACAAAGTTGGGTATTAAAGATTCGGAGAGACATTTGGTGCTCAAGTACCGCGGCTGTCTGCACAAACACATTCAGGAGGAAATGGAGTTCCTCGACATTACATCGCTTAGCACGGCATATCGCTATGCCGCCAAGATCGAGCAGAAATTTAAGCAGAAGAAGCGAGACTTTGGATCTGCGAATCCGAAAGGTGCCCCCAAATCGAAGAACAAGGGGCAAGGCCAAAGCAATGCGACTCAGAACAACACCACAAATCCAAAGAAGGACACAGGGAAGTGGTGTGAATTTCATAACAGCCCCACTCACAGCACAAACGAGTGTCGGGCCAAACAGTCTTTGGTGGCCGAACTAAAGGCACCCGAATCAGATGCATTTTCTGATCCTGAGTTAGAACTAGACAAAGGCAATGACAAAGGGAAGCAGATCATTGATGCGGATCCCAGTGCCATTGTTGCCACCACCAAGATCCAGAAGGAGGGTCCAGAGGATCCAGAGGAGGGGGAGTGCCTCTTCCAGTCGCAGATGTGGGTAAAGGGTTCTCCGCTGCAATTTCTCGTCGATAGCGGAAGCCAAAAGAACCTAATCTCAGCAGAGGTCGTGAAGTGGCTTAGCCTACCAACCATAGCACACCCACAACCGTATACCATCGGATGGCTCCACCCAGGGAGAGATCTCTGCATCCGCCAGCAATGTCGCCTTCCGTATAGTATCAAGCCATTCACGGATGAGGTATTGTGTGATGTTGCTCCTCTTGATGTAGCTGATGTACTATTGGGCCAACCATACTTGTGGAGGCGACATGTTGTGTATGAGTCTAGGCCTCGTTCTGTTATTATTACTTTGGGAAATAACTTGTACAGGATACCGGAGGTAATACTGCCTCCTGCCATCTCTTTGACTACTGCAAAACAACGCAGTAAGATTGTTTCCCAAACCAGGAAATTCATTTTCCTTATGATTCACTCACAGGGAAAGAATAATATTGTGGCCACAACCTTGAAACAAGGCTCCCTTGCACGGCTGCAGCAGAAGGACAAAGTCAGGGAGGAATACGATGACAATTTCTCCTCACTCATAGAGGTTCCTCCACACTATCAGGAAAAGCACTCCATTGATCTGACTCCCAACGCACCACTGCCTGATGTTGCCATACATCCTCCAACTACACATACAGAATCCAAACATGTACTGTTTGAGGCTGATAAAGAAACCAAATTTACTAAATGCATCCAGCATGTCCACCCGCAGGTCCATGACATCTTCAACACATCTAATACTCAGTTCAATAGAATTTGCCTCATCTCATGGAGGATCTCAATGCAATGGGGAGCATTGCTTCCTAAGGAGGGAGGAATGATCCAGGTGGGTATCAGTGGCCACCCACCTATTCCATTTGGACCAGCACCATCAATTCTTGCAGCTTTTCATATTCAGCACAACTTACTATTTTTAGCAAGTTTTTGGGTCCTGAACTTCCGGAGCCGTTTTGAGGCCCTAAACGACGTTTTTTGGGCATCATTTTACCAACAAATTTCATGGAATGAAATTCGTCCTGAAAGTTGTGGTCCTCGGATAGATCTTTCTAACGAGCTATTGAGCACGTCAAACGGAGATCGGATGCCAAAGTTACGCCCCCGGGAAGTTGAACCACCAATTTACCCAAACGGGCGCCCACAGTTTTGGTGCCTCATCTCCTACGGTTAGGTTTTTGGACGTTTCGGATTCTACATTGTTTCTCAACAATAAATAGGCCCTCGAGCCTCATTGTAACATATTTCAGAGGTCTGTAGCCACCACATCTCTTCTCAGAGATTCGCTACCAGCACCCTAGCTATTTTCTTTTCATTATGTCTGTAAGCATATTTATGTTGTTTGATATTAATGAAATGACGCATTATTTCCGCTACATCTCTATGTTTATGGTTATTTCTGTATTCTGTTGCGTTCCTACATAAATCCAGATCAGTCACCTTATAGAGCATTTTACTAACTCTGCAAAGGGAATATCCTCTGACTGTATACTTGATTGTTTTAAAATTGCAGAGAAAAATGTTCTCAATCTATATGGGCATTGAATCTTCACCAGTGTAAGATGCGTGAGATGCATTGAACCTTTTGTGGGAGTTATTATGTGCATTCATTTATGGATATATGACCATGAAACCATGGCTCCTGGCACTATTGTTGAACAAGATCTTTGCATTCAAATACTAAGTTGTGCCTAAGCCAACAACATAAACACCTCCAAATTGAATTTTGGTGTCTCCTCCCACTGCATGCTTCCTCTAAACACCATGACTGCCCGATAGTCTCTCCAACCCTGCTCCTACCTCCCTCCCACCTCTGCACACTCAGCCCCTTCAACTCCAACAGTGCTCCTCCATTAGCTCTGCTCCCTTTTCTCCCTCAACTCACTCTCCCTCCTCCCCTTGCGCACTGCCTCTCCCTCACATCTCCTTGTCGTGGCCTCATTCTGACTCACCTCCTCCCCTCAGCACCCTCGCTCTCTCCTCTTCCCTCCCTCCGCTGCTCCCTCCTCCCCCCTCCCTCCGTTGTGACTATTTCTCCATCACAACAACATTCCCAGCTTTTGCAGCTATCATAGCCTATTCATCGTTGACAATGTCCATGATAACACCCCTTCTAAGCATTTGAGCCAAGCCAACCTTGACTGCATATGAATATTTATTTGATTCGGTTATTTCTACACCATTACGATAGACAATAACAACTACGTTGCTTGTTATTTCGAATCCAAATAAAGAACCTTCTAGATTTCGTAGAAGGCTCTAGTTAAAAGAATGAATCTTCAATATCTACGAATGAAAAGGTTGTAGAACCATAATAGAGAGAGAGGGTGGGGAGAAGAGGAGTCACAAAACCTTTGTTTCGCTTTGTGTTGGCTTGTGCGTAAGTGGGAGAGGGTTGAGCACAAGTGTGGAGAGAGGGGAAGGGCCAGTCTAGGTCCTTCATACTGTGCACGTCGGACCTATCAAAGTCGAGAATTATCAATTTGTCCCGCAGGAAAATCCTCTAGAGGTTGAGTTGATTCGATCTGGGGACTTATTGGGTGGATCTACAAGGTAAAGAAGCTGTTGATGGGAGCATGGAGAAGTATAAGGCAAGATTTTTTGCCCGAGGATTCTCACAGATCGAGGGGATTGATTATGAAGAAACCTTTGCTCCTGTCGCATGGTATTATTCGATAAGGACCATCCTTTCTCTTTCAACACAGATGGGTTGGCACATTCATCAAATGGATGTGAAGATTGCGTTCCTTAATGGGATCATTGAGGAAGAAGTGTAAATTGAGCATCCTGAAGGATTTGATATCTTCAGCAGCGAGTCGCATGTGTGCAGACTCAAAAGAGCGTTGTATGGGCTGAAGCAAGCACCTCGTGCTTAGTACACATGGATCGACAGCTATTTCACTGGACTTGGCTTCACCAAGAGTGAGGCAGTTGCAAACCTATACAAAATTATGGTGGAGAGTAAAATTTTAATCATTGCTCTTTATGTTGATGATTTAATACTAACGGGTGATGAGCGGTTGATACACTCATGCTAGGAAGATCTTGTAAAGAAGTTTGAGATGAAGGATTTGGGCCTCCTTCATTATTTCCTTGGATTGGAAATATGAAAGCGAGAAGGTGAACTATTTATGTCTCAAGGAAAGTATGCTTGGGAGATAATTGGTAAGTTTCACATGGAGGACTACAAGCCCATGGATACTCCTCTTCCAGGAAATTGGAGGAAATAGGATGCTACATCGACAGAGGTAGTGGATGCTACTGTCTATCGATAGTTGGTGGGTTTGTTCAAGTATTTAGTTAATAAAATATCAGACATATGCTATGCGGTGAACCAACTTAGTCAAGCGATGGTTAAGCCTACCAAGCTCTTTTGGAAGGTAGTCAAGCATGTCCTGCGATATCTCACGGGCACATCTAAGTATGGTTTATGGTATAGACAGATGGATGAGGTGAAGTTGCATGGCTTCATGGATGAAGATTCGGTAGGAAGCCCAATGGATAGAAAGAGCACATCAGGAGGGGTTTTCATTAACGGATCTACAGCAGTTTCTTGGTACAACAGGAAACAAATATCCATGGCACTCAGTTCAGCAGAAGCATAATACATGGCAGCAAGTCAAGCTACATGTGAGGCTATTTGGATGAGGAAGATCCTGGCTGGTTTGTTCAGTTCTCATTTAGATCCTCAGTGATACTTTATGATAATCAGAGTTGCAGTAAACTCTTGATTAATCTTGTGTTTCATGATAGATCTAACCATATATATATCCGGTATCATCATAGCAGAGATTGTGTGCAGAAAAAGATCATGTTGCTTCAGTACATTTCTACTGAAGATCAAGATGCAGATATTCTAATGAAGGCGCTCAGCAAGAGCAAATTTGAATACCATAGAGGCAGGATTGGGGTGAAGGATAATCCCTATATTGTTGAGAGGGAGTTTTGAGATTCAACAAAATGATGAGCTTAGTGAAAATTAAGCACCTTCATTAAGTGGGGCCTGTAGGCTATTTTTAGGTGTATGTCTATTTTTAGACATGGTGAGCATATTCTATAAGTTGCAGGATGCTATTTGTAAATGGTTGGTCAAATGTGAAAAATAGATGAGATTCTCTTTTTAGAATATTGGGTGAAGTCTGTTTATAGATCGTCAATCTAAAAATAGATGCATGTCGATTATTATTAGCCCTTAATAACAATCTGACAATAAATATCAACTTATTCTCTTGGAGCACTTTATTTCAGTGAATGGATTTGGAAAATTAGTGGGCTAAAGTAATTATGCAATTCCTAGGGTGGTTGGTGACTCATGCATGGAGGACTCAATTAGAACTGAAGTGGCAAAGTTGTGACAGAGTTAGAAGAGTAGTTATGGGAGTTGTTATTCAGTTTAACTCAGTTAAGTGAGTTAAGCTCAGTTGTGCTAGTTGTATCTAGTTTTAACTGAAGATACACTAGTGAGAGTTTAGTGAATTAATTATTTAATTAATTCATAACTAGAGACTCACTTGCAACTAAACAAATACAACAGTTAACTACTTGCATGTCAGTTCCAGTGGAGACCCAGTGGAGAGATAGGTGAAAGGGTGAGATGGACTATCTGTTTTGACTACAGTGATGCATTCAATGCATCTGACACACATTGGAGATGCCAATGAGGATTGCGTAGTCAAGGCAATACCAATTCGAATTCATTCAGGGATCTTCTTCAACAGGGATTGTGTAGTGGAGGCAAGCTGTCAGGAGGCAAGAAATTGGTGCATAGATATGAAAATTTCTGCATGATAGTGTGTAATGATTTTTGATTGTACGAAGAGCGTGATGTACTAAACTTTGTATGATATTATTACATGATCCATTGATATACATAATATATGATAGTTAGGGTTTTTAGCTTTAAGCTTTCCTGTTAAACAAATGTTTTTATGTGTGATTGATTTCTTCATATGTGTTTTGCAATTGGTGATTTAATTTCCACAAAGAATTAAGTGGAAGGATTATGTATTTAACATAATATTAATTTGTTATATCAGGGGAATCTGGTAATACTATCAGTATTAATAAATTTCTACAGGAATCGTTTGCCACTAAAGGAGAAGTGTCGTTTGCCACCAAAGGAGAAGTGTGTGCATTCACCATCTAGAAATATTTTTCATATAGCGAATGAAAGGCGTTAGGAGGTCATATCTCAGAATTCCTAATCAAGCATGTAGTGACTCAAAATATAAAAACATGTATACAGTGGAGGAAACATTAGGTAGTTAGAATTACAGAATTTCAAATCAAGCACATAGAGATTTAGAATTATGGAGACCATATGGAGCTATAGAGGACTTGAAGGGAAGTCACAATTATTCTGTTGTAATCGTATTGGGTGGAAAACAAATTTGTGAGGTCATCAATAACATCTGAGAGTATATCGTGGAGATATGAAATAAAATAGTGAAATACTAATTGATTCCAGAGATAAGCCTTGTGAAGTTAATGATGTTGTGGGAAGGTACAACAATTTAGTGCACTTTAATAAGGATCCTTTGAATAAAACAATAAGACAAACACAAGGGTTATCCCAACCACAGGTGGAATCTAGAAGGGAGAGGTTGATGTAGGCTTCCTTAATAGTGAGCCAGTTGAACACAAGGAAAATAAAGCGATAAATAGTAGTGAGTATTTAATTTATATAATAGTCATAGAATTTAGTAATTGTTATTAGTGGTAACTGTTGAAATGTCCAAGGGATAATTTGGAATATATTTTTTAGTATTGGAAGAATTGTTATTATTGGGGTCAAAAAGCCTTAATGAATTGTTAGGGAGGCGATACTACTTATCTTTTACAACTGTTGTTTATGATTATTTTTTAGTTACTATGCTTTGAATGATCATTGTGAAAAGTGTAAAGGTTTCTGTAATGTTCCTTAGAAATTAATTTCTCAAGAGACGAAGTATCCTATTGATTATCATAGGCTATATCCCTTGATAAAATGGAAAACCTAAAAATACCCAAATTTTGTGCAAATTTTTGGGTAGTTGGGAAAAGAAACCCAAAATTGGGGTTTGATGTGAAATTCACTCAATTAATTAATGAGAAAATTCCCTCAAGGAAATATATAAATTCAAGAGGGTTGAATTCATTTGTATCATCATTAGATTCGATATTTTATCTCGGTTTTCTCTAAGCTTGAAGCTCTAAGGGTGTTGAGACCCCATTTTCCTACTACTTTTGGTGGTTAAAGTTTCCACCCTAGTTATTAAAACTTCTATTTTATCTTTTGTTTTTCTCTATTCTAGTTAAGAAAATTCTTTGTGTTATCCCATTTGTCAAAAAAAAATTCCAACGTGTAGCAAGGTCTTTTGTGAGGTGACTGATCAACACCAATACTGGATTTTGAAGGTTTTGAAATGGGGTGGCATATTTGTTTTCTAATGTGACATGGTAGTTGGGATACTATGCACTCAATTCTGACATTTTCACTCAAGTTACATCCTCAACACTAGACCTAATCATAATACACATTTACCCCATCTAAGGTCATCTTGTGTAGTGCCCAAGAAAATGAATTTTATTTAAATACAACAAACCAATATGATATGACATAAGGTGTATCTAATTCATACCTAATGACTAGAGAGAGGCATCATCTTCCACCAAAGGAGAAGTTTATTCATTCACCATATAGAAATATTTTTCATATAGTGAATGCAATGTGCTAGGAGGTCATATCTCCAAATTCCTAATCAAGCATGTAGCGACTCAAAATCTAAAATCGTGTATACAATGGAGGAAAAATTAGGTAGTTAGGATTACAGAATTTTTAATCAAGCACGTATCGATTTGGAATTATGAAGACCATATGGAGTTATAGAGGACTTGAATGGAAGTCACAATTATCCTATTGTAATCGTATTGGGTGAAAAACACATTTCTGAGGTCACAAAGCACATCTGAGAGTATATCATGGTGTTTTTAGCCACCTATGAAATTTTTTATACCAAAAGGTGGCTAAATCATTTTTGGAGCCTTCAAGGAACAAATTTTAGTGCAAAAAGTGTTGGCTCTTGAAGACTCTTGAAGGCCTCATGCCTTTGTCGAAAATCTTCACTGCTGTGCCCATTGTGCACTCAGAAATTATGCTAATTTCCAAGAGAAACACTACTAAAAACCTCATCTTCCCTCTTCCCCTTCCAAGACTAACCTCATTTTTATCCCTTTATTTCCCACAAAAAATCCTTCATTTTCATATTTTTCCTCTTTTTCCCCTTCATCAAAACCCCTTTGATAAGGTTTAAGACCCCTTCTTTGCCTTATTGAAACCCTCAAAATCCTTTGAAAACCATTGAAAAGCTATAAAAAACCCATTTTCTTATTACAGACTTAAGCCCCCTTGGGCTAAGTCCAAAACCCTTCCCCTCCATATGCCCTGGTGCTGGAACCAGGCGCTAAGCCCTTTAGGCACTTATCACGTCGGAGGAAAACAGTGCACAAGTATTTTGCCTCACAAAGTTCTCCGATGTTGATTAGCCCTCCATTCTATTTTCCTCGGTCATATTATCTTCCATGCACCCAAAGGCCCCGCACAAGTGCTAATCCGTTTCATGAATATAAACCTCCCGGTTAAACCTTTGTTATATTAAATTTTTGGGTTTAAAATATTTTCGGTCATTAACTATTCAAAACCGAGTGGAATTCATCGCACCGCTTTTGAGAGGGAGGCGGTTTTTTCCATTTGGAAATGATGCCATTCACCGAATGACACGTGGCCCTAAGAAAATTTCAAATACCGTCCTCATTGTACGTTAAAAATAGGACATGGGCTCGGCACGATATTAGCGTCTGCCGTCCGATCTGAGACCTACTCATCAGACGGTGGTTGCGCTCTGATCAAGCCCGTGCAATAGTCCAAGGTATGGTGTGTTTCATTAAAGTGTATCCGCCATCGATCTGATCTGCAGATTGACGGCCCAAGCTCGATCGCTCTAATTCCTCGCCTAGTCAGTCGTTCCGGACCCAGGGGTTTTTATCCATCTGGATTTTATTAAAGGTTTGAAATTCGGTCATATTTTGTAAAGGTTTATTGACGCTCGTTCTCTGTCGTTGATTGCATGGGCCGATCTCATCTGAAGGCCCACATTTTTCCCAATCCCCAACTTGATTTTTGACCATTTTTGTCCAAAACAAAGGTTTTAACCCATCTTTTCCGTTATTCCAAAAATGACTCATCCTCTTTGACTTTTCGCCTCTGCTCCCGACTGTTGATCTCTGCACAATTGACGGCTCTGATTTAATTCTTCCTCTTTTTCCCTTTAACCTCCTCTAATTGATCTCGACCATTGGATGATGCCATCCAATGCCCATGCTCTCTCCACGTGCCTTCTGAACTAGTAAACCTATATATGCAAGATTTTATAATGTTGTTAGTATTTTGTAGGGTTTAAATGGTTTTTCCGCTATACTGAAGAAAATTTCAAAGGCTGAGGGTGCCGATTCTCTTGCCTTCGATTCATCAAAGGGAATCATTCACAGGATTCAACTCCACGTTTCGTTAATGATTCATGAAGCATTGATGCCACTTGACTCCTGCGCAGCCCTGCACACCAACAAACACAATGAATCAAGCACAAATCAAAGAGTATCAGTGTCAAAGACAGGAACACACTAGAAGATGAGATTGTAGACAGATTTGTGGGGATTACGGCTAAGATGGATTATCAAAAGCCTAATCCCCCTATTAAAACATAGTTTTAAAGATAAATCATAAAGGTTCATCAGACAGCAAGGCCTCCACCGCCACATCTGAGGAAAATCGATTCCTCCCAGCTACCACAATGCCACCTGTGCCTCAAAGCATTCAAACAGAGGCCGAAGTTATTGTTCAAGATCAGATATTTGCCTCAGGTGTAGCCAAATAGTTAATTTTGCAAATAAAATTAATGTAAAAAATATCAACAGAGTGACTATTACACAACACAGAGCCTCAAAAGTAAAAAAGAGCTCCCACCAAGCTTAAATCTTTATGTAAATCATTTAATACAGAGGACACCTATTAAAGTTTCTCCATTGAGCCCCAAAAAGGCCGAGAAGTCATTAATCTGTATTAATTATCTTTAGAGATCTTTTATCAGATCTCACCTCCTCATTCTTCTATAAATACTACTGCAGAATATGAGAGAGGGGTTGGTTGATTTGGTTTCCAAACTTTGAAATGTAATTGAGCTTGAGACTTCTACATGTAAATAGTGTTCACTAGCCCCTGAAGCTCTGCTTGTGATAGATAAGTTAGTCTGGGAAGTGTAGATGATTGCTAAACTAAAGCATTGGACTTAAAGCTGTAACTGGTTTGGAGCATCAATACAAGATGATTTATGGGATCCTGGTCTATGTTGACGGTGATGTTTTTCTCATTGTAACTTGTTATTTTGTTTCTGTTTTCATTGTGTTGATATTCTCTTATAAATAATAGCATGCATAGAGTTAGGACCTACTGTATATCAGTACCCTTCTCTGACTGAAAATATTTATCTTCATGTTTTCTTCCAATCTGTGTTATTTAGGGATGATTTAATTTAGTTTAAGCATAGGAATGCTGGCATTCCCTCGACTTATTGTCTTAGTTGTATATTGTTCTTGGATGTTACTTCATTTCATGTTAAGTAGAGATGAACTAAGGAAGATATGGTGTGCCCTGGTCCTAGTTTTATCCCCAAAGACTGTCTGAATGTTTCCCTTAGAATGTGTTAAAATCTGGCTAGTTAGAAGTACTTACCAGATCTTAGGCCATTCTGAGTTATCTTTGTGATTATCTTGAAAGTAACCAAGTAAAGCAGAGCTAGGAGAGGATTTGTGGTGAGCCCAGCCCACTAGTTTCTACTCCAATAGTTGCCTTCAAGTTTCCCTTTGTTTTTAAATGTTTTCTATTGAAAGTGTATCAAAGGCTGGCTGGTTTAAAAGTACTTACCAGATCCTAGTTTACTTTCACGTCTTTCTTAAGTGTATGTCAAAAGCTGGCTAGTTTAAAAGTACTTACCAGATCTTAGGTTGCTCTTTGTTCTTCATCTGTTTAAATTCCCCTTCTTGTTGTATCATTTCATCCCATAAATCAAACTTTAAAAAGATCCTTAGACATAGATGACTTGCCCCATGGACCACTCCTGCCTCTTGCTGTTTCAATTAAACCCTATTATGACTCCACAACCCAATGGACTAAAACCTACAATTATCTATCTTTCTGGACAAAGCTTGTTCTATTTGCTTGCAACTTCACACCTTTGAAACTCTTTGCATTCAGGACTCTCCACCTCAAACAGTAATCATGCTCAACCATCCAAAAAACAAAAGAAACCCTCGACCTTCATAAATAGCCTAACATCATTACCCAAGACTTCAAAGAAAAATCCATCTTTGCACTTATTGGAGAGATCCCTCTCTGGATTCAGGAGGGCTAGATCCTAGAATCCCAAAGTGGTTGAAACGATGTTCTCCCTGTAGTCGGACTTTTTCCAATCTTGCTGATTACAGGGAAATAACATTTCTGGCGACTCCGCTGGGGATCAAACCCAGAATCTCTAAGAAATTTTCTGGGGGTTGATAATGATGATATCAACATGTTGGGGGTAGATAATGATGACTTTGAGATTCATTATGATAGAAAACAAGGTCTATACACACCTTATGATGACAGAAGAGATGATGATGAAAATTATTACCAAGACATGGAAAATGTCATCATAGAGTCTCAAAGATAATATGACCTTAGAAGCAAAACCAGCCAGCCAACTCCCAACCACAAAACCTCTGTCAAATCTTCACACAACAGCACTACAACCAAGCCTAAAATGTTCAAACAAAAGGACAAAACAATGGCTGTAAATTCTGATAATGGTAAAGAAAAAGGCACTCCAAACAATGAAAAACAAAGTGCAGACCTTAGTAGTACTAACACTTCAGCTAGTACTCCTGTTAAAACAATTTTGTCAAAAATAAATAAAACGAATCGGCAAGCTAATGTTGCTGATAGACTAGCAACTAGTAAGGCTGAAACAAGTTCTTCAAAGAACCAAATTCCTTTCAGCCTAGAGCAGGAAATTTCAAAGATCAAAATCTCTGTTCCCCTGACTGAGTTAGCTGCCTGGAATGTATATAAGACCTAAATTTTGAAGTCATTAAATATGGAGGAAAATGAGGACACAATCAATCTTAATGATGACCAACCAGAGCTTATTTTTGGTCCAAAGATTGAAGGTATGTATCAAGAGGGACCTGTTCCTCCCTTTTATGTGATTTTAAATGTTCATGACAAAATGTTGCATAACGCTATGCATGATTCCGGGGCTTCTCATAATTTAATGCCAAAAGCTATAATGGAGAGCCTGGGTCTAGAAATCACCAGACCTTACAGAGACCTTTACTCCTTTGACTCGAGCAGAGTAAAATGTTTAGGATTAATCAAAGACCTCTGCGTTAACTTAGCCCAAATTCCAGCCAAATGCTTAGTCATGGATATTGTTGTGGCTGATGTACCCCCAAAGTATGGAATGTTGTTATCTAGGTCTTGGGGGCTAATTTACAAGGGACTATGCAAATGGACATGACCTATGCGACTATCTATGTTTTCAATCAGACTAGAAGAATTTACAGGGAGTCCCATATGCAATACACAATTACAAGCCAAGACAGACCACAGACGTATTTCATTAAAGTGTCTCCACCGTCGATCTGATCTGCAGATCGACGACCCAAGCTCGATTGCTCTAATTCCTCGCCGAGTCAGTCGTTTCGGACCTGGGGGTTTTTATCCATCTGGATTTTATTAAAGGTTTGAAATCCGGTCGTATTTTGTAAAGGTTTATTGACGCCTGTTCTCCGTCGTTGATCACGTGGGCCGATCTCATCCGACGGCCCACATTTGTCCTGATCCCCAACTTGATTTTTGACCATTTTTGTCCAAAACAAAGGTTTTAACCCATTTTTTCCATTATTCCAAAAATGACTCATCCTCTTTGACTTTTCGCCTCTGCTCCCGCCCGTTGATCTTTGCGCGATCGACGGCTCTGATTTAATTCTTCCTCTGTTTCCCTTTAACCTCCTCTAATTTATCTCGACCATTGGATGATGCCATCCAACGGCCATGCTCTCTCCATGTGCCTTCTGAAGCATTAAACCTATATATGTAGGATTTTATAATGTTGTTCATATTTTGCAGGGTTTAAATGGTTTTTTCGCTATACTGAAGAAAATTTTGAAGGCTGAGGGTGACAATCCTCCCGCCTACGATTCATCAAAGGGAATAATTCGCAGGATTCAACTCCACATTTCGTCAATGATTCACGAAGCATTGATGCCAGTTGACTCCTGCGTAGCCCTGCACACCAACAAACACAGTGAATCAAGCACAAATCAAAGAGTATCAATGTCGAAGACAGGAACACACCAGAACATGAGATTGTAGACAGATTTGTAGGGATTATGGCTAAGATGGATTATCAAAAGCCTAATCCCCCTATTAAAACACAGTTTAAAGGTAAATCATAAAGGTTCATTAGACAGCAAAGCCTCCACCGCCACATCTGAGGCAAATCAATTCCTCCCAGCAAACAGAGGCCGAAGTTATTGTTCAAGATCATATATTTTCCTCAGGCGCAGCCAAATAGTTAATTCTGCAAATAAACTTAATGTAACAAATATCAACAGAGTGACTATTACGCAACACAGAGCCTCGAAAGTAAAAAAGAGCTCCCACCAAGCTTAAATCTTTATGTAAATCATTTAATATAGAGCACACATATGAAAGTTTCTCCATTAAGCCCCCAAAAGGCCGAGAAGTCATTAATATGTATTAATTATCTTTGGATATCTTTTATCAGATCTCAGCTCCTCATTCTTCTATAAATACTACTGCAGAAGATGAGAGAGGGGTTGGTTTATTTGGTTGCCAAACTTTGAAATGTAATTGAACTTGGACTTCTACCTATAAATAGTTTTCACTAGCCCTTGAAGCTCTGCTTGTGATAGAAAAATTAGTCTGGGAAGTGTAGATGATTGCTAAACTAAAGCATTGGACTTAAAGCTGTAATTGGTTTGGAGCATCAATACAAGCTGATTTATGGGATCTTGGTCTATGTTGATGGTGATTTTTTTCTCCTTGTAACTTGTTATTTTGTTTCTATTTTCACTGTGTTCATCTTCTCTTATAAATAACAGCATGCATAGAGTTAGGACCTATTGTATATCAGTATTGTTCTCTGACTGAAAATCTTTATCTTCATGTTTTCTTCCAATCTGTGTTATTTAGGGATGATTTAATTCAGTTTAAGCATATGAATGCTGGTGTTCCCTCATCTTATTGTCTTAGCTAAATATTGTTCTTGGATGTTACTTCGTTTCATGTTAAGTAGAGATGAACTAAGGAAGATATGGTGTGCCTTGGTCCTAGTTTTATCGCCAAAGACTGTCTGAATGTTTCCCTTAGAGTGTGTTAAAAGATGGCTAGTTTAGAAGTACTTACTAGATCTTAGGCCATTTTGTGTTATCTTTGTGATTGTCTTGAAAGTAACTAAGTAAAGCAGAGCTAGGAGAGGATTTGTGGTGAGCTCGGCCCGCTAATTTCTACTCCAACAGTTGCCTTCAAGTTTCCCTTTGTTTTTAAATGTTTTCTATTGAAAGTGTATCAAAGGCTGGCTAGTTTAAAAGTACTTACCAGATCCTAGATTACTTTCACGTATTTCTTAAGTGTATGTCAAAAGCTAGCTAGTTTAAAAGTACTTACCAGATCTTAGGCTGCTCTTTGTTCTTCATCTGTTTAAATTCCCCTTCTTGTTGTATCATTTCATCCCATAAATCAAACTTTAAAAAGATCCTTAGACATATATGACTTGCCCCATGGACCACTCCTGCCTCTTGTTGTTTCAATTAAACCTTATTATGACTCCACAGCCCAATGGACTAAAACCTGCAATTATCTATCTTTCTGTCCAAAGCTTATTCTATTTGCTTGCAACTTCACACCTTTGAAACTCTTTGCATTCAGGACTCTCCACCTCAAACAGTAATCATGCTCAACCATCCAAAAAACAAAACAAACCCTCGGCCTTCATAACTAGCCTAACATCATTACCCAAGACTTCAAAGACAAATCCATCTTTGCACTTATTGGAGAGATCCCTCTCTGGATTCAGGAGGGCTAGATCCTAGAATCCCAAAGTGGTTGAAACAATGTTCTCCCTGCAGTTGGAATTTTGCGAATCTTGCTGATTACAGGGAACTAATAGGTGCAATGAAGTAAAATAATGAAATACTAATTGATTCTAGGGAGAAACCTTGGGAAGTTAGTAATGTAGTGGAAAGATACAACAAGTTAGCACACTTTAATAAGGAACCATGGAATAAAAAAATAGGACAAACACAAGGGTTATTCCAACCACAGGTGGAATCCAGAAGGGAGAGGTTGATGTAGGCTTCCTTGATAGTGAGCGAGCTGAACGCAAGGAAAATAAAGCAATAGATAGTAGTAAATTTTTAATTTATACCATATTCATAGAATTTAATAATGGTTATTAGTGGTAACTGTTAAATTGTCCAAGGCAGAAATTGGACTATATTTTTTGGTATTGGAAGAATTGATATTATTGGGGTCAAAAAGCCTTAGTGAACTGTTCTGGTGTAGATATTGATTATCTTTTAAAACTGGTGTTGGTGATTCTTCTTTAGTTACTATGATTTGAATGATCATTGTGCAAAGTATAAAGGATTCTATGATATAAATGCAATATATATTCCATGTTTTGAAACCCTAAAGGCGGAAAATCCCCTTGTGATACTACATTACAACTCACAATTTTTGTAATATGGTGCTTATAAAGAATTTTGTAAGTTTTCAAGTATTTATTCAAATTTTTATTTGCACTTTAATATTTGTGTTCATACATATGGGTTATTGATTGTGTGATGTGAATTCAATTTCAAGTTTAACTAAGTGAAAAATTGTCAAAAGTAACGAAATATTGATTCACCCCCCTCTTAGTATTTTGAAAAGCTACGTTGTGTTATTCATTATTGTTTTAGTTATTTCTCCATATATTCATTCTTTGATTTCTATTGATGTTGATATGTTCTTGAGGCCTTAATATACTACTTCTCCAATGACGAGTTGTATCCAAAATCGTTGCATGTTAGGTCCCTATAATACTACTGTAGCCCCTATATTGTTTGAAAAATCAGTTTCTGATTCAAATGGAATGGAAAAGCATAAATATTATTATTTGGTTCCAAATTGACTCACAAAAAAAAAATGATACACCCATTAAGCCCAAAGAAATATCTCCTACGATGCATGAAGAGAAGGAACAAATGCAACACGATATATCAAATTTATGGGAACACGTGCAGTAATTTTCCTTCTCACAAAGAGAAACCAAAAGTGAATTGTAAGAGATGATGAACGTTAAGATGGGTTATTTAGAAGAAAAAATAAAAAATTACATGGAAGGTGTCAAGGAAGGTTTGATAAAGTGGCTACAAGAAATTCTTCCTAGTGGTGATAAGGTATTCCATGAAACTCATGATGAGGAAAAAAGGAATGTAAATCATGATTTTAGAGACTCCAAATTTGGTTTAAAGACACACCACATTCCAAAAATTTATGAGGATGTTATGAGGTTATCTATTTCTGGTTGAAACCACTATGGTGTGTGCCCTCTCAGAGGAAATACGTAAAGTAATCTAGCCATAAAAAAAGCATGGAAAATGTTAGATTCAAAATATCAAGCAAATCATTGGTCTGCAACATACAAAGGAATATGATAGTGTCAAATATATGAGATATGATCATTTGATGATTATGACAAATTATGATCATGATGGTCCCCACATTAAAGCATTGTTTATTGACTTGATACACTTATTCAAGCCATATCTACTTAACATACGTTCATTTCTCATTAAATTTATCACTCCTATTTCCAAGGCAACCCATAAGGATGGACGAAAAATATTCTATTACACCATGTCTGAGTATGAATCATCAAGATAATGTACAAAATATGCATTAGGCAGTCATATCTCATAATTCCTAATCGAGCATGTACTGGTTTAAAATCTAAAATCATGCATTTAGTAGAAGAAAAAATGTGTAGTGAGAATTACAAAATTTTGAATTAAACACATATCGATTTAGAATTATGGAGACCATATGTAGCTATTGTGGATACTCTTATTTTGGAGTGCTTCTTTCTTTTCAGCTACTAATTTTTCTGTCTTCATTTCATAAGGAAAGTGAATGTCATATCCATCATCGATTCTTTTTAACTTATCCTACATAAAATTTCTTATTAGTTAAGAAGATTGTAGCCCATATTTTGAGAATTAGTTCTAGTGTATTTTTAAGCTCACACTATTCATTATAATATTAGATGTTATAACTATATAATTTTATTATTTTATATTTATATGACACTTATTAATGATACCGATGAAAAAATGTGGAATTATAGATTTCTGTTTAATGGCATGGTTAATTGCAACAAATTAAATGAGACATTACAATGGTATAATTAATTGTAATTATTTCACCACCAATTGATAACATTTCAATTTTACTTATCCCATTTTCTTCCCATACCATATATATATATATATATATATATATATATATAGATATATAGATATATATATTAAAATCTCATGTCCTTTAAATGAACAATCAAAATTCTTAAACACAATTCTTCAAGATTATAAATAAATCATCAAAGCCACTACCATCGCAATCAAAATGCATAATTGTGTTTGGTTGAACCACAGAAACAAAATAAAATCAACACTGACTAAAAAATGTAATATGCCAATGCCTCTAAATTATTTATACATGTCCAATTCCCCACACCCTGATTTTTCTGTCCGTGTAACCAGAAAACAATGTACTTCTGTCTGCACTCCAACTCAAACTGGTACAATAGGGTATGTGACCCTTATTGGTGGGAATGAAGTCAGGGCGACAACTATGGTTGGAAGTGTGAACTCTCCCAAGAATTATTGAAGAAAGTGGAAAAATTTGGAATGCTGAGAAAATATTGTCATGTGAAAACTTCAAAAAAGGAAGGATATCAATATAACTGATGAACAAAGATACAAAGGTTCAGTGGTATCATCAAGCATGATGATGCAAATGGTGCAAGTGGAAATAATTTTTAGAAATGTACTCTAGTTTTAATAGAGGGAGATTCAACTAGGGCCAACACTATGGAAAGTTGATCTATTGTTTGTTGAAACCACTTTGGTGTGTGCATGGTGTGTTCCCTCTCAGAGGAAATATGTAAGGGAATTTAGCCATAAACAAATAATGAAAAATGTTTAGATTCAAAATATCAAGCAAATCCTTGGTCTGCAACCCATAATGATGGAAGGAAAATGTTGTTTTACACCATGTTTGAGTATGAATCATCAAGAGAATCTATAAGTAGATCATCATCAATCTTGAAAATGAAGTGCTATAATGGTCTTAGTACAAGTACTTCAAAAGAGCAAGGAGTATTTCAAAAATTTGGTCAAGTATAAAAAGGATTGGCTAAGACAATTTGGGTTAGGAACATATTTGGAACAAATTAAGATGCTATCAAGTACAATGACTTTGTAATCAAGGCACTAAAATTAATTTCCATGAATGAATTTCAAATATCCATCCCATCCATGGTTGATGGATTGAAATCAGGGGAAACAAAAATATTGTTTTGTTATTTCAAGAGAAATTTTGGTACACAAGAAAGGGTTTCTCAATTCTCAGGTTATTTCTCATAGAATTTGTCTTACCACCATTGTGAGCAGTGTCTTGTGAAAAGAATTATGGGAATGGCACAAGATTTCATTAGAAGTATAAACATTAACATTTTTTCTCCACAAGGACAATTTGGTACTTTGCTCAATGATTCTAATGTTGGAGGCTATTTATAGAGTCAATATTTTGTGATAGAGAAAGACCTTGTAGATTTGGTGTTTCCGTGCATAGCCAAAATCTCAAGTGAAATGTGTAGTACCTTTTTAATGGATCCAATTAGGAAAATAACTTCCCTTAAAAAATATATAAATATGCATACTTGATATGTTAGGAAGTCAATGTTTGGAACTAAAAGTACATGAAAGGAACATTTGGAAAATTATGATCGACATGGATACAAATGGCATTAATTTTAAGAAGCCATCAAAATGACTGAACATCCAATTGATCTTATTTCTAACACAAAAAGTGTTCCACCTAATCTGGTTATATGCTAGTTATATGATGTGCTCTATTTAAGGCTCTTGTTCATGCTTTTGTAAGTTATTGAATGGTTGATGAATGCATGGGATAACAAGTGTTATTGCAACTACCTTGAGAGGGAATTACACCTTCTTGTTGATTCTTAGATGAATATTATCAGTTTATGATCATATATGCATTCATGACATATAGCTTTCATGTTTACCATATTTTTGACGAAATGTATATCATGGATGAAGCATGTCTAGGTCAAGTTATTGGGGTCAAAAAGCCTTAGTGAACTATTGTGGAGTAGATATTGCTTATCTTTTACAAGTGGTGTTTGTGACTCTTCTTTATTTACTATGTTTTGAATGATCATTGTGGGAAATATAAATATATATAATCCATGTTGTGAACCTTAAGGAGAAAAATTCCTTTGGGATACTACATTGTAGCCTACAATTTTTGTAAGTTGGTTTGACTTATATTGATGGTGATTAATATACTAATTTTGCAATCACTAGACATATCTAAAATAAATTGTTGCATGTTAGGTCACTATAATATTATTGTAGCCCTGGATTCAAAAAGTGACATAGAAAAGCATAAATATTATTATTATTATTATTATTATTTTATCTTTTGCATTTGTCTTCATTCCTAATTATCTTGATTTTTGTTCCTTATCCCATTTTCTTCCCATGCCATATATATAATAAAATTTGAGGTCTTTTGAATAAACAATCAAAATTCTTCAAGATTATAAATAAATCACTAAACCATCAAAGCCACTACCATAAGGGGAATCAAAAGAAAAAGAACATTGACAAAAAAAAATGTAATCTACCAATAGAAACTCAAACATTGACTAAAAAAAATGTAATCTACCAATGCCTCTAAAGTAGTTAAACATGTCCAATGCCCCACACCTTGATTTTTCCATCTATGTAACCCGAAAACAATGTACTTCCTTCTGCACTCCAACTCAAACTAGTACAATAGGGTATGGGACCCTTCTCGGTGAGAGTGAAATCGGGGTGAAGGTCAGCCACAATGTTCTTTCTCTCCAGATCCAAAATCCTCACACACTATTGAGTGGCACCACAAAGCCAGTATTTGTTGTGGTTAAAGAAGAGGGCATGAATAATATCACGAGAATCGGTACCCAAAGAGTAGAGGTGCTTCACTTGATCAGCCAAATCCCAGAGCATGGTAACCCCGTCTTTTCCACCACTGGTGCAAATCGAGCCATCAAGCGAAATGACAACGGTGTTCACATAGCCTTCATGGAAAACGGTGTTCATATAGCTTGGTAAATCCCATACCTTTAGCGTGCTATCCCATGAGCAGGAGACGATATTGTTCGAAGGGGAAAAATGGATGCAGGAGATCTAGTTGGAATGGGCCTCTGCCTCATCGGGGTGGATGGTTTATTTGCACTCACTAAGGGTGTTCCGTAGCTTGATGGTGTGGTCATGAGAGGCAGACATGATTTGATTGTTATCGGGGGAGAAGATGACACTGAGAACGTCTTTGGTGTGGCCAACAAAGCACTGGGTGGTGAGGCCTGTGTTGAGATCCCAGAGGTGGAGGTCACCGTCCAAGGAGCCCGAGAGGGAAAACTAGGCATCGAAGGAGATGACCACGTCCTGCACAAAGTGTGAGTGTCCTATCAGCTAGCGCTATGGGACACCATACTTGTCCTTGACCTCCTTGCACTTTATTCTTATTTTCATCTGTAATGTTCTGCGAACTCCATATTTCCTTTGCAACAAACCATAACTATTCAGGATCATTTTATCCCTTGAACACAGGCATATTTTGTGGTTGGGCCATGGTGAATGGGGGAGGTGGAGGTGGAGGTGGAGGAAAAATAAGGCGATGGGTGGTGATAGGGGTGGAAGGTTGGGGAATCTCTAGAGTGCTCTGCTAATTCTCAAAACTTAGCGACACACCTCTCAGGGTAGTGAGGTTTCTTTTCCCTCCTTATGATCGAAACATCAAACTATATTCATTTTTAACGTAAGTACCCCAATTTTATCAGAATATTTCATGAGGTTCTCTTTCTCTGAACATCAATCTGAGCGCATCCGTAGAACACCCTTTTCAAACACTAGTATTTTGATCCAAAATTTCATTGAATTTAGGTACTTACCTCGTGGACCATTGGAAATGTTGTGCTCTGCTTTGCTATAAGATACGAAGGTATTGATCGCCAACTCCGTAATAAACCCTCCAAGAATACTATCGATCCAATAATAAACTGATTCTAACGATCTCGTTATCAGTCTTCTTTAGTTGCTTAATTAGATCTAGAGTCCACGAAGTAGGCTTATCATTGAAATTGCTCATCTGCGCAACTAGTCTTGATATCCACTTATACAAATTGCTAGAAAATGACAAGAAAAAGTTCTCGTACTGATCTATATAAATATACTTTGTAACCAATGTTCAGTAGAGATGCACGGATTTATGTTTTCTTGCACAACAAACTTGTTTTTATTTAGATCTACCCAATCTTCAATATATTTCTTATACGGATCCCACATCCAGATATCCCTGAGTCAAATCCTAGTCCTGGCAATGGAACCATTTTTTGGCTTAATGGGGCATAGACCCAAGTTCAAATGTGGCTACTCAAACAAACAAAACCCACTATTATTGGCCCTTTAGACAATGATCTACTTGCACAAACTGAAGTGTCACCCGAGGCATATAGGGGGATGCTAGAGCAAGGTTTTTGCATCCAGAGGGACAATGGACTATGGCTTTAGGTATTTTCTTCCTTAAAAGAGCTTCACATAACAAATCTATTAATTATACAAGCGTTTTTCAACACATCTATTGAACTTACTAGTACACTGTGTGATCTTTCTTAATCATGCATAAAATAGGGTAAGAAACCATAAACAAAACTACGCTATGTAATTAAAATCAAACCTTTACTTAGCACGGATATTCATAAAAAAAGGTAAAGTAAAACACATCAACATAAACACAGATCTATCTCAACAAGTCTTTCATTAATGCTCAAATCCTTCTCATACATTCACTTCTACCCTATGCACTCAGTTGCATACTTCCTAAGGTATCTATGCACTCAGATGCATGAACCTTTCCTCTAACCCAAAACCACAAACTCTGACTCTAAAAAATCTTACAACCAATTGCATTTCATCAAGTCTATCAAATATTCTATATCCAATATTATCTTCGACCTCTAGCCTAGACTCCTTATATAGATTTTTCATTTACAATACCTTGGTCCAAGAACCATGGGCGAAGTTCAGTGTTCACAAATTAATTCCATCCCATTACATAATAAGAAACTTTGGCCCACCCCAAATCCCCTAAGACTCAAAATGGACTTCGTGCTACGTGCTCCACTCCTTGATCTACAGAGTCTTTTCTTTAACTTCTTTCATCGAGGGGTCCCAATTCCAAAAAAATACTAATATGAGATTCAAACTCCTAGATAACCTTAAGGAAATGGAACCAATGGAAACCTGACAAACAAAACTTACACATCATCAACAACACCTCCAGGAAGTAACCCAACCTCCCAGGCCTATGAACCCTAAGGGTGAATTGATTTTTGACCCTGATTTCCTCTTCCGCTTTCCTTCTTTTCCTTTTCTTTCTTGATCCAAATCTCCAAGTATGCCACACTCTCCAAGAGTTCTCCAAGAATACTGTAAGTGCTCAAGAGTATGAAGAGAGAGAGGATAGAAGAGAGCTCCAAAAATAAACTGAGAAAGCCTTCCCGTTGATCCTCAGAATCATTTTTATCAGTGAGGCCTCTAATTTCTTCATTTTCCATTATTTTCCTTCATTTTCCTCCTCACATGCAACCTGCGACCTTTCACCTTCATTTTCTCATAATTTCCATTATTTTCATAAATAAATGTGCAAAAAATACTTTTTGCATCTTTAATGCCTTAACCATAGAATTTTCCAATTTCCTTAGCCATAATAAACCGAATGAACATCCTCTAGGATGTTTTTCCCACCATTCATCTTGGAATATGTGTCCCAGGAACCATGGTCTTATATATATTTTTACATGGATTTTTACCAGGGTTGTTGTAGTTGCTAAGGCTGTAAAAACAGACAACAATGCCTATTTTTTAAAGGAAAATACTGAAAGTTGTTTCTTATAAAAGACATATGAAAGCTGGTTGTGGAAAAAAAGGCCCGGACATCTAAAATTTGACCAGATTATTAAGCTTAGAAAGAAAAAAAAAAGTCAAGGACCTACCTAGGCTTTGAAAAATAGAGAAAATTATTTGCAAACATTGTCAGCTAGGAAAGAAAGCTCAAGTTTATTTCAAGGCAAAGGAAAATTCGTCAGCAAAACCATTGCAGTTGGTACACATGGATTTGTGTGGACCATCCAGAAAGCATTCACCCATAGGTAAGCTATATTTCCTGATAATAATCGACGATTTCAATAGAATGATATTGGTTTCCTTCCTTAGGGTTTTTAGAAAGGTTTTAGTTTGTAGACCCCGTTTCCATCACTAGAACTTGGAGGTCAGCTCATGCCATAAAAATACTCAGCTTATGTTTACCCTAGAGAGGTTGTAAAAATGGGTAAATGTGGGAGGAGGCATTACAAAAATTACATATGATAAAGAATAATTTATGGATGTTTTTCCATTATTTAAGTTACAATCTTGTTATTGAATGCCAAACAAATGAGACACTGAAAACTCTCCAAAACAACTTTGGTTGGAAGTGTGAACTCTCTCAACAATTATTGAAGGAGGTGGAAAAATGTGGAGTGGTTGAGAACTATTGTCATGGGTAGACTTAAAACAAAGAAAGGATATGAATAAAACTTATGAAATAAAGAGACAAAGGTTCACTAGAAGAATCATGATTAAAATTATGCAGGTGGAAATAATTTGAGAAATATACTCTAATTTTACTAGAGGGAGATTCAACAAAGGCCAAATATATTCAAATAAGACAGTTTAATGTAGGCTTCATAGATAGTGAGCCATTTGGACGCAAGGAAAACAAAAGCAATAGATAGTAGTGAGTCATTAGTTGATACAATAGTCATTGAATTTAATAATGGTTAATAGTGGTAACTGTTGAAATGTCCAAGGGAGAATCTAGACTATATTTTTTAGTATTGGAAGAATTTCTATTATTGGGGTAAAAAATCCTTATTGAACTATTGTGGAGTCGATATTTATTATCTTTTATAACTGATGTTTATGATGCTTCTTTATTACCATGTTTTTAATGTCACACAAGCAAAGGTTGTTCAATTCTTAGGTTATGCCTCATATTATTTTGCTTATCACCATGCTGAGCAAAGTCTTGCCAACACAATTATGGGAATGGCACAAGATTTTGTTAGAAGTATCAACATTAACCTTTTTTCTACTCATGTCCAATTTGGTACTTCACTCAATGGTTTTGATGTAGTAGGCTACTTACAGAGTCAATATTTTGTGATAGAGAAAGACCTTCCAAACTTGGTGTTTCCAAGCATGGCCAAAAGCTCAAGTGAAATGTGTAGTACATTTTTAATGGATCAAATTAGGATAATGGCTACCCTTGAAAAACATATAAATATGCCTACTCGATATGCTAGGAAGTCAATATTTGGAACTAAAAGTACTGGAAAGGAACATCGGGAAAATTATGATCAACATGGCGACAAATAAAATGACTTTTAAGAGGCCATCAAAATGACTAAACAGCCATCTGATATTATTTCTGACATAAATGTTTTCCTCCTAATCTGCTTATATATTGGTTATATTGTATGCTGTATTAAGGATCTTATTCATGATTCTATAATTTATTGAATGGTTGATGAATGCATGGCCTAAAAAGTGTCATTTCAACTATATTGAGAGGGAATTAGACCTTCTCGATGATTCTTAGATGAATATTATTATTTTATGATGAGATATGCATTCATGAATTGCACCTTTTATATTTACCATATGTTTGACGAAATGTATATCATGGATTAAGCATGTATAGGTCAAATTCTTCCTTGAGTTTTTATTTATTAACATTGTCAACACCTTTGAATGCATTTTTGAAAATTACAGGAAAATTTGGGGAGTGGTCTAGAGGCTAGCCTGAAAAAGTGGCTCATATTTCAGAACCATTAGCTCTGAACTAGGAAATCTTGGTCATTACTGCATGTCAGAAATACTATGCATGCAATTGGGACCTCATAACTGCAATGATGATGTGTTTTGAATGGAGTTGGGGACTTTATCTGGTGGAAATTCTTCTAGCTCAAGGATTGATTACCTGGGGTGGTTAATTGGATCCTGAGTAGTCTATAGTCTTGGAGGGATGTCAAAAATGTTTCAGTTTGTATACCCCACTTCCATCACTGAAACTTGGAGGTCACCTCATTCCATAACAACACTCAGCTACGAGGAGGAGGCATTTCATAAAACATGTATGATCAAGAAATCTCTCAAGACACTGACAACTTTCCAAAAAAGCTTTGGTTGTAAGTGTGAACTATCTCAAGAAGCATTGAAGAAAGTGGAAAAATGTGGAGTGGTTGAGGACATATTTTCATGGGTAGACTTAAAACAAAGAAATGATATCAAGAAAAATGATGAAACCAAGATACAAAGGTTCACTGGTATGACGTAGATGCAAAAGAAAATGGGGAGGATCCCTCTAGTCATTACACCACATATCCCCCAACGTATGTACAAAAACACCATCTATTTGATCATATTGTTGGTGAGTTAAATTATGGAGTGCAGACGAGAAGGAGGTTAGAGGATTCTCTCACACTGTCACATTTAATTGGAATGTTTTCCATGGAGGAACCAAAGGATATTGTTCAATCAAGTCATGAACATTGGCTAAAGGCCATGAATGAATAATTAGACTAGATAGAGAAAAATGAGACTTGGGAATTTGTTCCAAGACCTACAAACAAGAATTTTATTGGCACAAAGTGGGCATTCGGGAATAAGTTGAATGATCATGGATAAGTGATGATAAACAAGGACAGGTTGGTGTGCAAAGGCTATGATCAAATAAGGGGATTAGACTATGATGAAACTTTTTCTCCTGTTGTCATATTAGAATCAATTAAAACGATTTTGGTATTTTCTTGTTTAAAAAATTTAAAATTTTTCAAATGGATGTCAAACCTACTTTCCTCAATGGAGAGATACAAGAGGAATTTTATATAGAGAAACCAGAACGTTTTCATTTGAAATAGAAACCAAACTATGTTTTCAGACTTAAGAAGGAATTGTATGGCCTCAAGAAAACCTCAAGGGCTTGATATTAAAATATATATAGCTACCTACTCAAGTATAGATTAGCTGACAACAATCTCTATGTAAAATAAAACGATGAAAAAATAATTGTGGTGGTGGTATATGTTTATGATATACTCTTTGCAAGTAATTCAGATTTGTTGAAAAAAAATTTTGTAGGTGATATGAAGGAATAATTCGAGATGTACATGCTTGGAGAGATATCATATTTCCTTGGATTGAAGATAGCGTAGACCCATAAAGGCATTTTTATATCTCAAGGAAAATATCTCAAAGAAATTTTGAATAAATTTGGCATAGAAGAATGCTCTTTAGTGAGCATTCCAATGGTAACAGGTTGCAAGGTTAGCAAGTTGGATGAATCTCCAGCAGTGGACCATACTCTATATAGATCCATCATTGGAAACCTCTTATATTGAAAGCTTCAAGGCCAGACATCATGCAAGTTATTTCAATAGTTTGAATATTTCAAGGTTCTCCTAGACAAAGTCATCTCCTTGAAGCCAAAAGAATTCTCAGATATCTCAGAGCAACAATGGACTATGGACTGTGGTGCCCAAGAGGTAAATATTTTTCATTTATTGCTTTTATTTATGTTGATTGGGCATGTGATGTGGATGATATAAAGAGCACAAGTGGTGTTGATTTATTTATTCGAGACTATCTAGTCTCATGGTTAAGAAAGAAGCAATCTAATATTTCCTTATCTATAGTTGAAGTGGAATATATTGCAGCAACATCCTGTTGTACTCAACTTCTATTGTAAGATGTACAAGTGTTCTATGATCAGTCGATCCCCATTATTTGGGACAACGGGAGTGAAATCAACATGTCAAAGAATCCATTCTTTCACTCTAAGACGAAGCATATCCCCATCAAGTATCATTTCTTCAGAGAGCATGTTGCAGCCCATATTGTGAAGCTCGAGTATGTTCCCACAAAAGAACAAGTTGTTGATATTTTTACAAATCCACTACCTAAATAACAATTTGAGTATTTATGGAAAATATTGGGAGTTATTCCTCTTTCCTCCCCTCACTAAATCTTCCTTGAAGAGGAAGAAATATAGCTATTGTATTTTTAACATATCAAGATGAAGTTTCCAAGTCCACGTGATTCACATGATAGAGAATGATTATTGACAAAAGGTGTATGGTGAAGAGGGGAGCATGTTAATTTCTTTGCCATTGATGTCAAAGGGGGAGTGATATTGGTGATCAAACAATGGGAGATATAATAATTTTTATAAGAAGCAACAACAAAAGAATCAACGAAGTATAAAAGAAGTACATCACAGGGGGAGAAACACTCAAATAGAGTTTGATCTCCTAAAGGATGTCTTGGTGTTGCCATCATTACTAAAGGGGGATATCATTGGAAATATGTTGTCATTGATGTCAACACGATAGTCCCTGATTTCAATAAGGTGACCATTAAGCAAGTAGTTGAAAAAGGTGTAAACATGTAGCTCAAGTGTCTCAGAAGAGAAAGTTACAAGTGCAAGAAGAAAGGTCTATGTGCAAATAATATCAGATAGTTTGAATCCATTTTTTTATGTAGCAAATGATATAAAAGGGCACATTTAACCCACTCAACTTGAAGGTACATTGAAATATATTTCCAGTGATATAATGAAATCTATAAATGGACTCCTGGATCAAAGTTAGAGGCAGTCAAATTTAGGCCTACAAAATTCAAAATCTTGGAAGCCCGAAACCCTGAATTCTCGTAACATTGTGGAAATAGACAAGGAGAAGGAGCCCAAAAGGTTGAAACTTGTAAAGTTCTATTTTATCACAAAAACATAGTGTATTAAGGGGCTACATCGTAGAACCCTAAATCTCATAACTTGTTATAATTATAATTTCAGAAAAGTGTCGGGATATGGGCTTTAGGTGGTATTTTGGTGTTTGTTCATTTCACATAGAAATGAGACCAAGGGAGAAAAATAAATTATAAAGGGAAATAAGGCCCCGATAATACCTTGAAGGGAATATCTCCTTAGTTCCCAGCTGATGGTCACGGGATAGGCCCATATGAAGAAAAAGCTTCAACTCTAAGGCTATACGGGCTAAAGGCCATGTAGCGGCTATCCGACGATACTTGAGATGATCCTTTAGAGAGAAGTAGTGGTCACAAGGAGTATTTCATGTTGTATCTATCGCGTAGATAAACGACTAAGAGCTACCTCAAGGTCACCCCTCCCAAAACCACAATCTACTTAGGAATGGTGTCGAGGAGAGAAATGCTTGAACTTGACATTTTTAAAAATAATAAAAATAATAATAATAATATTAATAATAATAATAATAATAATAATTAATGAAGAAATCGGTCACAAAATGAAAAATCCAGACATTTTTCTCTCTCCTACAGGATGACAGGTGGTAGCACGAGATTGACTCGGCAAATAGAAGAGGATGATGTTAATATCAGCCAATAGGAGGTTGACATGCAACATGAAAATACGGCATTTTTGGGCACCCAAGTGGCCCTTTTCTAGGTGAAAATTGTCATCACTCATAGGTTGAAATGTGGTAGTGGTGACGACATCCTAGATGGATCATTCAGGAATATTCAATTTTTGGAATTTTGTAGTGGTGTTGGGTTATAGAGTAATCGGAAATGATGGTATTGTAAAAAATGAAAACCAATAAACAAAGGGTCGAATGGACCTTACCATCCAAATTATCCCAGTCGATGGAATCCCAAAATTTAAATAATGAGGCATAGGGGAATGCATCGAGCTAAAATGAAACTTTGAACTTAGAACTAGACATAAGTTCCATGCAATAGTGGAGAACAAGGGGCACAACGAAAAATAAATAGTGGGGCAACCTCGGATCCCAGAATCCCGTAAATTTTAAAGAATTGAACTAAATAGAAGAATCAGGATTGGGAGCACTATCCTATGAGATTATCTTTTGTTCCCTCTCACAGAGGTGTGACCAATGACTCGAAGTTGTTAACAAAAACAAAAAGGCCCAGATAAGGCTCAAAAGGGGATAAGCACCTAATAGCTTAGGTCATGGTCGCAGAGACTGGTCCTAGGGAAGAAAATAGGAAAAGGGCCCAACAAAAGGGGCTTAAAGGGAGAAACAATGGAACTACTAGTTTAACTGTAGTCTTGAAAATGAAGCCATAATTGACTATAGATAAAATTAGCAGGTGAAATGCTAAATTGTATGCAGAGACATAGTGCATATAATTAGTAGAAAGCTCAGTTTAAGTGGCATAAAAGGTAGCGAAGGTAAGTTAGACCTAGAGATGAAGCCCAAAACAACAAATATAGTCAATAAAGACTGAGATGAATAGGACAAAGGAAAAAATAAAGAAGCAATAAGAAATCAAATAAACTGTAAAATAAACCTGATAAAGCATAATCGATATACAGAGAAGGAAATCATTGATCCTAGTATGAAAATGGATGAAAGATGGAAAAATGAGTGCCAAAATAAAGTTATAACTTGCAGATTAGGGGTTGGTGCTCCTTCTAGTGGGTGCTGGAGAATAGTTGGGATTGTAGCTTCATTCAGTTGTAGCTGGAAAAATTAGGGAGTTGTTTCTTCTTGTTGTTCATAGCCATAAATTTGTAATTGCAAGCTGTATCTTTCCCTCTTAATAAAATGGAGAATAAGTTACGAAGTTATCTATTCTTTTCATGAGTCTATTGATTACTGAAATTTTTTATTATTGTTGAAAGTGGTTTTTACTGTCTTATTGTGAAAATAATTTTTAATTGGTAAATTGTTACAATATCGATTCATCCATCCCTCCCCCCCTCTTAGTATTGTCCTGGTTTCCATCGAAGGTCTGATGATGAGATGATGATTCAAGGAGGTAAGGTGGGAGAACCAATAGAAAATATTATTAGGAGATTTTATAGTCCAAAAATTCATAGGATGAAGCTTACTAAATGACCTCAAAGCTCTAAAAATTAGTTCTTACTAGTCTACAACAAAAAATTACCTTGTCAATTCCTGAGATCCGACTTCATAGAAAAAAAATAAAACCCCTTATAGGTTTATTTATTTATCTTAATATATAGTACTATAAATAACTAGGCTTATTGAGGGTCTACTATCATAGGAAAACTAAATCCTAGACTACAAACTCATAACAATAACGATCCAATTGGATATTGGTGGCCACCCACCTGCTCCACCTATAACTCCAGTCGCTTTCATCATTTTCCTTGTTTATAGCAGCCTTTACTATTTTTAGTAGTTTTTCAGGTCCTAAACTTTCGAAGCATTTTTACCCCTAAACGATGTTTTTTTGAGGCCTGCAACATGCTCATTTCCATAGGCAAGGTCCTTGGAAGATCTTGTATTACTTGGAGAGATATTTCTGACGATATATCATATGCACCAAATGGAGATAATATGACTGGGTTACGACCCTAAGAAGTTGGCTGCCAAACTAACCCCAACGGGGCCCACAAACATTTGGTGTTCCATCTCCTAGGGTTAGGTTTTTGGTTTTTTATGGTTTTCCCATGTTGTTAAATAATAAAAAGTCCCTTGAGCCTCATTGTAACACTGTTCAGAGGCATGTAGCAGCCACATATCTTCTAAGAGATAAGCTACCATCGCCCGAGCTAGTTTATTTCCATTATATCCGCAAGATTATTTCATTTATTTGATATTAATGAAATGATGTCCATTCTTTGATGAATCTATGCGTTTATGTTTATTTCTGTATTTTGTTGTGTTCCTGCGTAAATATGGATTAGTGGTATCAAAGCGGTCTTCTCTTTCTTGATATTTTTTTTCATGTCCCCAACGAGATTAGGGTGTAAGGAGTTAGGGCTCGATCTGGTTGAACCTTTGCAAGATCAGCCTTGCAAACCTCGACGAACTCCCATGGTGGATGAAAAGACAGATGAGGGAGAAAGATATCCTATCGAAATATTTCTCAAGCAGGACTTCAAGAAACAAAGGAACGTGATGATGGATAACTTTTCCCAGATCCTTCGATGGCTACCCACTGACAATGCATCTTCATCTGGTAACCACTCTGGAGGTGCCACTCCTTTTAAGGTACAAGTTAACTTCGAAATTCCCATATTTTAGGGCCAAATAGATGCAGAAATAGTAGATAGATGGTTGAATCTATTAGAAGGAAATTTTTTCGGTTCATGAGTTTTTCAATTGGGAAAATATTACTTTTTCACTCCTCAAATCTGCCCCCGATGTCAAGGACTGGTGGGAAACCTACTGTTTGAAAAAGGACAAGGGGGAATCTTCCCTATTCTTGACCACACACACTTGGAATTCTTTCCAAGACGCCATCAAAGAATAATACTACCTTGTGGGGAGCTATGACGACAAGTACATATAATGGACTATGCTACAACAACAAAGGGATCAAGATGTACGTGAGCTGACGAATCTGTTCCATACCCTATGCACAAATTTGGGTATCAAAGATTTAGAGAAACAAATGGTGCTTAGGTATCGCAATTGTCTACACAAATACATCCAAGAGGAAATGGAGTTCCTCTACATCTCCTCGCTTGGCGTAGCATACGGGTATGTGTTGGACAGGGTACCCGTATGTCTAAAGTCTTATTAAAGAATCTTTATTTTGAGGAGTGGAGCGCACTATGTGCAGATTTTTAAGAGTAAAAGGGCTTTGGGGTAGGTCAAAGAACATTATTTTGTAAAGGAATGGGATAATTTTGTATACATTGAGCTCCACCCATGGTTTTCAGACCATGGTATTGGAAAAGGAAAGACTATATAAGGAGTCTAGGGATATCTCTTGGATATCAATCTTATTGATAGAATGCATATGGATGTCATGTTAGATCTGAATTAATTTTGTGTTCTTTTGTTTTTTGCAAAGGAGAAGGCTCCTATAGCTTTGTGCATGGAGACCTTAGGAAGCCTACAGCTGTGTGCGCGGGGAAAGAAGTGATCTATTGAGAAGATCTTAGTTGATAAAAGAAGACTTTGAATACATATCTGAGTATTTTACTTGTATGATTTCATTGTGTATGTTTTATTATTATCTATGCTAGATCGAGTTTTTTATCTATAATTTCATCATGAAGACTTAGATCGAGTTTATTATGATGATTAATGCATGCTAAATTAGAAAATATCGATCTGCAAAGTAGTTAAGTATATTTGTTTAACAACTTCTATATATTCGTCATACTGGTTTTGAGAAGCTATGAATAAGTTTGAAGTAAGGATAAGCCTTAAAGCCACACTACATAGTCCCCCTGGATGTAGAAACCTAGTTCTAGCATCCCCTAATATTTCCTCGGGTGAGATTTTATCTGCGCAAGAGATCATTTCTGAAAGGGCCAATAATAGAGGGTTTTTTTGGTTCATGAAGCCATCTCTAAACCTAGGTCTAGGACCCCATCAAGCCAAAAAATGGTTATGTTGTCGAGACCGGGATTTGAAGATTAAGGTAGATGTGGATGTAGCATCTGACTAGAAAATATATTCAAGATTGGGTATCTCTGAAAGAGAGAGAATTTGTTGTACAAGAAAACAGAAATCCATGCCTGTCAACTGAGAAGTGGTTACAGACATATATTTTTACAACTCAGCACAAGATATTTTTCTCATCGTTCACTAACAAGCTGCATGAGTGGCTATCAAGACTAGTTGAGAATAAGACATATTTTAAACATGATGAGCCTACTGCGAACTTCCTAATTTGTAGATTCAAGCCGAGGCAGTGTCGGAAGAAAAGACTGAGAAGCTCGCGATGGTGGTCAAGGACACTAAAGAAGAAGTGGATAAGGTAAGTCTTGAGCTTCAAGTGCATATTGTTGAGCTCCAGATAAAATTGAAAAAACCTACTCAACTAGAGGTTTAGGAGCAATACGAAGCAGATGCTAAGGCTGCCATGAATAATATTGAGATGACAGTTAAGGATTGCAGCTAGATATTTGAGGACGTTATGGAAATCTATGCCTCACTACACGAGGACCCCCATGTGCAGAAAATTGAAACATAAATCAGAGAGAAGCAACAAGAGTTTGATAAGATAATGCTCACTGAACAGACATTAGTGCCAACACAACCATTTTCCTATCTTCAAGAGGGCCAATTGTTGCAAGGAAAAATTGATGAGTTGTGACATAAGGAACAAATCATCACCACTAGGATGTAGCCTTGGGAAGCACAATCCACGCAGCTATCACAGACTGTGGATATCCAGTTGAAAGCACTCCGACAGACGCAGAAAGAATTTTTTCAGAAAACAACAAGGCCAACTACCGAAAAGCTACTAAACTAAGTTGGTGAGGCTGAGAAGCAATGCACCAAGTCAATCCAGCCACTGAATGATGAATTGAGCAGCATCAAAGAAAATACTTAGGGCACACCCGCTAAGTGACTCAGGACAAGTCACATATTTTTCTTGGGGGCCTATTAGATAGGGTACACCTATGTCTAAATTTTTGGTAAAGAATCTATATTTTGAGGAGAGAAGCGCATTGCGTGTAGGTTTTTAAGAGTAAAATGGCTTTGGGGTGGGTCAAAGACCCTTATTTTGTAAAGGGAAAAGATAATTTACATATGTTGAGCTCCGCCCATGTTTTTCGAACCATGGTATTGTAAAAGGAAAGACTATAGAAGGAGTCTATTGATATCTCTTGGATATCAATCTTAATGATAGAATGCATATGGATGTCATGTTAGATATGAATTAAGTTTGTATTATGTTATTTTGTGTGAAAGAGAAATCTCCTCCAGGTATGTGCACGAATACCTTAGGAATTCTGTAGTTGCGTGCGTAGGGAATGAAGTGATGTATTGAGAAGATATGAGCTAATAAAAGAATAATTTGAAGACATATATGAGTATTTTACTTGTATAATTGCATTGTCTATTTTTTGTGATTATCTATGCTAGATCAAGGTTTTTATCTATGTTGGACACCTAATCCTTTAAGGGTTGGTGTAGAAGGAAAATGGACATAAGAAGTCCAAGAGACCTTGGAAGATGAATAAAAGGGTCGCAATAATGTATTATAAATGTACATCATGTGAATAATATGAGATCACACGATTATCTTTCTCATCCATTTTCTATCCATTCCTTGTGTGTTTAGCATGGCATCAAAGCCACGATGTGTGGCCTTCCCTGACCATTAAATTTGTTCTCTTCTTTGGTTGCCAGTGAATATTGTTTTGTTGAATTCTATGACAATAATTTTTTCCTCAGAAACTATTCTCTACCATTACCTGCCTATTTTCGCTGTTACAAATTAAATTTTGCTACCCCAAAGGTTTTACAGTCTCTCATGCCAGTTCTACCTTTATCCTAATTAAAACTTCCACCTTATCGAGTTTTTTACTAAGTCCGCAAAGAAAATTTCCTCTGACAGTCAGAACTGCGTTTTACTTGAGCATTTTACAATTGCAAAGAGAAACGTTGTCAATTTATGTGAGCATTGAATCTTCACTAGCGTAATATTTGTGAGATGTGTTAGTGTCAGTATCTTCATCCCTCCATCAATGATCAAATTCTCTTGTTGAATTGCATATTAGGTGTCTCGCTCAGTCAGCTGCATTCCATTAGGAGCATCGATCATTTGATGGTAGTGGCTTGTTGTTCATTTTCCCTCATGTCCTTTACCTGCTGACCTATTTCCATTCATCAAGATCATCTGTAGTCACTTTTTGTCTTTAAATTTGCAAGAGTCATGTCTAGGGTTTCAGTTTCATTAGGTCTAGGGTTTCATCAAAAAGGTCTTCAACATGTTCAATAATAGTTAGCAGGTGCATGAGGAGGTTTAATAAAGTTCCAAAACCAATAAATTTCATAATCGCATGTTCAGAAATGTATTTTTCCTCAAAACCCTGTTTTGAGGGAAAACATAGTATTTTAGGTTTTTATGTATAAATTTGATGTAATTTTAGTTCTCTCATATGTAAATAAATTCAATGGAAACCCTGGTCACCCTGCCAGGCTTCGATAGCTCCATCCCCTACAAGGAAAACAAAAATCAAGTCATTCAGTTCATCAAAGGCACAAATAAAGCAAAACTGCCTCAAATAGAGTTTGAAAAGAAAGTATCAATGCAAACATTATAAAACTGAGTTTTATGAGTGAAAAATCAAAATCTCTTGTATACAAACTCATTGATCATCATCAAAGAGCTCATTTTCATTCAAAAGAGAAAGATTGAACAAGAGAAAGTTGTGTTGGAGAAAAGGAGAAAGTTTGAATAAAAATTGGGCAAACTTCAAAGGCGCGATGCATTGGGTGAGAGGCGCGACGCATTGGGCCGCCCTCCACAGTGTAAAAATACACTGGCGCGATCCATTGAGTAGGCGCGACACGTTGGGTTTGAGGCACTGTGCACAGAGCTGCAAGCCAAATTTCACCATAAACTTCCCCAAAATTTCCAAATTTGCTCAAATCCGTGGTGTGCAAGTAAGTTAAGATTCCTTCCATTGCTAGTGAAGAGGTTTTTTTTTAAATTTATGATGGTTTAGTGTGATAGAACTCAAACCCTACCTCCTTCCAAATTTGCTCAAAAATAATTGTCTAGGGCTGCATTTATGTCTTTGCTACCAAGTCCACTCCATCACTCCCTTATTCTTTCACTCCTTCATTCATTCTTCATTTTCATCCACTCATTCCCCAATTCCCATGTTCCTAAATCCTAACTACAAAATCCCCAAACCCTACTCACATCCCTAAAACTCTTACTCCCATCCCTAAACTCTATTCACACATACATTTTTCCACTCTCTTCCATACACTCTACCCATTTCATTCCTCCACCATATTTTCACACTGTTATCCACAAAACCATCCATGTACAACCACATTTTTCAAAACCAAAGGAAAACAATGGAAAGAGACAGTGATCATGGGTATGAGCAAGAGATTGAACATGACCGGGAATCTTGGCTTGAGAGAACAAAATTGCACTTGGAAAAGGATGCTAGAGAATGCCAACAATGAGAAAAACATGTTGAGGAACATGGCATACCACTACTTGTCAATAATAATGGTGTGCAAAGCAAGAATCAAGATTTTGAAGGCCAAGTTGAAGAAGGCATCGAGGAGGCGAGAAGAGCATGATAAACTTCAGATATTGGCTGAAGCTTCTCTGGCCCAAAACAACACTTGATGAAGAACACTCAGCCCAAATTTCAAAAAAATTGGGACACTTTTTGCGATTTTGAAATTTTTGGCTTAAAAAACAAGTTTTTCTGCCCAATGCGCCGCGCCACTTGGCACTCGCTTTTGATAGAGACCTCCTTTTGAGGAGAACTCAGCATTTTTGAATTTTTCATGGAAAAATACTCATTCTCACAAATGGAAAAGAAATCTTGAGAGGTTTTGGGCTTCCAAAAAGGTCAAAAACACCCCAAAAATGACCTTTTTGCCCCTTTTTTGACACACAGGAAGCAGTCTTGGGAGAACTAAGTTTTGGAGGGGAAAATGGAGGCCAAATTCAAAAATTCCACTTGTGCTGGAAAGTGGTCAGGCACACCTTTCCAAAAAGCCCACTTGGAGAAAATTTGGACACTATTAAGGCCTCCAAAATCAGCTGCAAACAGGCACTATGCATAGGGAAATCAAGCGCAGAGCATTGGAGGAATTTTGCTCATTTTTCGTCAAAAACTCTGTTTTTCGCCTAGTTTTTTCACAGTTTGACTTTTTCCTTCTAATTGTCAAAATCATGATGTAATTTAATGTGACATAATGGATTTTTATGTAATTTTTCTAAATTTTCACTCATAGAGGTATATTTATCCATCAAAAGGTAGTTTGCAATTGAATGAATTAGTTTCCTAGTTTATAGAGGCAAGCTGTTCCACTGCCTACTTTCTAGTTCTCAGTTTAGATTTTGTTGGAACAGCTCCTAAACTCATGAGCTTGACCTCTAGAAGCTAGGATGAGTTTTTTTTTGCCTATATCTTATGTTTTATCAGTCATTAGCATGGTTGGACTTTTGGGGATGCTTTGAGCATCATTGTACATTCGTCTCTGTAGTTTGGCAAAGGAATAGACCAGGGTTTGCAACACTCTATGGGATTCATGTGCCATCTTGCTTTGATATTGTGTTTCTCTTTGTAAATGTAAGTTTACTTGTGTTTTATGTATGCCATTTTCTCTCTTATTTCTTCTTAACTTAAACAAACAAGGATAAAGGTAGAATCCATTGAAATTGCAGTGCTCTACCTAGGGTTTGTTTAGTTATTTATGTTTTTAGCTGTTTGAAGAGGATCCCTGAAGGTTTCTTGCTCTCTTCAACTCCTCACTTGTCTAAATCTCTCCATTTCATTTAAATGGAAGTGTCAAATCAATTTCCTACCTTGCCCCATTGAGATCTCTGCAAAACTGAGCCTCATTCCCCAGACCCAAATCTGCCTTTCCATTCGAGCCAACAAAACATCATTAAAATCAATAAAACTCTTTTGCACACATACCTAGCCTAAAATCAGTCTTCACATCAAGTCATCTCAAGCCTCATTGATCATTTTTTGCTGAGATTGATAAGGGCTAGCTACTAGGTTAAGCGTGGTTTGATGTTACCTTAGATTCTGCCTTTCTCATCCTGAGGTAGATTTAGGCCCTAACATAGTGGCGACCATACTAGGGAAAAATTGCTTGTTTTTTAGTGTTCTTCATTTTATAAACTACAAACGGAGCCTGAAGTTATGCCAGGAAGCCTTCGAACTGCACATTGCTTTTCGAGTGCATAAGTAGATAAAAGCTGCTTCAGTCAATCTCCGGTCTAGTTTATGAACTGAACATCTAACTTGCAAATTCCCCCAGTACATGTATCAAGTTAGATCTGATGGTTGATGGTGGACAACAATTAGACATAGGAAAGCTAAAATCATTCACCTGGCAACTCCACTGTCGAAGAATCCCAAGGTTCAGAATTTTTATGGCGACTCTACTCTTCAAGAATCAGTAGCCTAAGTAATTTCTTGGTGAATTCATTGTTATGAAAATGGTTTCGCTGGATCGAAGGTATGCTCCCATGAGCCGAGATCACATTCCAGGTTTTCCAAATAAAATTCCTAAGGTAGATTGGAAAAGGAATTTGCCTACGTTTAAAGATGATGATAGGAAGGATGTTGCTTTACATCTGGTTAGATTTCACATACATATTCGCAAGTTGAAGGTTGATTTTCCTGAAGACTGCTTGATGAAGATATTCATGGGCACTCTGGAAGGTGCAGCCCGATCTTGGTATGAAAGTTGGCCGCCTGCTTGTATTTACTATTTAAAGGATTTTCATACCATGTTCTTTGAAAGGTATAAAGAATCTTGTCCATCCTTAACTTTAGTTCAGAACTGTTGTAGCCATGTTCATAGTTTTATTGAAAATATTGAAAATTTTTATGAAGATGATGACTTCATGGATGATGAGATCATGGAGGCTCTGTACGAAAAATCCATTTCAGCAACATAAATAGAACTTAGGTGATACTCATTAAGATGCTCAGGAAACTTTGCAGCAGGATCAAGATCTTAGTACAATGGAAAATGATGAAAGAGAAGGTTTTATTTCAGATCTATCCATAGAAGAAGACAATATGCAGGAAAGTCAAGTTTCAATTTCAGAATGTGATAAATTGAAGTAAGCTATTTCAGATCTAGATTTAGATCGTGATGATCAAGAATACCTTGTGCTAAATCCCATGAAGGAGAGCTCTGTTGTTGAGATCATCTGGAATGAAGAAGACATAGTTATTGATACAAATGTTCTCATTTCATTAGAACAAAGCCTTCATGAGGAGGTAATACAGTCAGTTCATGAAAAACAAGATGATATCTTTGTTCAAGTAAGTGAAAAATCTTCTTTCAATAACTCAGTGATAAATGATAATTTGATTGCCATGTCATATGAAGATGATCAACAAATGTTTTCAAATTTCAGAAGATCAGGGAATTAAGGAATGTCATTCAGGTTTTTCATGTTTTAAAATGTTATTTCATGAAGACAATCACTGTTTGAGCAAAATAAAACAAAAATTATTATCTCCTTTGTCTAAAGATGAGATAGATCAACTTCTGAAAGGTCATGTTACAGCCCAAGCTAAAGCAGATTTGTAGTGCGCACATGGTCAAGAAAGTGTTGGTGAAACTTCTTCCTCTTTTGAAAATGATGACGGTCTTGTAATTAGCTTTATAGATCGGCAAACAAATAATATTTTCTTTCATGAAGATGATAAGGCTGTCATGTTTGATAATCTTGAAGATTGTTTTCTGTTTAAGAATGACCTAGACCATGAAGTTGAGGAATATGAGCTTGAGAGAGACAATATGCCAGAATTTCTCATGGTCAAGGAATTTACAGCTAACACTCAGATAACAGAAGCTTATAGCTCTCTGTTCCTTCCTATCACTTGGCAATCAATTGTTCTTTCAGATCAGAATGAAGGGAGTACTTGTATTTTTGCTGTTGGATCTCAAGACAAGCTAGTGCTTCAGGATTTTCAAGATCCCTTCAACATTATTTTGCAAGCATTAGAAAAGATAAATGTTTCCTGGTTCATTATCGTAAGCCTTGGTTTTAGTGGTTATTGTGAGTTTCCTACATGTACATCGTTCTACCTGCTCGAGAAAAGTGAGAGCCGAATTTCAGTATGTAGCCATCTGCTGGATTGGTTACATTGGAAGGCTCACTACACATGATTGTACATATTTCATCAGTAGGCAGTTGGTTGTCATCATGATTTGAAGCCCTCAAATATCAATGGATTGTTGCCATTAAAAAAGTTTTGTAAGTACTAATTTCAGTTAAGTAGGTCTTGAGTCATTTTTGTTTTAGTCAGTTTCAACATAGTTTCAGAGAAAGTGTGTACTGTTTTCATTATTTCAGTTTGGGGCCCGAGGTGAAGGCTATAAAACTGAGGTTTGATTTCATTTTTGGTTTGGTTTGTTTGATTCAGGTATTTCATTCGATTTCAGTCTTGAAATTGAGTCAGTCTTGAGTTATATTTCAGTCCTGAAATTGAGTCAAGAGTCTGGTTTTAGTTTGTCGAAGTTATTGACTCCATAGACCAATGGATGAAGGCACTGCCTGCTTTCCTAGAGATCTATAGTTCTTGGCACCTCCAAGGAGCTACCATCCCCATTGGATCCAATTTTAGTGTCGGTATCTTCATCCCTCCGTCAGTGATCAAATTCTCTTGTTGCATTGCATATTAGGTGTCTCGCTCAGTCAGCTGCATTCCATTAGGAGCATGGATCATCTGACGGTAGTGGCTTGTTGTTCATTTTCCCTCATGTCCTTTACCTTCTGACCTATTTCCATTCATCAAGATCATCTGTAGTAACTTTTTGTCTTTAAATTTGCAAGAGTCATGTCTAGGGTTTCAGTTTCATTAGGTCTAGGGTTTCATCAAAAAGGTCTTCAATATGTTCAATAACGGTCAGCAGGCGCATGAGGAGGCTGAATAAAGTTGCAAAACCAATAAATTTCATAATCTCATGTTCAGAAATGTATTTTTCCTCAAAACCCTGTTTTGAGGGTGTTGAGATTGCAACAAGATGAAGAGCTTAGTGGAAAGAAGTTGCCTTCACTAAGTGGGCCCACAGGCTATTTTTGGCGCAAAGTCTATTTTTAGACTATGTTTATTTTTAGACATATGGATCATGTTCTATGAGTTGCAGGATGCTATTTGTGGATGGTTGGTCAAGTCAGAAAAAATAGTGGACTTCTATTTTTTAGACATATTAGGCGAGATCGGAAGTTTAGATTTCTAGTCTCAAAATAGATATGTCAAATATTATTAGCTCTTAATAATATTTAGACTCTAAACATTATCTTATTCTCTTGGAGCACTTCAGTTAAGTGCACAGATGTGGCACAGGAGCTGACAGAAGGAATTACGCTATTCCTAGGGGTTAAGTGGAGCTATTGCATGGAGACTTCAGTTAGAACTCATGTGACAGAGTTTGGTGGAGTTGATTGAGGAGTTAATGGAGTTGTGTTCAGTTTAACTAATCTAAACATAGTTGAACTAGTTGTATTTAGTCTAACTGATTAATACACTAGTGAAGAGTGGTGTGAATTCATTATTAATTAATTCACTAATTATAAACTCATTAATAAACTAAAAAATACATTAGTTAACTTCAGTGCATGGACAGTTTCAATGGAGACCAGTGCAGAGATAGGTGAAAGAGAAGGTTAACTATCAGTTGTGACTATATTGTTGCATATTTGCAACTACCAGTGATTGGAGAAACCCATGAGGATGGCGCAGTACAAGCCAGGTGGTTTATGTTATTTAATGAGCCATCCTACAACATTGATTACAAAATAAGAAGTGCAGCTGTCGGTGTGAGAGATTGGAGCATGTGTTTTGCTAGCTCGCTTGATTGAGTGTAGCGATTGGGTTATGCTGAGAGCTTGTGAGGATATTTGTATAATGATTGTTACATGATCTCTATGAAATATAATATATAGATATTTGGGGGTTTTCAGCTTTAATATTTCCCATAAAATACTGTGTTCATATGTGTGATTATTTATGGTTTTAATGTGCACATGCGATTGTTTTATTTCCGCAATTAATGATCAATGGTAGAAGAAATTCTATATTGTGCATGAAGTTAAAATAGTGTGTGATCAAGAGAGTATCGGTGAATAATATATATCAGTTATTCAAATTTCTACATGGTATCAGAGTGATATTGATCATTGGAACAATTGCAAAACATTGAAGCGGTTGAGTTTTGTGCTAGTGGAATTCGAATTTGTAGTAGTGTTTTCTTGGTGTCAAAGTTGAGATGTCTTTCAATGGATTGCAATTGGAGTATGCCCTTGATGGAAACTCAAATTATATTGCATGGAAGGATAGGATGGAGGTGGTGCTAGATGACAATGGGTTGAAGGAGTTCATAGTTCCAGAAATTCCAAAACCTCGCCACGGCGATCTTTGCGCACTTGACGCATGGCAAAAGAAGACGACAAAGTGTCGAAAAAGTTCTATTAGAGGTGTGAAGGATCAGCACAGCCCGGGTATGTGTTATATTCTTTCCATGACTAGTTGCCGCGCGCGGTCTCGCCACATTCGCACCGCGGGCACTGTGAGGGGGTCGCGGGGGAGCGGCGGCCCCACGCCCATCGGGGTCTAGGCGGCGCCCGGCGTAAATTTTTTTGGTATGCGGTCCCACTCATATGCGGACCCACCCATATTTTGTGCGTGAGTTTGCACATGGTTTTGGGGTACGATGGTTTTCGGCCCCTGGTATTTTGTAGATCCGGTCAAGGGAACTACGGTTATGTTCTAATCCGGGGTTAATGGATTGGGGTTTATGTATGCTTCGGCATGTATATATATGTGTTGTAACACTAAAAGGAATATAATGAAAAATCAAGCTGGTCGTCCCGATTTGGGATCCAGGGGAAAATCTCTGTGTTTATCTGTTTTATGTTTTATACTCTCGCTATTGTTTATTTTCTGTTATAAGATTAGGTAGCCATGAATAATTACGATGGGGGTTAAAACCTACGTTTGGTATCGAAGGTTTCGCTTCGAGGGGGCCTTTGTTGCGAGGGTTTTTGCTTGGTTTTGAGGGCGACCTTATTCGATGGGGAGATCTACGGGATGGAGGCTCTTGCGGTGAAAGAAGATGGCAAGCGGCGGGAAGATAGAGATCGAGAAATTTAATGGTCAGATTTTTGAGTTATGGAAGCTAAAGATGGAGGATCTGCTGGTGGATAAATATCAGTGGATTGCGGTAGATCCAGGTACTAAAACAAAAACAATGTCAGATGAAGATTGGAAGAAACTGGATCGGAAAGCTAAAAGCACAATACGGTTGTGTGTCTCAGATTCAGTATTGTTGAATGTATCTGGGGAAGCTACGGCGAAGACTTCGTGGGAAAAACTTGGGACTTTGTACCAATCTAAGTCTCTGGTGAATAAGTTGTTCCTGCGGAAAAAGCTGTATAACCTGAGGATGAAGGATGGAGACTCAGTGATAGAGCATTTGAATGCCTTCAATACTATGGTAAGTCAATTTTCATCTGTTGATATTAAAATCTCGGATGAAGATAAGTGCATTAGTTTTTTTTTTCTCTACCAGACTCATGGGACAGTCTGGTTATTGCAATAGGTAGCAATACAACTACCTTGAATTTTGATGACATTGTCTCATCCTTGTTGTTGGAGGAAATGAGACAGAGAAATATGGAGGGTCAGAATGGAGATGCCTTATCTATACGAGGAAGGTCCCAGAACAGAAACAAGAATAAGGTTTTGAGAGTGGGAGATCCAAATCTAGAGGGAGATCTAAATCTCCTGGAAAGTTTGTAAAGGTATGCTGGAAATGCGGAAAGGAAGGACACTACAAAAAGGACTGCAGATCTAAAGCTCCTGAGAAAGGAAAGGGATCTGATGATGTTCCTTCTGCGGAGGCAAAAACCACCTCGGATGAAGGTGGCGATGTGTATTTGGCTTCTTCTTCAAATACACATGTATATCATGAGTCATGGTTGATTGACTTAGGTGCATCCTTTCACTTTACTCCCCATCAAGAGTGGTTCTGCGAGTATGAGAAATTTGATGGTGGTGATGTCTTCCTAGGAGATGATAGGAAGGCCAGAATCGTCGGACATGGAAAGGTCAAGCTGAAGATGCAAGGTGGAAGGATTAGAACACTTCCTGGTGTTCTGCATATTCCTGCATTGGCCAGAAATCTGATTCCTGTAAGCAAGATGGATGATGCAGGTGTAAAAACAGTGTTCGAGAAAGATACCTGCAAGATGGTTTGGGGAGCACTGGTATTAATACGGGGAGTTCATAATGGAACTCTATACAAGATACAAGGTAGCACTGTTATTGATGGGTGTAACAGTTCTATGGTTCCTGAAAGTGGAGCGGAAAGCCTAGCTGTCTCTGGAGAAAAGACCATGCTATGGCATCAAAGGCTTGGACATATTGGAGAGAAGGGCCTTCGGATACTGCATAGAGATGGTATGGTAGAAGTTATGTCTAATTGTTCTCTGGATTTCGATTTCTGTGAACATTGTGTATATGGGAAGGAGAATCGGGTGAGTTTTCCTTCTGGTGCTAAGAGGGCAAACAAGATATTAGAACTTGTGCACAGTGATGTGTTTGGGCCTGTGTCAGTTCCATCACTGGGAAAGTCCGTGTACTATGTTTCATTCATAGATGACTTCTCAAGGAATACATGGATATATTTCTTGAGGAAGAAATCTGAAGTCTTTGACAAATTTAAATAATTTAAGGCTCTGGTGGAAAACCAGACAGAGAAGAAGATAAAGGCGTTGAGGACAGATAATGGTGGGGAGTTTTGTAAGAAGGAATTTGAAGAGTTCTGTAAGAAGTGTGGTATAGCACGACAGAAGACTACTCCATACACACCTCAGCAAAATGGAGTTGCAGAAAGAATGAATAGAACACTGATGGAAAAGGCAAGAAGCATGCTCAGTGGTACCGGTTAGGACAAGAATTCTGGGCAGAGGCAGTGGAGACTGCATGCTATCTGGTTAACAGATCACCTTCATCAGTGTTGGAGGATAAGACTCCACATGAGGTATGGACCGGTAAGAAACCCTCTCTTTCACATGTAAGGGTATTTGGATGTGATGCATATGTACATGTTCCAAAGGAGAAAAGGACCAAGTTGGATAATAAATCTGAAAGGTGCATCTTTATTGGGTATAAGGATGGTTTAAAGGGTTACAAACTTTGGAACCCAAAAACAAGGAAGGTTGTGTGCAGCAAAGATGTGGTGTTTAGAGAAGTGAAAGATGTTGCTAAACATGAAGTCCTACCAAAGGAACCCGAGAAGATAGAGTTTGAGCTAAAGGAGGATGAATCAGACTCTACAATAGAAGAAGACTCAGAAGATGAAGAGCCACAAACTCCAGCTTTGAGAAGATCAGTTCGGGAAAGAAGGCAACCAGAAAGGTATAGTCCATCTGCTTTCTGTTCAGGTTTTTCCTTAACTATAACCGATGATGAACCCAGAACTGTCAGGGAGGCAGTAGATTCAGAGGATGGAAAACTCTAGAAGGAGGCCATGGTTGATGAAATGGCATCCTTGCACAAAAACGATGCATGGGATCTGGTGGAGTTGCCGGCTGGAAGGAAGCCCATTGGGAGCAAATGGGTGTTTAAAAAGAAGTTGAATGTAGAAGGCAAGGTGGAGAAATACAAAGCTCGGTTGGTAGAAAAAGGTTATTCCCAGGTGCCAGGAATTGATTTTGGTGATATTTTTTCTCCTGTTGCCAAGGTTACTTCTATTGGATTACTTCTATCTGTTGCTGCTGCATTTGATTTTGAGATAGAATAGATGGATGTGAAGACAACATTTCTTCACGGGGATCTAGAAGAGGAGATCTACATGAAGCAACCTGAAGGCTTTATGGTGAAGGGTAAGAAAGAACTAGTATGTAGGTTGAAGAAGTCTTTGTATGGGTTAAAACAATCACCAAGGACGTGGTATCAGAAATTTGATACCTATATACGGGGACTTGGCTTCACCAGAAGCAAGGAGGATCACTGTGTTTATTTTAAATTAATTGGTGACCGTTTTATTTATTTGGTCTTGTATGTGGATGATATGTTGTTGATTGGAAATGACAAAGAAATTATCCAAGATTTGAAGACCCAACTGTTCTCCAAATTCGACATGAAGGATCTTGGTGCTGCAAACTATATTTTGGGCATGGAAATTAGGAGAGATCACGCAAAGAGGAAGCTCTAGTTAAACCAGAGGAAGTATGTCGAGACTATATTGCAGAGGTTCAATATGCAGGATAGTAAGCCGGTGAGTGTTCCTATTCCTGTAGGTGCAAAGTTGTCTGCTGAACAGTGTCCCAAGACACAAGAAGAAGAGGAAAATATGTCCCGTGTTCAATATGCAAGTGTAGTGGGTAGCCTGATTTATGCAATGGTCTGTACTAGACCAGACATTGCACATGCAGTGGGAGTATTGAGCAGGTTTATGTCAACCCCAGGGAAGGAGCATTGGACAGCAGTGAAGCGGGTTTTCAGATATTTACGTGGCACTAGTGATTATGGCTTGTGCAACCGGGGAAGACAAGGATTGGAAAGAATGTTGGACATTCGTGGTTTTGTTGATGTAGACTGGGCTGGAGATCTGGACCAAAGAAGATCTCAAGTGGGTATGTGTTTAGCCTATTTGGAGGTGCAGTTAGTTGGATGAGTAAAAGATAGTCTGTAGTGGCGCTTTCAACTACAGAGGCAGAATACATAGCAGCCACTCATGCAAGCAAGGAAGGAGTTTGGTTGCAGAGATTGTGTTCAAGTATGGGGTTGGTACAACAAGCTATAAGGATAGACTGTGATAGCGAAAGTGAAATTTTCTTGGCTAAGAACCCTGCTTATCATTCAAAGACAAAGCACATTGATGTTCAATATCACTTTGTTAGAGATATGGTTGAGGCTAAAAGGGTGTTACTGGTAAAGGTGGAGGCTCTTAGGAGCGACAATGGTGGTGAATTCATCTCTGGCGAATTCAAGGACTTTTGCAGCGCAGAAGGAATTCAAAGAGAGCTCATAGCACCTCATAACCCACAGCAGAATGCGGTTGCTGAGCGGAAGAACAGAACGATCATGGGTGCTGCATGGGCGATGTTGCATGATCAGGGCCTTCCCATACACTTGTGGGCTGAGGCATGCAATACTGCAGTATATGTGCAGAACCGTTGTCCTCACAGGATACTTGGCATGAGTACACCCGAGGAGGCGTTTACTGGTAAGAGGCCTGATATTTCCCATTTGAGAATTTTTGGTTCACTTATTTACATTCATGTGACTAAGGATGCCAGGAAGAAGCTGGAGCTGACTGCAGAGGCTGGGATAATTGTGGGGTACACTGATACACCCCACAACTAGCATGTGTATTTTCCAGACAGTCGCAAGACTATTGTGCGACGGGATATCAAATTTCAGGAGGAGAAAGCCATGAAGTGTTTGCTTGAGAGGGAGCCACACTCGCATGCAGATGAGGAGCTATTAGCTCCTAAGGATGAGCTTCAGGATGTGGATAAGCCACAAGAGGAAGTTCATGGAGTGGAAGAGACCACTCACGCAGCGCCAACCATTAGAGGGTGGAAGCGGACTACAAAAGCTGAGCGACTGGCTCAAGATGTAGAGAAGATTGTAGGAGCACCTACATCACAGCGCAGACAGAGACAGTCACCGGACCAGTACACTGGATACATGGCTCTTATGAGAAATTGTATCGTGACAGAGCCATCCTCTTTCGAGGAAGCTATGGAGGATCCTGCATGGGTAGATGCCATGGTGGAAGAGTATGATTCGATTGTCAGAAATAGTGCATGGGAGATTTTCCCAAGGCCGGAAGGGAAATCGATGGTGGGTTCGAGATGGATCTACAAAGTGAAGCAAGCAGCTGACGGGAGTGTGGAGAAGTACAAGGCAACATTTGTTTCCCGAGGCTTCTCACCGATATAGGGGATCGATTATGAGGAAACCTTTGCACCTGTCGCAAGGTATTCTTCCATACAAACGATTCTTGCTCTCTCAGAGCAGATGGGGCAGCACATTCATCAGATGGATGTGAAGACTACATTCCTCAATGGGGTGATTGAGGAGGAGGTGTACATAGAGCAGCCCAAAGGTTTTGAGATCTTCAGCAGCGAGTCACATGTGTGCAAGCTCAAGGGAGTGATGTATGGGTTGAAACAAGCACCTCGTGCTTGGTACACATGGATAGACAGTTATTTCATTGGACTTGGATTCTCCAAGAGTAAGGCGAATCTGAACCTATACCAGATTGTGGTGGACAGTAAGTTGCTGATCATTGTACTTTATGTAGATGATTTGATTTTGACAGGTGATGAGCTATTGATACTCTCATGCAAGGATGATCTTGCAAAAGAGTTTGAGATGAAGGACTTGGGCCTCCTTCATTATTTCCTAGGATTGGAAATTTGGCAGCACAGTGATGGACTATTTGTTTCTCAAGGCAAGTATGCCCAGGAGATACTGGAGAAGTTGAACATGCATGGCTACAGGCCTGTTGATACTCCTCTTCCTGGTGGATGGAGGAAGGAGGATGCTACTTCGGTGGAGGTAGTGGATGCCACTCTTTATCGACAGTTGGTGGGGTCGCTTATGTATCTGGTCAATACACGACCTGACATATGCTATGCTATTAACCAGCTTTCACAAGCTATGGTTAAGCCTACCAATCTCTACTAGAAGGCAGGAAAGCATGTATTGAGATATCTTGGAGGCACATCGGGATATGGATTATGGTACAGATAGTCAGATGAGGTGAAGCTATGTGGCTTCACGGATGCAGATTGGGCAGGGAGCCCAACGGACAGAAAGAGCACATCAGGAGGGATTTTCAGTATCGGGTCGACAGCAGGAAGTAGAGATCCATGGCACTCAGTTCAGCAGAGGCCGAGTATATGGCAGCGATTTTGGCTGAATGTGAGGCTATATGGATGAGGAAGATCCTAGTCGGGTTGTTCGGTTCACACTTGGATCCTACTGTGATTTATTGTGATAATCGGAGTTGCATCAAACTCTCGGTTAATCCAGTATTTCATGATAGATCTAAACACATTGACATCCGGTATCATCATATCAGAGATTGTGTGCAGCAGAAGATCATGTTACTTTCATACATTCCTACAGAGGATCAGGATGCTGATATCTTGACGAAGGCGCTCACCAGGAGAAAATTCGAATACCACAGGGGCAGGATAGGGGTTGTAGATAATCCATATCTTGTTGAGAGGGAGTGTTGAGATTGCAACAAGATGATGAGCTTAGTGGAAAGGAGTCGCCTTCACTAAGTGGGCCCGCAGGGTATTTTTGGCGCAAAGTTTATTTTTAGACTATGTCTATTTTTAGACATATGGATCATGTTCTATGAGTTGCAGGATGCTATTTGTGGATGGTTGGTCAAGTCAGAAAAAATAGATGGACTTCTATTTTTAGACATATTGGGTGGAATCTATTTTTAGATTGCCAGTCTAAAAATAAATATGTCGAATATTATTAGCTCTTATTAATATTTGGACTCTAAACATTATCTTATTCTCTTGGAGCACTTCAGTTAAGTGCACAAATGTGGCACAGGAGCTGACAAAAGGAATTATGCTATTCTTGAGGGTTATGTGGAGCTATTTCTTGGATACTTCAGTTAGAACTCATGTGACAAAGTTTGGTGGAGTTGATTGAGGAGTTAATGGAGTTGTGTTCAGTTTAACTAATCTAAACATAGTTCAACTAGTTGTATTTAGTCTAATTGATTAATACACTAGTGAAGAGTGGTGTGAATTAATTATTAATTAATTCACTAATTATAAACTCAATAATCAACTAAAGAATACATCAGTTAACTTCAATGCATGGACAGTTTCAGTGGAGACCAGTGAAGAGATAGGTGAAAGAGCAGGTTAACTATCAGTTGTGACTATGCTGTTGCATATTTTCAACTACCAATGATTAGAGAAGCTAATGAGGATTGCGCAGTACAAGCCAGGTGGTTCAAGTTATTTAATGAGCCATCCTACAACATTGATTACGCAATAGAGGCTGGATGTCAGGTGGCAGAGATTGGAGCATGTGTTTTGCTATATCTAGCTTGACTAGTGTGTAGCAATTGGAGGTTGTGCTGAGAGCTTGTGAGGAGCTTTGTACAATGATTGTTACATGATCTATATGACATATAATATATAGATAGTTGGGGGTTTTCAGCTTTAAGCTTTCCCATGAAATATTGTGTTCATATCTGTGATTTTTTATGGTTTTAATGCGTGCATGCAATTGATTTTATTTCCGCATGTGATGATCAATTGTAGAAGAGATTATGTATTGTGCATGAAGATAAAATAGTGTGTGATCAGGAGAATCTCAGTGAATAATATATCATTTACTCAAATTTATACATAGGGAAAACAGAGTATTTTAGGTTTTTATGTATAAATTTGATGTAATTTCAGTTCTCTCATATGTAAATAACTTCAATGGCAACCCTAGTCACCTTGCCAGGCTTCAGTAGCTCCATCCCCTGCAAGGAAAACAAAAATCAAGTCATTCAGTTCATCAAAGGCACAAATAAAGAAAAACTGCCTAAAACAGAGTTTGAAAATAAAGTTTCAATGCAAACATTATAAAACTAAGTTTTATGAGTGAAAAATCAAAAGCTCTTGTATATAAACTCATTGATCATCATCAAAGAGCTCATTTTCATTCAAAAGAGAAAGATTGAACAAGAGAAAGTCGTGTTGGAGAAAAGGAGCAAGTTTGAATAAAAACTAGGCAAATTTCAAAGGCGCGACACATTAGGTGAGAGGTGCGGCGCATTAAGCTGCTCTCCACAGTGTAAAAATACACTGGCGCGACGCATTGAGCAAGCGCGGCGCATTCGGTTTGAGGCACGGCGCACAGAGATATAAGCCCAATTTCACCATAAACTTCCCCAAAATTTCCAAATTTGCTCAAATCCGTGGTGTGCAAGTAAGTTAAGATTCCTTCCATTGCTAGTGAAGAGGTTTTTCTTAAAATTTATGATGGTTCAGTGTGATAGAACTCAAACCCTACCTCCTTCCAAATTTGCTAAAAAAAATTGTCTAGGGCTACATTTGTGTCTTTGCTAACAAGTCCACTCCATCACTCCCTTATTCTTTCACTCCTTCATTCATTCTTCATTTTCATCCACTCATTCCCCAATTCCCATTTTCCTAAATCCTAACTACAAAATCCCCAAACCCTACTCACATCCCTAAAACTCTTACTCCCATCCATAAACTCTATTCACACATACATTTTTACACTCTCTTCCATACACTCTACCCATTTCATTCCTCCACCATATTTTCACACTGTTATCCACAAAACCATCCATGTACAACCACATTTTTCAAAACCAAAGGAAAACAATGGAAAGAGACAGTGATCATGGGTATGAGCAAGAGATTGAACATGACCGGGAATCTTGGCTTGAGAGAACAAAATTGCACTTGGAAAAGGATGCTAGAGAAGGCCAACAATGAGAAAAATATGTTGAGGAACATGGCATACCACTACTTGTCAATAAATATGGTGTGTAAAGCAAGAATCAAGATTTTGAAGGCCAAGTTGAAGAAGGCATCAAGGAGGCGAAAAGAGCATGATAAAATTCAGATATTGGCTGAGGCTTCCTTGGCCCAACACGGAACTTGATGAAGAAAATTCAGCCCAAATTTCAAAAAAATTGGGACACTTTTTGCAATTTTGAAATTTTTGGCTTAAAAATATGTTTTTCTGCCCAATGCGCCGTGCCACTTGGCACTCGCTTTTGATAGAGACCTCCTTTTGAGGAAAACTCAACATTTTTGGATTTTTCATGGAAAAATACTCATGCTCACAAATGGCCGAGAAATTTTGATAGGTTTTGGGCTTCCAAAATGGTCAAAAACACCCCAAAAATGACCTTTCTGCCCCTTTTTTGACACACGGGAAGCAGTCTTGGGAGAACTCACTTTTGGAGGGGAAAATGGAGGCCAAATTCAAGAATTCCACTTGTGCTGGAAATTATATAGGTAGACCTTTCCAACAAGCCCACTTGGAGCAAATTTGGACACCGATAAGGCCTCCAAAATCAGCTGCAAACAGGCGTTACACATAGGGAAATCAGGCGCGGAGCATTGGAGGAATTTTGCTCATTTTTGGTCAAAAACTCTATTTTTTGCCTAGTTTTTTCACAGTTTGACTTTTTTCCTTCTAATTTTCAAAATCATGATGTAATTTAATGTGACATGATGGATTTTGATATAATTTTGCTAAATTTTCACTCATAGAGGTAGATTCATCCATCAAAAGGTAGTTTGCAATTGAATGAATCAGTTTCCTAGTTTATAGAGGCAAGCTGTTCCACTGCCTACTTTCTAGTTCTCAGTTTAGATTTTGTTGGAACAGCTCCTAAACTCATGAGCTCGACCTCTAGAAGCTAGGATGAGTTTTTTTTTGCCTATATCTTATGTTTTATCAGTCATTAGCATGGTTGGACTTTTGGGAATGCTTTGAGCATCATTGTACATTCATCTCTGTAGTTTGGCAAAGGAATAGACCAGAGTTTGCAGCACTCTATGGGATTCATGTGGCATCTTGCTTTGATATTGTGTTTCTCTCTGTAAATTTAAGTTTACTTGTGTTTTATGTATGCCATTTTCTCTCTTATTTATTCTTAACTTAAACAAACAAGGATAAAGGTAGAATCCATTGAAATTGCAGTGCTCTACCTAGGGTTTGTTTAGTTATTTATGTTTTCAGCTATTTGAAGAGGGTCCCTGAAGGTTTCTTGCTCTCTTCAACTCATGACCTGTCTAAAGCTCTCCATTTTATTTAAATTGAAGTTTCAAATCAATTGCCTACCTTGCCCCATTGAGATCTTTGAAAAAATGAGCCTCATTCCCCAGACCCAAATATGCCTTTCCATTCGAGCCAACAAAACATCATTAAAATCAATCAAACTATTTTGCACACATACCTAGCCTAAAATTACTCTTCACATCAAGTCATATCAAGCCTCATTGATCATTTTTTGCTGAGATTGACAAGGAGAGAGCCCTCTCCCAACCTGGTAGGGCTAGCTACCAAGTTAAGCGTGGTTTGATGTTACCCTAGATTCTTCCTTTCTCAACCTGAAGTAGATTTAGGCCATAACAAGATGCATTGAACCTTCTGTGGGAGTTCTTCTGTTCATTCATTTATGGATGTATAACCGTGAAAACATGGATCCTAGCACTATTGTTGAACAAGATCTCTACATTCAAAGACTGGGTTGTGCCTAAGCCAACAACATAAATGCCTCCAAGTTGAACGTTGGTGTCTCCTCTTCCCATTGCATGTTGCCTCCTCCCACTGCATGCTTCCTCTCAACACCTTGAATTCCCAAAATTCCCTCCAAACCTACTCCAACCTCCCTCCCACCTTTGCGCGCTGAGCCCCTTCAACTCCAGCAACACTCCTCCATCAGCTCTGCTCCCTTTGTTCCCTCAACCTACTCTCCCTCCTCCCTCCTTGTGCTCTCGTTCCCTCACACCTCCTTGTCATGGCCTCATGCTGACTCACCTCCTCCCCTCGGCACCCTAGATCAATCCTCCTCCCTCCCTTCGCTGCTCGCTGCTCCCCCCTCCCTCAGCTGTGACTATTGCTCCATCACAACAACATTCCCAGCTTTTCAGCTATCATAGCCTATTCAGTGTTGAAAATGTCCATGATAACACCCCCTCTAAGAATTTCAGCCAAGCTAACCTTGACTGCATATAAAGATTTCTTTGAATCGGTTATTGCTATACCATTACCATAGACAGTAACAACTTTGTCGCTTTCCATTTTGAATCCAAATAAAGAACCTTCCAGATTTCGTATAAGGAAATCATTTAAAAAATTAATCTTCAATATTATCAGACAAACTCCCATCAACAAAAATAAATTTATCAGATCACTGAGCCTAGTACAAGATCAGCTTGGAGTGCAGAAGCAAAAATCTAGTCTACACTTCCCAAGCCCATCATCAAACCTTGGGAAGAGCTTGTCCATAACAAGCAAAAAAATGGTATTGGATATAAAAAGGATGTGTCCTTTCATATTCCAGACTACTCCAAGCCCATCAAATTTAAGAGTGTCGTATTTCTTCATGATAGCTCACCTTCATCTATTCAAGATTTTTCTCCTCTTCCACAACAGAGTGTGAAATGCCAACACTGTGACGGAGTTGGCCATATGAAAGATCATTGTTTTGATCTTCACCCATGCAAGAATTGTGGTAAAAACACTCATTATTCGCACAAATGGTTCATAAACAAGCCTCCTGCAAGAACAAATATTCATCTTGGATGGATCACTTCTTGGAAATGGGCATCAAAAACCAAGGAGATGTTTTAGTCATATGACATAATTTATTCTAGAATATTAAAAGGTCTTGCAGTTTATTTTTAACCATAATCTCACCTTGTATCTGACTGAAGGGGAAATGATGGTCATCTACAAGCTTCAAAGCCACATCAAGCGAGGCTGAACCACAACCTATCATTCTAGATTCAGAGTTGTAGCCAGAGACATAGAAGTTCAAGTGAGACTGAGCCACAACCTTTCATTCCAGATTCAAAGTTGTAGCCAGAGACAAAAATTCCCATGATCATGCCTTTGATTGGTGGTCAGCCATAAAACATCTATTTTAGGTTGATATTCTTCCTCTAGAAGAAGGCTTCATCTTCTTTCCAGTTTTTGTAGAATTCCAGGAAATGCATCAAGCATTCTAGAGGTGGTGGTCATCCTTAAACCATCATAGGTTTTAGACCTCCCTTATTCTAGGTTTAAGGTGTACCTCTTCAAAATATGAGGAGCACTTCCTCTAGTATAAGACCTCAAATTCTTGCTAGATTGGGAAGAGTTTGGGGAGCTACACATAGAGTTCTAGTGTTGGTGGTCATCCTTAAACCACCTTCTTATGCCAACATTTCAGAGAGCTCATTCAGCCTAGTGCTACCATGCACACTTTGGAAATTTTGTATTATAGCTCTCTTCTTGGACTCACACATACCCCTTCAGATTAAGGGGGGGAATGTTGGACACCTAATCCTCTAAGGGTTGATGTAGAAGGCGAATGGACATAAGAAGTCCAAGAGACCGAGGAAGGTGAATCCAAGGATCACAATAATGTATTATAAATGTACATCATGTGAATAATATGAGAACACACGATTTTATCTCTCATCCTTTTTTTTCCCTTCCATGTGTGTTTAACAATATATAATTGAATCTTGAATACTTGGATCGGGTTTATTATGATTATTAATCCATGTTAAAGTAGAAAAGCGTAGTCTGCAAAGTAGTTAAGCACATTTGTTGAAAATAGTCTATATATTTGTCATACTCGTTCTGCGAAGCTTTGAATAAGTATGAAGGACAATCCCTAAAGCCACACTCCATAGTCCCTATGGATGTAGAAACCTAGTTCTAACATCCCCTAATATTGCCTCAGGTGAGACTTCAGTCTGCATAGCAGATCATTTCCAAAAGGGACGGTAATAGAGGGTTCTGTTGGCTCGTGTAGCCATATATGAACCTGGGTCTAGGCCCCCATCAAGCCAATACTATGCTGGAAAATTTAAGTTTAAATTAAAATAGAAGAATCGAGGCTTATGATATGCAAATCAAAATCAAGGGAAAGGTGCCCCCAAATTGTAGAACAAAGGGAAAGGCTAAGGCGGGGTGGCCCAGGATAACCCATCAAAGTCGAAAGTGAATAACAACACAATGAATCCAAATAAGGACACAAGAAAGTGGTATCAGTTCCATAAGAGCTTCACTCACAACACAAGTGAGTGTTAGGCCAGGCAGTCGCTGGTGGCGGACTTGAAGGCTACTAAATCAGATGAATGTACCAACTATGAGTTAGAACATGAGAATCGAAATGAATAAGGGAAGCATATTATCAATGTGGATCCCAATGCCATTTTTGCCACCAGCAATATCCAGAAGGAAGAACATGAATATTGAGAGGAGGGGGAGTGCCTCTTCCATTCCCAGATTTGTGTGTAGAAATTTATTAATAATGATAGTATTACCAGATTATTTGATCTAGAAAATTAATCTTATGTTAAATACAGAATCCTTCCACTTAATTCTTTTCAGAAATTATATCGCCCATTGCAAACACATGAAGAAAATAAATCACACATAAACACAGTTGTTTAACGAAAAAGCTTAAAGATAGAAACCCCAACTATCATATATTATGTATATCAATGGAATAATGTAACAATATCATACAAATCTTAGTACATCAAGTTATTAGTACAATATAGAATCGTCACACACTGTCATGCATAAATTTGCATATCTATGCACCAATTTCTTGCCTCCTCACAACCTACCTCCATTGCACAATCCTTGCTGAAGAAGACCCCTAAATGAATTCAAATTGGCCTTGCCTTGACTACGCAATCCTCGTTGGCATCTCCAATGTGTGTCAGATGCATTGAATGCATCACTATAGTCACAACAGATAGTCCATCTCACCCTTTCACCTATCTCTCCACTGGATCTCCACTAGAACTGACATGCAAGTAGTTAACTGTTATATTTGTTCAGTTTCAAGTGAGTTATTAGTTGTGAATTAATTAACTAATTAATTCACTAAACTCTCACTAGTGTATCTTCAATTAGAACTAGATAAAACTAGCATAACTGAGTTTAACTCACTTAACTGAGTTAAACTAAATGAAAACTCCCATAACTACGCTTCCAAATCTATCACAACTCTGCCACTTCAGTTCTAACTGAGTCCTCCATGCATGAGTCACCAACCACCCTAGGAATTTCATAATTCCTTCAGCCCACTGATTTTCCAAATCTGTTCACTGAAATAAAGTGCTCCAAGAGAATAAGTTGATATTTATTGTCAGATTATTATTAAGGGCTAATAATAATCAACATGCATCTATTTTTAGATTAGCAATCCAGGTTGTTGGAAATATGTTGCCATTGATTTCAACGAGATATTCCCTGATGTCAACAGGGTGACCCTAAAGAGAATGGTTGAAACTAGTGTCAACATGTAGCTCAAGTGTCTTGGAAGAGCAGGTTTGAGGAACGAGAACAAAGGTCCGGGTGAAAATAATAACAGATAGTTTGAAGCAATTTTCTTATGCAGAATGTGAGTTGAAAGGCCAAATGGGACCCACTCAATTGAAATTACTCTGAAATTATAATTTTAGAAAAGTGTTGGGATAGGGGCGTTGGGTGGTAGTTTGGTATTTGGTTCTTTCAGACAAAAATGAGACCAAGGGCACAAAACAAATTATAAATGGAAATAAGGCCCCTGACAGCACATTGAATGGCTTAGCTCCTCAATGCCGAGCTGAAAGTCATAGGACCAGGTCATATCAAGAAAAAACTTCATCTTTGGAGCTAAAGGGGCTAAAGGCCATGTGGTGACTATCTGATATCATCTAAGATGACCCTTTAGAGAGAAGTAGTGGTAATGGGGAGTGGTTTATCACTCTCTCGGTAGTGTATATAAATGGATAAGATCTACTTAATTTCACCCCTCCAAAAACCACAATCATCTCAGGAGTGGCATCAAGGATAAAAGTGCTTAAACCTAACAATTTTCGGGAAGAAAAAGAAAATAGAAGAAGAAGAAGAAATCAATCACAAAACCGAAATTACAGAGACTTTTTTCTCTCTCCTCTAGCAGGAAAAGTGGAAGCATGAGATTGTATTGGAATACTTCAGAGGATGGTGTTAGTATTAACAAATAGAAGGTGGACATGTGGCATTAAATGTGGCATTTTTGGGAACCCAAGTGGCCCTTTCCTAGTGACAAGTGGAATCACTCAAAGGTCAACACATGGAAAGGGTGACATCACCCCGGAGGGCTCAACCTAGAAAATTCAATTTTCGAAATTTTACAGTGGTTCCAAGTTGTACAGTACTAGGACACGGTGGCAATGGACAGAGTGAAATCCAATGAAAAGAGGTTCGGGAAGACCCTACCTTCTTACTCATCTGGGTGGATGGAGGCCCAAAAATTCAATAATGAGGCACAGAGGGATGCGTCGAGTTAAAAGGGAGCTTCAACCGTATCATTGGACACAAGTTCCATTCAACAGTGGAGGACGAGGGGTTTAGTGACAAGAGAAAGTGGGACCAATCCCAGATCCTAGAATCCCCTAAATTTTAAATAATTGAGTTAAATAGAAGAGTTAAGATCATGAGATATAGCCTATGGGTTGATATTTGGTCACCTCAGATAGAGGTGTGACCAATGGTGCAAAGTCGTTAACAAAGAAAAAAGGCACGTGTAGGGATTAAAAAAGGCTAAGCACCCAAAATCTTAGGTTGTGGTCGCATAGACAAAAGGGGCTAAGAAAAATGGGCTTAAAGGTAGAAACAACATAATTTCTACTTTAATTTCAATCTTGGGAGTTAAGCCAAAATTGACTACAAATAAAATTAGCAAGCGAACTATTAAATTCTATAAAGAGCCAAAATGCCTAAAATTAGAAGAAAATATCAGTTTAAGTGAAAGAAAGGGAGTGATGTACAGTTATACCTAGAGATGAAGCCCATAACAACAAACACAATACAGAAAGATTGAGATGAACAGGAAAAAGAAAAAAATAAAGAAGCATGCAAGCAATCAAAGAAACTATAAAAGAAGGCCCGATCAAGAAGAATCAATATAAACTATTTTTGAGATGGATATTTTGTTGGAGCGAGGTGTTGGTATGTTGTTTTCAGTAATCATATATTTTTGTAGGTGTTTTTCTGAAGTGGTGATAAATATTTAAGTGTTTTTGAAAGCAGGGAAGGCAGTCATTGATCCTAGTGTGAAAATGGATGAAAGCTAGAACAATGAGTGTTGAAAGCAAGTTGTAGCTTGCTGATTAGGGGTTCATGCTCCTTCCAGTGGGTGTTGGAGAATATTTTGGGTTGTATCTCCATTCACTTGTAGCTTTCAAAATCAAGGCATTGTAGCTTCCTGCTAGTTGTAACGAGAACTTTGTAACTTCAAGTTGTAGCTTGCCCTATTAATAAAATGGAGTAGTTCTGAAGTCATCTATTCTTTTCATGATTTTATTGATTACTAAAATTTTTGCATGTTACTTAAAGCAGTTTTTACTGTCTTATTATGAAAATAAATTTTAATTGGTAAATTATTACAATATTAATTCACCCCCCACCTCCCCCCCCCCTCTCTCTCAATATTTTCCTAGTTTCCAATAATTAGTATTAGAGCAGTTACTTTCGATCATTCTAACATATGGAATAAATACAAACAACCATGGCGAATGAGGAAGAAAGATTTACCAACAAGGCACCTATGTTTAGTGGAACAAATTATGTGTTTTGTAAAGTGAGGATGAAGATGTATATTTAATCACTTGGAGTTGATGTATGGGATTTTGTGGAGGAATAACATCAAAGACCCCAACGTTGCTAATCGAAGGTCAGAAGCTGTAGTTCACATACAATGTTGAAGTAATGTATTCCCTGCTTGCTAGCATACTTGAATCAAAACTTGTCAAGGTGATGGATTGCAAATATACCAAATCAATCTGGGACAAGATGAGAAAGTAATTAATAGCAGTAAAATGAAATGAAAGTTAAATGTAATGCTAAATAGAAAGTAATTAATAACAGTAAAATAAAATGAAAGTTAAATGTAATACTAAATAGAAAGTTTCATAGTTTATGAGAGTTTTAAGCAAGAAAAAAGGGGAAATAAAGAATGCAAAATGGTTTGTACAATGCATTACGAAAAAAAACATGATTCCTTTCCACTATCATACAACCAAAATTTTTGATATATAAACATCAAATGAAACTCATTTTGAGTTTTTATTAACAAGCTAAAAGGTTGTTGGAAATATGTTGCCATTGATTTCAACAGGATATTAACTGATGTCAACAGGGTGACCCTAAAGTGAATGGTTGAAACTAGTGTCAACATGTAGCTCAAGTGTCCTGGAAGAGCAGGTTCGAGGAACGAGAAAAAAGATCTAGGTGAAAATAATAGCAGATAGTTTGAAGCCATTTTTTTATGAAAAACTTGAGCTGAAAGGCCAAATGGGGCACACTCAATCGAAATTACTTTGAAATATTTTCCAACAGTATAAGGAAGTATGAAAATCCACTCCTGGATCAAAATTTAGAGGCATTCAAAGTTAGGCCTACAAAAGTCAAAACCTCAGAAGCCCGAAACCCAAGAACTGAAAAATCCCATAACATGGTGGAAATAAACGAGGAGAAGGACTTGGGAAGGTTGAAACCCATAAGGTTCTTTTTTATCACAAAAATGGAGTGTATTAAGGTGGGGCGACAACCCAGAACCCTGGGTCTGATAACTTTTTATAATTATAATTTCAGAAAATTGTTGGGATAGGGGTGTTGGGTGGTATTTTGGTATTTGGTTATTTCAGACAAAAATGAGACCAAGTGCACAAAACAAATTATAAATGGAAATAAGGCCCCCGACAGGACATTGAGTGGCTTAGCTCCTCAATGCTAAGCTGAAAGTCACAGGACCAGGTCATATCGAGGAAAAACTTCATCTTTGGAGCTAAAGGGGCTAAAGGCCATGTGGCGGATATCTGATATCACTTAAGACGACCCTTTAGAGAGAAGTAGTGGTAACGGGGAGTGGTTTATCACTCTCTTGATAGTGTAGATAAATGGATAAGATCTACCTAATGTCACCTCTCCCAAAACAACAATCATCTTAAGAGTGGTGTCAAGGAGAAAAGTGCTTAAACCTAACAATTTTCGGGAAGAAAAAAAAATAGAAGAAGAAGAAGAAATCAGTCGCAAAACAAAAATTATAGAGACATTTTTATCTCTCCTCTAGGAGGACAAGTGGAAGCATGAGATTGTATTGGAATACTTCAGAGGATGGTGTTAGTATCAACCAATAGCAGGTGGACATGTGGCATTAAATGTGGCATTTTTGGGAACCAAAGTGGCCCTTTCCTAGTGAAAAGTGGCATCACTCTAAGGTCGACACATGGAAAGGGTGATATTATCCCGGAGGGCTTAACCTAGAAGATTCAATTTTCGACATTTTACAGTGGTTCCAGGTTGTACAGTACTAGGACACGGTGGTAGTGGAGAGAGTGAAAGCCAATGAAAAGAGGTTCAGTAAGACCCTACCTTCCTGCTCATTTGGGTGGATGGAGCCACGGAAATTCAATAATTAAGCACAAAGGGATGCGTCGAGTTAAAAGGGAGCTTTGACCGTAGCATTGGACACAAGTTCCATCCAACAGTGGAGGATGAGGGGCTCAGTGACAAGAGAAAGTGGGACCAACCCCGGATCCTAGAATCCCCTAAATTTTAAATAATTAAGTTAAATAGAAGAGCCAGGATCATGAGATATAGCCTATGGGTTGAGATTTGGTCACCTCGGATAGAGGTGTGACCAATGGTTCAAAGTCGTTAACAAAGAAAAAAGGCACGCGTAGGGATAAAAAATGGCTAGGCACCCAAAATCTTAGGTTGTGGTCGCATAGACAAAAGGGTCTAAGAAAAATGGGCTTAAAGGTAGAAACAACATAATTTATACTTTAATTGCAATCTTGGGAGTTAATCCAAAATTGACTACAGATAAAATTAGCAGGAAAATTGTTAAATTATATAAAGAGCCAAAATGCATAAAATTAGAAGAAAATATCAGTTTAAGTGAAATAAAGGAAGTGATGTACAGTTAGACCTAGAGATGAAGCCCATAACAACAAACACAATACAGAAAGACTGAGATGAATAGGAAAAAGGAAAAAATAAAGAAACATGAAAGCAATCAAAGAAACTATAAAAGAAGGCCCGATCAATAAGAATCAATATAAACTATTTTTGAGATGGATATTTTGTTGGAGCGAGGTGTTGGTTTGGTGTTTTCAGTAATCATATATTTTTGTAGGTGTTTTTATGAAGTGGTGATAAATATTTAAGTGTTTTTGAAAGCGGAGAAGGCAGTCATTGATCCTATCGTGAAAATGGATGAAAGATGGAACAATGAGTGTCGAAAGCAAGTTGTAGCTTGTTGATTAGGGGTTCATGCTCCTTGCAGTGGGTGTTGGAGAATAGTTGGGGTTGTAACTCCATTCACTTGTACCTTTCAAAATCAAGGCGTTGTAGCTTCCTGCTTGTTGTAACAAGAACTTTGTAACTTCAAGTTGTAGCTTGCCCTATTAATAAAATGGAGTAGTTCTGAAGTCATCTATTATTTTCATGAGTTCATTGATTACTGAAATTGTTGCATATTTCTTAAAGCGGTTTTTACTTTCTTATTGTGAAAATAAATTTTAATTGGTAAATTATTACAATATTGATTCACCCCCCACCCCCCCCCCCCCACCCTCTCTCTCAATATTTTCTTGGTTTCCAATAATTAGTATTAGAACCATTACTTTTGATCATTCTAACGTATGGAAGAAATACCAACAACCATGGCGAACGAGGAAGCAATATTTACCAACAAGGCACCTATGTTTAGTGGAACAAATTATGTGTTTTGTAAAGTGAGGATGAAGATGTATATTTAATCACTTCGAGTTGATGTATGGGATTTTGTGGAAGAATAACATCAAAGACCCCCAACGTTGCTAACCGAAGGTCAGAAGTTGTAGTTCATATACAATGTTGAAGTAATGTATTCCCTACTTGCTAGCATACCTGAATCAAAAATTGTCAAGGTGATGGATTGTAAATATACCAAAGCAATCTAGGACAAGATGAGAAACTACTATGAAGGAGACAACAAGGTAAAGAAATATAAAATCAAAGGTTTTAGGACCAAATTTGAATCATTGAGCATGCATGATGATGAAAATATTGCAAAGTATTTAAAAATAGTTGATGAAGTTGTGAACACCATAAGAGGGCTTGATGAGAAGCTAGATGAAGATGTAGTAGTTCAAAAAGCATTGATATGTCTTCTTGATAGGTTTAATCCCAAAGTGCCAACCATTGAAGAAATGGAAAATATGAGAAAAATCACTCTAGATCTACTCCTTGGAATACTCACTGCCTATGAGATGAGGAGTTATAAAGGAAAGTCTACAGCAAAAGAATCAGTATTCAAAGAAGAAAGAAGTGCAAGGATGAGCACGTTGGCACATGAAATTAATCCGATGAAGAAGAAAATAATTTTATGAGGAGGCTCAAGAGAGAATGAGGCAAGTATAAACGTAATTTTCCATTTAAATTCTTTAATTGTTGTCAATTTGGTCATTATGCATCAAATCCTAAAAAGAAGAAAAAGAATTATGATCCTAAAGAAAAAATTAAGAAGGTTCTAAAGGAAAAAATAAGGTTAACCAGAAAGGTTTATATGCTCAAGATGAGATTTCCTCTAAAAGTGATCCCAACCAATCCTCATATGAGGAAAATGATGATGAAATCCCTAAGGAATTAATGTTGATGGTAATTTAAAATCCTCAATTTGAGGCCATTAACTTTGAAGATGATTAAGGATAAGTTGATCTTGAATGAGAACTTGTAAGTGCACTTGAGGAGATAAAGAGGATGAGAAAGAAAAAAAAACCCAAAAAGAATCTTTGATAAAGGAAAAGGTTGAGGTTATTGATCCATTACTTATGTAGTTATAAGAAGGTAAGAAAATCTAAGAAACCATGAACCAACAGTTGATTGAGGAGGATAAAATATGTGAGAAGCGGGAAGGTGAAATTTTTTTGTTAAGGAAGGAGCTTGAAAAAGCTAAAACATAGGTCAGCTTCAATTAGAAATTCAACAAAGTGAAAAAAATTAATGAAATCTTGGAGGCTCAACGCATCTCAAGGGACAAAAATGGTCTTGGTTCTGATGCTTAATCAAGCTTAGAAGCTTAATAGGAAAGTAAAAAGGCAATCAACTTTGTTCCTCTAGCAAAAGAAAAGTCCACATAGTAGCTAGAAGACAATAAACAGTGTGAGAAAATTCAATAGAAGAAAAAAAAAAGGAGCACGTTGTCCATGTTATTCGAATTTCCCAAAATTCTACTCATTGCAGAAGGAAATGATCAAGGTAAAATTATATATTCCCAAGGTATTTTTTTAAATGCACCAATTATGGCCAAAAAGTTAAAAACTGCATAGTTCATTTATCATACAGACAAATCAGAGCCGAGAAAATATTTTAGCAGGGAAGAAGCAGACTTAGGTATATAAATTATTTTTCTCCTATGAATGATAAGGTACAATGCTTTAAGTTCCAAAATTTTGGGCATATAGTAGTTAATTTCATGCTTAAAGAAATGAAGACAGAGCTAATTATTGAGAAAATTCTATAGCAACCCAAAGTGTGGAAATAGAAAGAGAAATCAAAGCAATGTGATATTTATTTTTATGCTAAAAATGGTGGGAGCCATTGGTATGTGGAAAGTGGTTGTTCCAGGCACATGACAGGAGATAGAAGTGAGTTTGTCACTTGGAAGCCTATAGACAAAGGTAATGTGACTTTTGGCAATAATGCTCCAGGAAAAATAACTGCAAAAGGAGTGGTTAGCTTATCAAATGGAAAAGGTAAATATAATAATGTGTTATATGTTGATGGGATGAAACATAATTTGTTGAGTGTGTCTCAGATGTGTGATCAAGGCTATTATGTGATTTTCAAAGCTACAAATTGTCAAATCAAGTCTTAAGGTATATGATAAATAGTTGATGAGGTTGTAAGAATAGAAAACAATGTCTATTTGTTGAAGGAAAAGAACGAAAGGTGTTTCTTATCAAAGACATATGAGAGATGGTTGTGGCATGTAAAGCTTGGACATCTAAAATTTGATCAGATTGTCAAGCTTAGAAAGAAAAAAAATAGTCAAGAACCTGCCTAAGATTTCAAAAATAGAGAACATTATTTGAAAATCTTGTCAGCTAGGAAAGAAAGCTCGAGTTTAGTTCAAGGCAAAGGAAAAATATCCCTCAAAACCATTGCAGCTGGTACACATGGATTTATATGGACCATCCATAAATCAGTCACCCATAGGTAAGATATAATTCATGCTAATAATTGATGATTTCAGTAGAATGGTATGGGTTTCCTTCCTCAAGGGAAGATCTGTAGATTTTGAGTAGTTAAAAGAATTCAAATCCATGATTCAGAGCGAAACTGATTACAAAATCAAAAGCATAAGGTCTGAAATTAGAGGTGAGTTAACTTCATAAGAATTTGATTAATTATGTAAATTTAATGGAATCAAAAGGTAGTTTACCATAGCAAAGAATCCCCAACAAAATGGTGTTGCAGATGGTGAAAACAAGTCAGTGCAACAATTAGCTGGAGCTATGATGTCAAAAAATAATGTTCAGTAAAGGATTTGGGTAGAGGAAATTCATACAACAATGTTCATCCTCAAAAAAGCTCAGTTTCCACCAAATAGTGACAAAAATCCTTATTATTTGTCATGTGGTAGACCAACAATAGTCAAATACTTCAAAATGTTTAGCAACATATGTTAGATCAAGAGAAACGACTAGAAACTTAGGAAAGTAAATGGTAGAGTTGATGAAGGAATATTTATGGTTTATTCAAAGAATAAAAAAGGATACATGTCTTACAATAAATTCAACAAGAGAATCATTGATTGCATCGATGTAAAGGTATATGTGCACGATGATCAAGAAGTGAAAGAACTCGAAAAATCTAGTGTTGATGAACTAGTAAGCATTGGTGATGAGAATGATGACATAGATTCAAAAGAAAGTGAGGAAGATCCCTCTAGTCCTTACGCTAGATATCCCCCAAGGTATGTACAAAAAAACCATCTAGTTGATCATATTGTTGGTGAATTAAATTATGGAGTGCAGAAAAGAAGGAGATCAGAGGATTCTCTCACACGGGCACATGTTGTAATGTTTTCCATAGAGGAACCAAATGATATTGTTCAATCGAGTCATGAACATTGACTAAAGTGCATGAATGAATAATTATACTAGATAGAGAAAATTGAGACTTGGGAATTTGTTCCAAGACCTGCAAACAAGAATGTTATTGGCACAAAGTGCTTATTCAGGAATAAGTTGAATGATCATGGATAAGTGAGGATAAACAAGGACATTTTAGTGTGTAAAGGCTATGATCAAATAAAGGGATTAGACTATGATGAAAATTTTTCTCCTGTTTCTAGATTAGAATAAATTAGAATGATTTTGGCATTTTCTTGTTTAAAAATTTTAAAATTATCAAATGGATGTCAAATCTACTTTCCTTAATGGAGAGCTACAAGAGGAAATTTATATAGAGAAACCAAAATGTTTTCATTTTAAATAGAAACCAAACTATGTTTTTAGACGTAGGAAGGAATTTTATGGCCTCAAGAAAGTCCCTAGGGCTTGGTATTCAAATATATATAGCTACCTACTCAAGTATGGATTTAAAATAGAAGCAACTGACAAAAATATCTATGTCAAAGAAAAGGATGACAAAATCATTGTGGTGGTAGTATATGTTTATGATATAATCTTTGCAAGTAATTCAAATTTGTTGAAAAATGGTTTTGTAGGTGATATGAAGGCACAATTTGAGGTGTACATCCTTGGAGAGATATCATATTTCCTTGGATTAAAGATAACGCAAACCCATATTGGCAATTTTATATCTCAAGGAAAGTATATCAAAGAAATGTTGAATAAATTTGGCATAGAAGAATGCTCTTTAGTGAGCACTCCAATGGTGATAGGTTGCAAGGTTAGCAAGTTGGATGAATATCCAACAATGGAATGTACTCTATATAGATCCATCATTGGAAACCTCTTATATTGAAAGCTTCAAGGCCAGACATCATGCAAGTTGTTGCAATAGTTTGAATATTTCAAGCAACTCCTAGACAAAGTCATCTCCTTACAGCCAAAAGAATTCTCAAATATCTTAGAGCAACAATGGATTGTGGTACCCAAGAGGTAAATATTTTTCATTTATTGATTTTATTTATGTTGATTGGACATGTGATGTGGATGATATAAAGAGCACAAGTGGTGGTGCTTTATTTATTCGAGACTATCTAGTCTCATGGTTAAGAAAGAAGAAAGCTGATATTTCCTTATCTATAGTTGAAGTAGAATATATTGCAGCAACATCCTGTTGTACTCAACTTCTGTGGATGAAGCAAAATTTGCGATATGTACAAGTGTTCCATGATCAGTCGATCCCCATTATTTGTGACAACACAAGTGAAATTAACATGTCAAAGAATCCAGTCTTTCACTCTAAGACCAAGCATATCCCCATCTAGTATCATTTCTTCAGAGAGCATGTTGCAGCCCATATTGTGAAGCTCGAGTATGTTCCCACAAAAGAACAAGTTGTTGATATTTTTACAAATCCACTCCCTAGAGAACAATTTGAGTATTTATCGAAAATATTTGGAGTTATTCCTCTTTCCTCTCCTCACTAACTCTTCCTTAAAGAGGAAGAAATCCAACTATTTTATTTTTAACATATCGAGATGAAGTTTCCAAGTCCACATGATTCACATGATAGAGAATGATTATTGAAAAAAGGTGTATGGTGAAGAGGGGAGCATGTTAATCTCTTTTCCATTGATTTCAAAGGGGGAGTGATATTGGTGATCAAACGAAAAAACAAATAAGGGGAGATATAATAATTTTTAGAAGAAAAAACAACAAAATAATGAACAAAGTATAAAAGAAGTACATCATAGGGGGAGCAACACTCAAATAGAGTTTGATCTCCTAAAGGATGTCTTGGTGTTGCCATCAATACCAAAGGGGGTTATTGTTGGAAATATGTTGTCATTGATGTCAACAGGATAGTCCCTAATGTCAATAAGGTGACCATTAAGCAGATAGTTGAAAATGGTGTAAACATGTAGCTCAAGTGTCTAAGAAGAGAAAGTTACAGGCACAAGAAGAAAGGTCTAGGTGAAAATCATACTAGATAGTTTGAATCCATTTTTTTATGTAGCAGATGATATAAAAGGGTACATTAGACCCACTCAAGTTGAGTGTACATTGAAATATGTTTCCAACGATATAATGAAATCTGCAAATGGACTCCTAGATCAAAAGTTAGAGGCAGTCAAAGTTAGGCATGCAAAAGTCAAAATACTGGAAGCCCGAAACCCCGAATTATCATAACATGGTGGAAATAGACGAGGAGAAGGAGCCCAGAAGGTTCAAACTTGTAAGGTTATATTTTATCACAAAAGCATAGTGTATTAAGGTGGGGCTACACCGTAGAACTCTAAATCTCGTAATGTGTTATAGTTAGAATTTCATAAAAGTGTCGGGATAGGGGCTTTAGTTGGTATTTTGGTGCTTGTTCATTTCACATAGAAATGAGACCAAGGGAGAAAAATAAATTATAAAAGGAAATAAGGCCCCTCATAATACCTTGAAGGGAATATATCCTTAGTGCCCAGATGATGGTCACGGGATAGGCCCATATGGAGAAAAAGCTTCAGCTCTGAGGCTATATGGGCTAAAGGCCATGTGGCAACTACCCGACGACACCTGAGATGACCCTTTAGAGAGAAGTAGTGGTCACAAGGATTATTTCTTGCTCTGTCAATCACGTAGATAAAGGAATAAGAGCTACCTCAGGGTCACCCCTCCAAAAACCACAATTTGCTCAGGAGTGGTGTCAAGGAGAGAAATTATTGAACTTGACAGTTTAAATAATAATAATAATAATAATAATAATAAATTAATTAATTAATGAAGAAACTGGTCACAAAACCAAAAGTCCAGACATTTTTCTCTCTCCTACAAGATGACATGTGGAAGCACGAGATTGACTCGGCAAACATAAGAGGATGATGTCAATATCAGCCAATAGGAGGTGGACATGTGACATGAAAATATGGCATTTTTGGGCACCCAAGTGGCCTTTTTCTAGGTGACAAGTGTCATCACTCATAGGTTGACATGTGTCAGGGGTGACGACATCCTAGATGGATCATTCGGAATATTCAATTTTTGTCATTTTTCGGTGGTGTCGAGTTATAGAGTAATGGGAAACGATGGTAGTATAAAAAATGAAAACCAATAAACAAAGCGTCAAGCGGACCCTACCATCCAAATCATCCAGTCGATGGAGTCCCAAATTTTCAATAATGAGGCATAGGGGAATGCATTGAGTTAAAAGGAAACTTTGACCTGAGCACTAGACACAGGTTCCATGCAGTAGTGGAGGACAAGGGGCACAATGAGAAACAGATAGTGGCATAACCCCGGATCCCAGAATCTCATAAATTTTAAAGAATTGAATTAAATAGAAGAGTCGGGATTTAGAGCGCTATCCTATGGGCTTATCTTTTGTCCCCTCTGGAAGAGGTGTGACCAACATCTCGAAGTTGTTAACAAAACCAAAAAGGCCCAGATAAGGCTCAAAAGGGGATAAGCACCCAATAGCTTAGGTCATGGTCATAGAGACTGGTCCTATGGAAGAAAACATGAAAAGGGCCAAGCAAAAGGGGCTTAAAGGGAGAAACAACGAAACTACTAGTTTAACTCTAGTCTTGAAAATTAAGCCATAATTGACTATAGATACAATTAGCAGGTGAAATGTTAAATTGTATGGAGAGACATAATACATAAAATTAGTAGAAAAGCTTAGTTTAAGTGGCATAAAAGGTAGTGAAGGTAAGTTAGACCTAGAGATGTAGCCAAAAACAAAAAATATAGTCCGTAAAGACTGAGATGAATAGGACAAAGGAAAAAATAAAGAAGCATGAAAGCAATCAAATAAACTGTAAAATAAGCCCTAATAAAGAATAATCAATATATAGTGTTTTTGAGACAAATATTTTGTTGCAACAAGGTGTTGATATGGTGTTTTTTGTAATCAAAGATTATTGTAGGTGTTTTTCTAAAATGATGACAAAAATTTAAGTTTTTTTGGAAGTAGAGAAGGAAATCATTGATCCTAGTGTGAAAATGGATGAACGATGGAAAAATGAGTGCCAAAACCAAGTTGTAGCTTGTAGATTAGGGGTTGGTGTCCCTTTTAGTGGGTGATGGAGAATAGTTTGGATTGTAGCTCCATTTAGTTGTATTTGGAAAAATTAGGGAGTTGTAGCTTCGTGTTGTTCATAGCCAAAAATTTGTAATTTCAAGTTGTAGCTTTCCCTCTTAAGAAAATGGAGAAGAAGTTATGAAGTTATATATTCTTTGCATGATTCTATTGATTACTGAAATTTTTTATTATTTCTAAAAGTGGTTTTTATTGTCTTATTGTGAAAATAATTTTTAATTGGTAAATTGTTACAATATTGATTCACGCATCCCGCCCCCTGCCCCCCCACCCCTCTTAGTATTGTCCTGGTTTCCAATAAAGGTCTGATGATGAGATGATGATTCAAGGAGGTAAAGTGGGAGAACCAATAGAAAATATTATTAGGAGATTTTATAGTGCAAAAATTCATAGGATGAATCTTACTAAATGACCTCAAATCTCTAAAAATGAGTTCTTACAATTCTACAACAACAAATTACCTTGTCAATTCCTGAGATCCAACTTCATAGAAAAACAATAAAACCCTTATAGGTTTATTTATTTATCCTAATATATAGTACTATAAATAACTAGGCTTATTGAGGGTCTATTGTCACAAGAAAACTAAATCCTAGATTAAAAACTCATAACAATAATTATCCAAGTCGATATTGTTGGCCACCCACCTATTCCACCTAGACCTCCAGTCGCTTTCATCAATTTCCTTGTTTATAGTAGAATTTACTATTTTTAGTAGTTTTTCAGGTCCTAAAATTTTGAAGAATTTCTTACTCCCTAAACGGTGTTTTTTGGAGGTCCACACTGGGCTCATTTCCATAGGCAAGGTCCTTGGAAAATCATGTAGTACTTGGAGAGATATTTCCGACGATATATCATATGCGCCAAATGGAGATAATATGACTAGGTTACGACCCCAGTAAGTTGGCTGCCAAACTAACCCCAACGGGGCCCACAAACGCTTGGTGTTCCATCTCTTAGGGTTATGGTTTTGGTTTTTTATGGTTTTCCCATGTTTTTCAATAATAAAAAGTCCCTTGAGCCTCATTGTAACACTGTCCAGAGGCATGTAGCAAGCACATATCTTCTAAGAGATAAGCTACCATCACCCGAGCTAGTTTATTTCCATTATGTCTGTAAGATTATTTCATTTATTTGGTATTAATGAATTGAAGTACATTCTTTGATGCATCTCTGCGTTTATGATTATTTCTGTATTTTATTGTGTTCCTGCGTAAATATGGATCAGTGGTATCAGAGTGGTCTTCTCTTTCTCGATATTTTTTTGCATGTCCCTAATGAGGTCGGGGTATAAGGACTTAGGGCTTGATTTGGTTGAACCTTTGCAAGACCAGCCTCGCAAACCTTGACGAACTCCCATGGTGAAGGAATATAAAGATGAGGGAGCAGGATATCCTATCAAAATATTTCTTGAGAAAGACCTCGAGAAACATAGGAAAGTGATGATGGATAAATTTTCCCATATCCTTCGATGGCTACCCATTGATGACACATATTCATCCGGCAACCACTCTGGAGGTGCCATTCCTTTTAAGGTACAAGTTAACTTCAACCTTCCCATATTTTAGGGCCAAATAGATGAAGAAACAATAGATAGATGGTTGAATATATTAGAAGGATATTTTTTTGGTTCATGATTTTTTCAATCGGGAAAAGATTACTTTTTCACTCCTTAAAGCTGCCCCCCATGTCAAGGACTAGTGGGAAACCTACTGTTTGAAAAAGGATGAGGGGGGATCTTCCCTGTTCTCAATTGGACCCACTTGGAATTATTTCCAAGACACCATCAATGAACAATAATACCATGTGGGAATCTATGAAGAAAAGTACATATAATGGACTACGCTACAGTAGCAAAGGGATCAAGATGTGTGTGAGATGGTGAATCTATTCCATACCCAATGCAAAAATTTGGGTATCAAAGATTCAGAGAAAAATTTGGTGCTTAAGTACCACATTTTTCTGTGCAGATACATCCAAGAGGAAATGGATTTCCTCAAAATCTCCTCGCTTGCTGCTGCACATTGGTATGTGTTGGACAGGGTACCCCTATGTCTAATGTTTTAGTAAAGAATATTTATTTGAGGAGTGGAGCACACTGCGCGCAGATTTTTAAGAGTAAAAGGGCTTTGGGGAAGGTGAACGACCATTATTTTTTAAAGCAATGGGATAATTTTGTATACGTTGAGCTCCACCCATGGTTTTCGGACCATGGTATTTTAAAAAGAAAGACTATATAAGGAGTCTAGGGATATCCCTTGGATATCAATTTTAATGATAGAATGCATATGGATGTCATGTTAGATCTGAATTAAGTTTTTATTCTATTTTTTTTGCAAAAGAGAAGGCTCCTACAGTTGTGTGTGTGGAGACCTTAGGAAGTCTACAGCTGAGTGCACAAACCCCTGTAGTTGTGTGCACGGGGAAAGAAGTGATGTATTGAGAAGATATGAGCTAATAAAAGAATACTTTGAAGACATATCTGAGTATTTTAATTGTATGATTGCATTGTGTATGTTTTGTGATTATCTGTGCAATATCCTGTTTTTTTATCATCTATAATTGCATCGCGAAGACTTGGATCGAGTTTATTATGATGATTGATGCATGTTAAATTAGAAAAGCGCAAAAAAAAGTTTTTCCAGCTTAATGGTCACGTTGCAGAAACCCTAGCTCCTTTGTAGGTATGAACAGTCGCGGCAGCTCTCTCTCTCCTCCAGCCCACGGGGCTTGGCAAACAGCGATGGCCACAAGCTCAGGGGGGGAAGGTCAACCCCCCCTGCAAACAATGATGGAACCCGAGTCAACATAGTGCAGAGTAATGATACTGCCGACAAAAAGCAGGAAACGGCTGCACCTCAGATGCCGACTAAGCAGACCCAGCAGGACGCAGCCGCTCCCTCGTCCTCCACCTGCAAGCCCATCGCGCCAGAACGACCCAAAATAGACCTGCCTAGCCATCGCATCAACTCTCGAATTCAATACATGAGAGACCATGCTCTTATTAGAAAATTTATGAGATTTTGGCGAACTAAAAAAGCCCTACAAGGATGGATCACTTCCAAGTGGAAGCCCAAAGGACACGTCATGCTTCAATTAGGGCCGAAAGGCTTCTTTACGGAAATATTCATTTGTATTGAGGACCGAAACAGGGTCCTAGATGAAGGGCCATACTTTTTCAACTCAGCTGGGTTATATCTCCGAAACTGGGTGGAAAGATTCAACCCAAACAAAGAAAACTTCAACTGGGCACCAGTCTGGATTCGCCTATATTCATTGCCGCTTGAATACTGGGATGAAGGCTCACTCCAAGAAATCGGCGAGGGACTATGGGAGTTTATCAAGATTGCAGAAGAGACAAAACTTCGCAGATACACATCATATGCTCGAATCTGCGTCTACATGCACTTGGGCAAAGCCTTGCCGGATGCAGTAAGTATATATCATGATGACTTTGAATGGATACAACCTTTAGATTATGAGAATGTTCCTTTTAGATGTTGCAGGTGTCATGCCCATGGGCATTTGTTCAGAGATTGCCCCTTAAACGTTCAAGCTCAGAACAAAGAAGCCGAAGTCAACCCTGAAGCAGATGGATTTACTAAGGTGCCCTCGCGCAGGAAACACAGCAAGAAGTCATCAGCGATAGGTAAGAAACCCAATCCCTCCTCCAATGTTCCCTCCACCAGCAATATTTTTTCCATTCTTTCCAACTCGGATCCAGCCTTTGATTCCGCCCAAAACCCTTCTGATCCCCACTCAAAACCCTCTGACCCTTCAAAACCTTCTGCAACCCCTAATCCCCTGCAATCTTAGAATGAGAAGCCTCCATATGTTAACTCATCGTCCGCCCCGTCCAATGAAACAAAGCTTTTGACCTGGCACCCTTCGACCATGGACATTGACGATCCAAAATCCAAGCCCTCGGCTTCAAATGAGGAAAATCCTGGCAGCAATCAGACAATCCTCATGGACGAGGACTCAGAAGGAATAGACCTTGGGGAGCTGGACATCATCGGCCTAGAGGATGCTTGCCGGAGGAAGGAATTTGACAAAATCAATCCCCAGCAAATTGAAAAATTGGAAAAGGCTTTATCCAAAGCCCAACAACAAAAGAAGCTAGGCATCCAGTTGGGCACCCACTGGGATAGCTCAAAATTCACAAAAGAGTCGAGAAAAAGGGGCTGAAAACCAGAATGGCAGCGCACCATCACCATTGGGGAAGCGCTGATGAACACAGGTCGATATCCCAAGCTAACATGGTTTTTTAAACGCCATCCAAGCAGTTCCCCATGAAGCTGATCTCATGGAATATTAGAGGGCTCAATAGCCCAAGGAAGCATAAAATGATCAAGAATATAATACAGAAAGAGAGACCAAATATACTCTTTCTTCAAGAGACCAAATGCAATAGTGAAACTCTAGGCTCAATCTTGTCGAAAGCCTGGCCTAGTTGTAGCTCAGTAGCGGTGGATGCCTCCGGCTCTTCAGGAGGTCTTGCAATAGTTTGGGACACTCAGTCCATGGCCCTCTCTAACTTTCACGCGGCTCATTATCTTATTCAGGCTACTTTTCATCCCATTGGATCTAACATCCATGGGCACCTTTCAAACGTCTATTTTCCGCAGGACCAAGCCAGGAAAATAGCGCTCCTGAATACCATGGAGGTCCTTAATTCTCACAGATCATATCCCCTCTGGATTGTAGCAGGGCACTTCAATATGATTACAAAGATGGCGGAGAAATCAGGGGGGAGACCTAGATTAGATCCGGAAAGTTCTCATTTCAAAGACTTCATAAGCAACAATTGGCTTATTGACATCCCCTTCTCAAACGGCACCTTCACTTGGAACAAAAAAAGAACAGGGACTCAGCAGATCGCCTCAAAGTTGGATAGATTTCTCTTATCATACAATGCCATATACTTAGGAGGGGATCTTTCAGCTTCAATTCTCCCACTGGCCCATCACGCTTAACTGGAAAAATATAGGTCCTCAGTTCAAAAAGCCTTTCAAATTTGAAGCTTTTTGGCTCTCTCATCCCACTTTTAAAGATATGGTCACCTCGGCTTGGTGCAGCTTCATCCCCCCTGCTGGTTCGAAGATGTATCAATTTCAGCAAAAGCTTAAACACCTCAAAGTGATTATCAAGAACTGGAACACCTCTGTCTTTGGGAATATTTTTCAGGAGATAAAGATCCTCGAGAATAAAATGGAAGAAACCCAACAAAAAATCATAGTTGAGGAAAGAACAGATGTTTTAGCCTTCCAAGAGCAGGACATACAGAAGCAGTTAGAAGAAAGACGCAAGCAAGAAGAAATCTTGTGGAGGAAAAAATCTAGAATTAGCTGGTTAAAGGAAGGGGAAAGGAACACGAAATTTTTCCACAGATCAACAGTTCAAAGAATAATGCAACATCGAATTCCTCACATCACAAATCAGCAAGGCGAACAAGTGGAGCAACACGAGGAAATCGAGAAAGTTCTCCTGGACTACTTTAAAAGTATACAGCATGAAGACCGCACCATAGACATGCAACCAGCTATCGACAAAATTTCTCAGTTGATTCCTAAACTTGTGACTGCAGAGCACAACAGGATGCTTCTCTGCCTTGTTTCCCCCCAAGAAGTTGAAACAGCGATGACCCAAACTAAGGATGGAAAAGCACTAGAGCTTGATGGCTTCACCTCAAATTTCTTCCATCATTTCTGGGAGCTCATCAAAACAGAGGTCTGGCAGCTGGTTGAGGAATCTAGAGCATCTCACTGGCTTCTCCCTTCTTTGAATGCTACCTTCATCGCTCTGGTACCTAAAGAAGAGCACCCAAGCACTCCTGAAAAGTACAGACCAATTGCTTTATGCAATGTGATCTATAAGGTCATTTCCAAAGTCATAGCTAATAGATTAAAGCCTCTTCTACCACTCCTCATTTTTCCAGAGCAAACGGGCTATGTGGAAGGCTAGAAAATTATGGACGGTATCATTCTGACTCATGAAGTTATCCATTCTCTCAAATGCACCAAGAAGCCAGGTATGCTACTTAAAATTGATCTATCTAAAGCTTTGGATAAAATATGTTGGCGTTATATTCAGAGCATTCTCAGAGCTTTCGGATTTGATCAGATGTGGATAAGATGGATAATGAGCCTCATCTCATCGCCTCTTCATTCCATCCTTGTCAATGGCGTCCCCTCAGCTCCTTTCGTACCTTCCAGAGGTATTAGACAAGGTGACCCTCTCTCCCCCTTCATTTTTGTCCTTATGTCTGAAGGACTCAACAAACTAATCCATAATGCTGTCCTCTCAAGGCATCTGCGTGGCCTTTCCCTGCATGGTTCTCCTACTACCACACATCAACAATTTGTTGATGACAATATGCTCTTTGGTTACCCTTCTATGCAAGAAGCCCGGTCCTTCAAAGACATTCTGAACCTCTTCTCTGTGGCCTCGGGTATTACCGTAAATGTTGCTAAATCCCAACTCTTTTTTTCAACACTCCTCCGATGATCCAAGCCAGCATAGCCCGTATCCTTGGCTTCTCTCTTGCTCACCTCCCCGCCAAATACCTAGGTGCGCCTCTTATTGACACTGCTATCAAACACTCTACTTGGAATCAACTCTTGGAAAAATTGGAGGCCCGACTCTCCTCCTGGACTTACCGAGCTCTCAATTTAGTCAGCAGACTTGTACTCATCAAAGTTGTTTTGCAATCTATGGCCCTATATCTTTTCTCTATGCTTGCCGCTCCAAAGTGGGTTCTTAATCAAATCAGGAATTTTCAACGACAATTTCTATGGGGATCCTCAAACCAAAAGCGGAAATGGGCTCTGGTCAACTGGAACACAGTCTGTTCCCCTAAGGACGCAGGAGGGCTCGGGCTCAAAAACCCTCTGCATAGCAACGAAGTTATGGGTGCCCGTCTGTGGTGGAATTGGCTCTCGAATCCTCACACGCCCTGGGCCAAATTATGGACTGCCAATTATGCTAATAATAGAACTTCTGAAGATCTGATCAGACTTTCTCCTGGAATAGTGGGCTCCCTCATATGGAATGCAGCTAAGCAACATTTTTCTCTCATACAACAACACAACTTTTGGGAAATAAGAAATGGGCACACAGCTAGATTCTGGGTAGACTCATGGCAGCAAAGCCCAAAGCTAACTGATACTCTTTCCCTCCTCCATGATGAAAGATACAATGGCACAGAGGAAATCAAAGTCAGCTAATGTTGGCTTCCCACAGACAGCAACAACTTCAGACAATGGAAGCACCCAGCACACATTATTCCTTCCGGTCAGAGCACCACTTGGGAAGCTCTCCAGGAGGAACTCCAACGTAGGAAGATCAGATGTTCGGAGGAACCAGACACTCTAAGATGGGGATATTCGACCAGAGGCATGTTCACTACAAAAGAGGCCTTTTCTCTAATGCATCCTATCCCTCTTCCGTGCGATAGTCTCTGGCAATTTGTTTGGGCTCTTGGCACTTGGCCTAAAGTCTCTACTTTTCTTTGTACACAGCCAATGTGCAGACACCACCTGGACAACCCTCGAAGCCAAAAGAGGATCAACTTCACATTGTCCAAACTGTAGCAAAAATCTGTTCCATCCAACACTCGATGATGATCCCGATGAAGAAGCAAATTTGGGATGCAGGATCTGCTTTCAGAAAGTCAAAAGTGTGGAACCGATAGGGGACCGACCATTATTATGCACTCGGCCCAAACTCATGATAGTAGCCCCATTCCTTAACACTTTTCAGGTAACTATTCCGTGTGTCTCTTCCTCGTCCCTATAAAGACAAGCTAATCTTTTGGAAACCAATCCACTCCATCTGACATCATTGGAACAACTTCAGCAATCATCTCCCAGGAATCTGTAACTGTATATCATGAGATGATCTTCCAGCAAATAGTATTAGTTATTATATGGAAAACTGGGTTTTTCTGAAGTCTCACCTCTCCAAAACACTAACAGACAGGTCCCTGCATTCCCAACCACCATCCCCTCTCTTCCAGAATCTTCAAACTAAACTTTGATGGAGCCTCTAAAGGAAATCCTTTCCAAATTAGTTTTTGTGGAATATTCAAGAATTGGAGATGTCATTGCCATTCACAGACTGTATAGGTTGGGACACAAACAACTCTCGCAATGGAAGGGCTTTGCAAGGGTTAATTTGAATCAGTATCTCTACAATCTCTCTCCTATCATTGTAAAGGGATCTCAGACCCTGACCACGAGCAGCTAATCAACTGTTTATAAATTGTGTTGTAAGAAATGTTAATGAAATGGATAATGGTGTCCCGAGTTGAAAAAATAAGCAATTGGTTGGATAAAAACTAGGCCATCTCCTTTGCCCACACCAAAAGATATGGCAATAAGGTCGCGGATCTCCTTGCGAATGTAGGAGTTGATAGCATGGAAACTCTCATTCATGGCACTCTTTAGATCCTCCATGATAGAGATCATCTCCAGAGTTGCATCAAGTTGGTGCAGAAAGATAGCTCGTTTTCAGATGCGAATGGTTAATAGACATGATGGGACCTCCATCCCGGGCCAGCTCCTAAGGCATTTCGCATGGGGTGGCCATATGGCTCCCAGCGGTGCCATTAAATTCGACTTCAATTCGCATGGTAGCAGCTCATTTACTCCCCATCGCCAGCATTTCTTCCTCCTTGGTCCTCCCCGACGGCATATCATGGACTCTGTTGCAGGTTCTCCAGATCCTTCCAGAGCTAACTGCAGTTCTTGGAAGCCTATTTGCTGTGTATGTCCGGTGGCCTCTGCAATGCCCAGTGCCCACACTCACACTGGTCGTCGCACCTCGCTGCTAAGCTGTATTGATATCGTGCCTGGGTATCAATTTTCGCATAGTGATCTCTGCTCCAATTTTAACTTGCAAATCTCTCCTGGCTCTCTCCGCGGTCTCGCTCCTGCTCAAGCTCTCTCCCCTCGGCTTTGGTCTGTTCAAACTGCTGAGTCTGAAATTTTGAGGCTGAGGCAACGCATGTGGTGCCGTCGTGGAGCCACTTGCGGTAGGTCTGCAAGCGACCGTCCGTCTTCCAGCCTCGATGGAGCTCACCTCCCTGAGCATTCTGAAAGAAAGCATGTTCAGGACTCCTCCCGTCAATGGAACTTCGAAAGCCCTGCTGGCTTGGCTCACAAGCATCAATCCTCCTCTCCTCACCTTGACATGCCTCAGGAACCTATTCCCTCTGCCCCCACCCCTTCTGGAAGCCACTATCTACGGCAAACCTCGCAGAGAGCGGAGCTTAGATTTTATTGTGCCTTCAATCGACTGACTATCACCGCCTACATTACCATTACCCTGTGAGAAGAGTCTACTCCTCTCCCTCCCCCGGTGCATGACCCTCCCCATGCTCCTTTTGTTTCCCGCTCCAACCCTGTTATAACGCCTCCCACTGGCCTGAGCGACACTCCTGTTACAGCCTTGCCCTCCTTGGGTGATCTTTCTATGCATGTGGGTGCCAACCTTTCAGACAAAGACAGAGCTGCGAGCGCAGATGCTGAAGACCCTGAGGAGCAATATGGGTGCCGCATTGAGGAGGAGCCACCGTCTCCGCCTCACACTCATTAATTCTGCCATGAATTGGCTCAGTATGGTTTCTAATCATACCTATTTAGCTAGAAACACTGGTTTTTTTTGTTTTTGAAGTCAACAGCAGCAGTAGCTGCATGTCAATGCTGTATTTTTGTAGTTATCTTATGCTGAAAATAATGGACCTCTCACCGGTTTCCCTTTTCAAGGGCAGTGCAACTGCTTTTAAAAGAACTGGTTTCCCACTCTTGGTAGTTCGTAATATAGTTAAAACTTGGACTTCAAGCCTGGTTTCAGGCTTCCACAGCTGAACTGAGGCATTTTTGTAACATTATGATTACTCAATAGAATTAGCACAATTTAGAAAAAAAAAAATTAGAAAAGCACAGTCTCCAAAGTAGTTAAGTATATTTGTTGAAAAATGTCTATATATTCGTAATATTGGTTGTAAGAAGCTCTGAATAAGTCTACAGTAAGGATAAGCCCTAAAGCCACACTCCATAGTCCCCCTAGATGCAGAAACCTGGTTCTAGCATCCCCTAATATTTCCTCTGGTGAGACTTCGATCTGTGCAAAAAATCATTGCTGAAAGGGTCAGTAATAGAGGGTTTTGTTGGTTTGTGAAGCCATCTATGAACCTAGGCCTAGGAACCCATCAAGCCAACAAATGGTTTTGTTTCCAGGACCAGGATCTGAAGACCGAGGTATATGGGGATGCGACATTCGACCACAAAATAAATTCAAGATTGGGTATCTCTGAAAGAGAGAGAATTTGTTGTACAAGAAAACATAAATCCACACCTGGCAACTCAGAAGTGGTTATAGACATATATTTTTACAGATCAGCAAAAGATATTTTTCTCATCGTTCACTAACAAGCTACGCGAGTGGCTATCAAGACTAGCTAAGAATAAGACCTGTTTTAAGCACGATGAGCCTACTGCGAACTTCCTCATTTGCAGATTCAAGCCGAGGTAGTGCTGCACAAAAAGACTGAGAAGCTCATGATGGTGGTCAAGGACACTAGAAAAGAAGTGGATAAGGTATCAAGGACATTAAAGACACTAAAGATGAAGAAGAAGAAGAAGAAGAAGAAGAATAACACTAAAGAAGAAGAAGAACACACAATTATCTTTCTCATCCATTTTCTGTCCATTATGTGTGTGTTTAACATGGTATCAGAGCCATGATGTGTGGCCTTCCCTGGCTATTAAATTTGTTCTCTTCTTTGGCTCCCAGTGAATATTGTTTTGTTGCACTCTTTGACAATAAGTTTTTCCTCAGAAACCATTATTTTCCATTACCTACCTATTTTGGATGTTACAAATTAAATTTTGCTGCCCAAAAGGTTTTTCATCCTCTCATGCCAGTTTTTCCTTTCTCCTAATTTAAACTGTCACTTTATAGAGCGTTTTACTAACTCTGCAAAGGGAATATCCTCTGACTGTAAGAAATGTGTTTTACTTGATTGTTTTACAATTGCAGAGAAAAATGTTGTCAATCCATATGGGCATTGAATCTTCACCAGCATAAGATGTGTGAGATGCATTGAACCTTTTGTGGGAGTTATTATGTGCATTCATTTATGGATATATGACCATGAAACCATAGCTCCTGGCACTATTTTTGAACAAGATCTTTGAATTCAAAGGCTGGACTGTGCCTAAGCCAACAACATAAACACCTCCAAATTGAATGTTGGTGTCTCCTCCCATTGCATGCTTCCTCTAAACACCGTGATTGCCCGACATTCTCTCCAAACTTGCTCCTACCTCCCTCCCACCTCTGCGTGCTCAACCCCTTCAACTCCAACAACGCTCCTCCATTAGCTCTGCTCCCTTTGCTCCCTCAAATCACTCTCCCTCCTCCCCTTGTGCACTCCCTCTCCCTCGCGGCTCCTTGTCGTGGCCTCATACTGACTCACCTCCTCCCCTCGGCACCCCCGCTCTCTCCTCTACCCTCCCTCTGCTGCTCCCTCCTCCCCCCTCCCTCCGTTGTGACTATTTCTCCATCACAACAACATTCCCAGCTTTTTCAGCTATCATAGCCTATTCAGCATTGACAATGTCCATGATACCACCCCTTCTTAGCATTTGAGCCAAGCCAACCTTGAATGCATATGAATATTTATTTGATTCGGTTATTACTACATCATTACGATAGACAGTAACAACTACATTGCTTGTCATTTCGAATCCAAATAAAGAACCTTCTAGATTTTGTAGAAGGCTCTAGTTAAAAGAATGAATCTTCAATATCTACGAATGAAAAGGTTGTAGAACCATAATATATAGAAAGAGTGGGGAGAGGAGGAGTCACATAACCTCGGTTTCTCTTTTTGTTGGCTTGTGCGTAAGTGGGAGAGGGTCGAGCATAGGTGCGGTGAGAGGGGAAGGGCTAGTCCAGGTCCTTCAGACTGTGCACGTCGGACCTGTCAAAGTCGAGAATTATCAATTTGTCCAGCAGGAAAATCCTCTAGAGGTTGAGTTGATTTGATATGAGGACTTATTGGGTGGATCTACAAGGTAAAGGAATCTGTTGACTGGAGCTTCTAGAATTATAAGGCAAGATTTGTTGCTCGAGGATTCTCATAGATCGAGGGGATTGATTATGAAGAAACCTTTTCACCTGTCACATGGTATTCTTCGATAAGTACCATCCTTTCTCTCTAAATGTAGATGGGTTGCCACATTCATCAAATGGATGTGAATATTGTGTTCCTTAATGGGATCATTGAGGAAGAAGTGTACATTGAGCATCCTGAAGGATTTGAGATCTTCAACAGTGAGTCGCATGTGTTCAGACTCAAAAGAGCGTTGTATGGGCTGAAGCAAGCACCTCGTGCTTAGTACACACGGATCGACAGCTATTTCACTGGACTTGGCTTCACCAAGAGTGAGGTGGATGCAAACCTATACCAAATTATGGTGGAGGGTAAAATTTTAATCATTGTTATTTATGTTGATGATTTAATACTAACGGGTGATGAGCAGTTGATACACTCATGCCAGGAAGATCTTGTAAAGGAGCTTGAGATGAAGGATTTGGGCCTCCTTCATTATTTCCTTGGATTGGAAATATGGCAGTGAGAAGGTGAGTTGTTTGTGTCTCAAGGCAAGTATGCTTGGGAGATACTTGTTAAGTTTCACATGAAGGACTACAAGCCCATGGATACTCCTCTTCCAGAAAATTGGAGGAAATAGGATGCTACATCAGCAAAGGTAGTGGATGCTACTTTCTATCGATAGTTGGTGGGTTCATTCATGTATTTAGTTAATAAAAGACCGGACATATGCTATGCGGTGAACCAACTTAGTCAAGCGATGGTTAAGCCTACCAAGCTCTTTTGGAAGGTAGGCAAGCATGTCTTGAGATATCTCACGGGCACATCTAAGTATGGTTTATGGTACAGATAGATGAATGAGGTGAAGTTACATGGCTTCATGGGTGCAGATTGGGTAGGAAGCCCAATGAACAGAAAGAGCACATCAGGAGGGGTTTTCAGTATTGGATCTACAACAGTTTCTTGGTACAACAGGAAACAAAGATCCGTGGCACTCAGTTCAGCGGAAGCAAAATACATGGCAGCAAGTCAAGCTGCATGTGAGGCTATCTGGATGAGGAAGATCCTGGTCGGTTTGTTCATTTCTCATTTAGATCCTCAGTGATACTATGTGATAATCAAAGTTGCAGTAAACTCTCGATTAATCCTGTGTTTCATGATATATCTAGCCATATATATATCCGGTATCATCATATCAGAGATTGTGTGTAGTGGAAGATCATGTTGCTTCAGTACATTCCTACTGAAGATCAAGATGCAGATATTCTAACGAAGGCGCTCAGCAGGAGCAAATTTTAATACCATAGAGGAAGGATCACGGTGAAGGATAATCCCTATCTTGTTGAGAGGGAGTGTTGAGATTCAACAAAATGATGAGCTTAGTGAAAATTAATCACGTTCATTAAGTGGGCCCCACAAGCTACTTTTAGGTGTATGTCTATTTTTAGACATGGTGAGCATATTCTATAAGTTGCAAGATGCTATTTGTAGATGGTTGGTCAAATTTGAAAAATAGATGAGATTCTACTTTTAGAATATTGGGCAAAGTCTATTTATAGATCGTCAATCTAAAAATAGATGCATGTCGATTATTATTAGCCCTTAATAATAATTTGACAATAAATATCAACTTATTCTCTTGGAGCACTTTATTTCAGTGAACAGATTTGGAAAATTAGTGGGCTGAAGGAATTACACAATTCCTAGGGTGGTTGGTGACTCATGCATGGAGGACTCAATTAGAACTGAAGTGGAAAAGTTGTGACAGAGTTGGAAGAGTAGTTATGGGAGTTGTTATTCAGTTAAACTCAGTTGTGCTAGTTGTATCTACTTCTAACTGAAGATACACTAGTGAGAGTTTAGTGAATTAATTAATTAATTAATTCATAACTAGAGACTCACTTGCGACTGAACAAATACAACAGTTAACTACTTGCATGTTAGTTCCAGTGGAGACCTAGTGGAGAGATAGGTGAAAGAGTGAGATGGACTATTTGTTGTGACTATAGTGATGCATTCAATGCATTTGACACACATTGGAGATGCCAATGAGGATTGCACAATCAAGGCAAGGCCAATTCGAATTCATTCAGGGAAATTCTTCAATAGGGATTGTGTAGTGGAGGTAAGCTGTCAGGAGGTGAGAAATTGGTGCATACATATGCAAATTTCTGCATGATAGTGTGTAATGATTGTTGATTGTACGAAGAGCTTGATGTACTAAGATTTGTATGATATTATTACATGATCTATTGATATACATAATATATGATAGTTGGGGTTTTTAGCTTTAAGCTTTCCTGTTAAACAAATGTGTTTATGTGCAATTGATTTGCTTCATATGTGTTTTGCAATTGGTGATTTAATTTCCACAAAGAATTAAGTGGAAGGATTATGTATTTAACATAATATTAATTTGTTACATCAGGGGAATCTGGTAATACTATCAGTATTAATAAATTTCTACAGGAATCGTCTGCCACCAAAGGAGAAGTGTCGTTTGCCACCAAAGGAGAAGTGTGTGCATTCACCATCGAGAAATATTTTGCATATAGTGAATGAAAGGCGTTAGGAGGTCATATCTCAGAATTCCTAATCAAGCATGTAGTGACTCAAAATATAAAAGCATGTATATAGTGGAGGAAATTTTAGGTAGTTAGAATTACATAATTTCAAATCAAGCACGTAGCGATTTAGAATTATGGAGACCATATGGAGCTATCGAGGACTTGAAGGGAAGTCACAATTATTCTGTTGTAATCGTATTGGGTGGAAAACACATTTTTGAGGTCATAAAGGACATCTGAGAGTATATCGTGGAGCAATGAAATAAAATAGTGAAATACTAATTGATTCCAGAGATAAGCCTTGTGAAGTTAATGATGTAGTAGGAAGGTACAACAAGTTAGTGCACTTTAATAAGGATCCATTGAATAAAACAATAGGACAAACACAAGGGTTATCCCAACCACAGGTGGAAGCTAGAAGGGAGAGGTTGATGTAGGCTTCCTTGATAGCGAGCCAGTTGAACACAAGGAAAATAAAGCGATAAATAGTAGTGAGTATTTAATTTATATAATAGTCATAGAATTTAATAATTTTTATTATTGGTAACTGTTGAAATGTCCAAGGGATAATTTGGAATATATTTTTTAGTATTGGAAGAATTGTTATTATTGGGGTCAAAAAGCCTTAATGAATTGTTATGGAGGCGATACTGCTTATCTTTTACAACTGGTGTTTATGATTATTTTTTAGTTACTATGCCTTGAATGATCATTGTGAAAAGTGTAAAGGTTTCTGTAATGTTCCTTAGAAATTAATTTCTCAAGAGACCAAGTATCCTATTGATTATCATAGGCTATATCCCTTGATAAAATGGAAAACCTAAAAATACCCAAATTTTGTGCAAATTTTTGGGCAGTTGGGAAAAGAAACCCAAAATTGGGGTTTGATGTGAAATTCACTCAATTAATTAATGTGAAAATTCCCTCAAGGAAATATATAAATTCAAGAGGGTTGAATTCATTTGTATCATCATTAGATTCTATATTTTATCTCGGTTTTCTCTAAGCTTGAGGCTCTAAGGGTGTTGAGACCCCATTTTCCTACTACTTTCGGTGGTTAAAGTTTCCACCCTAGTTATTAAAACTTCTATTTTATCTTTTTTTTTTGCTCTATTCTGGTTAAGAAAATTCTTTGTGTTATCCCATTTGTCAAAAAAAAATTCCAAGGTGTAGCAAGGTCTTTTGTGAGGTGACCAATCAACACCAATACTGGATTTTGAAGGTTTTGAAATGGGGTGGCATATTTGTTTTCTAATGTGACATGGTAGTTGGGAAACTATGCACTCAATTCCGACATTTTCACTCAAGTTACATCCTCAACACTAGACCTAATCATAATACACATTTACCCCATCTAAGGTCATCTTGTGCAGTGCCCAAGAAAATGACTTATATTTAAATACAACAAACCAATATGATATGACATAAGGTGTATCTAATTCACACCTAATGACCAAAGAGAGGCATCATCTTTCACTAAAGGAGAAGCGTATTCATTCACCATATAGAAATATTTTTCATATAGTGAAAGCAATGTGCTAGGAGGTCATATCTCAAAATTCCTAATCAAGCATGTAGCGACTCAAAATCTAAAATCATGTATACAATGGAGGACAAATTAGGTAGTTAGAATTACAGAATTTTGAATCAAGCACGTATTGATTTGGAATTATGAAGACCATATGGAGTTATAGAGGACTTGAATGGAAGTCACAATTATCCTGTTGTAATCGTATTGGGTGGAAAACACATTTCTGAGGTCACAAAGCACATCCGAGAGTATATCGTGGTGCAATGAAGTACAATAATGAAATACTAATTGATTCTAGAGAGAAATCTTGAAAAATTAGTAATGTAGTGGGAAGATACAACAAGTTAGCGCACTTTAATAAGGAACCATTGAATAAAAAAATAGGACAAACACAAGGGTTATTCCAACCACAGGTGGAATCCAGAAGGGAGAGGTTGATGTAGGCTTCCTTGATAGTGAGCGAGCTAAACGCAAGGAAAATAAAGTGATAGATAGTAGTGAATTTTTAATTTATACCATATTCATAGAATTTAATAATGGTTATTAGTGGTAACTGTTAAAATGTCCAAGGGAGAAATTGGACTATATTTTTTAGTATTGGAAGAATTGATATTATTGGGGTCAAGAAGCCTTAGTGAACTGTTCTAGTGTAGATATTGATTATATTTTACAACTGGTGTTGGTGATTCTTCTTTAGTTACTATGATTTGAATGATCATTGTGTAAAGTATAAAGGATTCTATGATATCAATGCAATATATATTCCATGTTTTGAAACCCTAAAGGCGGAAAATCCCCTTGAGATAATACATTACAACCCACAATTTTTGTAATATGGTGCTTATAAAGAATTTTGTAAGTTTTCAAGTATTTATTCAAATTTTTATTTGCACTTTAATATTTGTGTTCATACATATGGGTTATTGATTGTGTGATGTGAATTCAATTTCAAGTTTAACTAAGTGAAGAATTGTGAAAAGTAATGAAATATTGATTCACCCCCCTCTTAGTATTTTGAAAATCTACGTTGTGTTATTCATTATGGTCTTAGTTATTTCTCCATATATTCATTCTTTGATTTCTATTGATGTTGATATGTTCTTGAGGCCTTAATATACTACTTCTCCAATGATGAGCTGTATCCAAAATCGTTGCATGTTAGGTCCCTATAATACAACTGTAGCCCCTATATTGTTTGAAAAATCAGTTTCTGATTCAAATGGAATATAAAAGCATAAATATTATTATTTGGTTCCAAATTGACTCACAAACAAAAAAATGTTACACCCATTAAGCCCACATAAATATCTACTATGATGCATGAAGAGAAGGAACAAATGCAACACGATATATCAAATTTATGGGAACACGTGCAGTAATTTTCCTTCTCACAAAGAGAAACAAAAAGTGAATTGTAAGAGATGATGAATGTTAAGATGGGTGATTTAGAAGAAAAAATAAAAAAATACATGGAAGGTATCAAGGAAGGTTTGATAAAGTGGCTACAAGAAATTCTTCCTAGTGGTGATAAGGTATTCCATGAAACTCATGATGAGGACAAAAGGAATATAAATCATGATTTTAGAGACTCCAAATTTGGATTAAAGGCACACCACATTCCAAAAATTTATGAGGAAGTTGTTGAGATTACAACAAGATGATGAGCTTAGTGGAAAGAAGTCGCCTTCACTAAGTGGGCCCGTAGGCTATTTTTGGCGCAAGTCTATTTTTAGACATGTCGATCATATTCTATGAGTTGCAGGATGCTATTTGTGGATGGTTGGTCAAGTTGGAAAAATAGATGGACTTCTATTTTTAGACATACTGGGCGGAATCTATTTTTAGATTGCCAGCCTAAAAATAGATATGTCGAATATTATTAGCTCTTAATAATATTTGGACTATAAACATTATCTTATTCTCTTGGAGCACTTCAGTTAAGTGCACAGATGTGGCACAGGAGCTGACAGAAGGAATTACGCTATTCGTGAGGGTTAAGTGGAGCTATTTCATGGAGACTTCAGTTAGAACTCATGTGAGAGAGTTTGGTGGAGTTGATTGAGGAAGTTAATGGAGTTGTGTTCAGTTTAACTGAGTTAAACATAGTTGAGCTAGTTGTATCTAGTCTAACTGATTGATACACTAGTGAGAGTGGTGTGAATTTATTATTAATTAATTCACTAATTATTAACTCATTAATCAACTAAATAATACATCAGTTAACTACAGTGCATGGACAGTTTCAGTGGAGACCAGTGAAGAGGTAGGTGAAAGAGCAGTGTGACTATCAGTTGTGACTATACTGTTGCATGATTTGCAACAACCAGTGATTGGAGATGCCAATGAGGATTGTGTGAGCAAGGCTAGACCAATTTGAGTTCATTCAGAGCCATTCTTTAGCAGTGATTGCGCAGTAGAGGCAGGCTATCAGGTGGCAGAGATTAGAGCATGTGATTTGCTAGATCGGGCTTGATTAGTGTGTAGCAATTGGAGATTATACTGAGAGCTTGTGAGGAGCTTTGTATAATGATTGTTACATGATCTCTATGACAGTTTGGTTGCGTATAGTTGGGGGTTTTCACTTTAAGCTTTCCCATAAATACTCGTGTTCATATGTGTGAATGTTTATGGTTTTAATGTGCACATGTGATTGTTTTATTTCGGCACTAATGATCAATGGTAGAAGAGATTCTGACAGTATGAAGTAAAATAGTGTGATCAAGATAATCTCGGATGTATAACATATCGCTTATATAAATTTCTACATGGTATCATAGGGATATTGATCAATGGAGCAATTGCAAAACATTGAAGCTTACGGAGTTTTGTGCCGGTGGAATTCGAATTTGGCAACAGTTTGTTTCTTGGTGTCGAAGTTGAGATGTCTTTCAATGGATTGCGATTGGAGTATGCCCTTGAGGAAGATCAATTATATTGCATGGAAGGATAGGATGGAGGCAAACTCTGCTAGATGACAATGGGTTGGAAGGAGTTCATAGATGCGTAAATTCCAAAACTCGCTTCTAGCGATGCTGCCGCACTTGACGCATGGAAAAAGAAGACAACAAAGTGTCGAAGGATTCTGTTGGAAGGTGTGAAGGATCACATAGTGTCTAGCCTTCATGGTAAATCTTCTCCATTCTTGATGTGGAAAGCTTTGACAGATTTATTTCAAAGCAAGAGCAACCAGAGGAAGTTGGCACTCAAGGATAAACTCAGGAACGTAAAAATGGAGAAAGGCGACAGTATACCCAAGTACCTCACAAAGTTTTTCCACTGCAAGGATGAGCTGGGAAGTGTGGGGGTTACTGTAGATGATGAGGAATTGGTGAGCTTGGCTCTCCTTGGGCTTCCGAAGAGTTGGCATTCCTATCAGGACTCTGTCAATGCTCGGGAGAAATTACCAGGATGGGAACAACTTTGGTCAGATCTTGTGCAAGAGGAGATAAGGCGGAATACCAGGGATGGATCTTCATCGAAGAGTGCAGATGAAGAAAATTGCGCTTTGGCTACCAAAGCAAGGAAGGGGAAGAGCAAGAAGAATGCTTCTCAATCTGGTGCGAAAGGCAAGAAGTAGGAAATGTCCAAGGTGAAGTGCTTTCACTGTCACCAACACGAACATTACGCCACTAATTGTCCACAAAAGAAGAAAAATAAGCAGGCTACTGGATCTGCAACTGGAGAGGCTTTAGCCTCGCAGTTTGAGCTGTATTTTTTGTTGATCGCATGCTTGGTCTCAAGTGTGATGGGTTCAGTGTGGTTTCTTGACAGTGGTGCATCTTTTCATATGACCAGAGAAAAATATTTGTTTACTGATCTGGATGAGAAAGATCTTGGAGTGCACATCAAGATGGGCGATGATGGTAGATACAGTGTGATCGGTATCAATACCATTTCCTTTGAGAGGGAGTTTGGTAAACCCTTCATATTTAAGGAAGTGATGCATGTTCCAGGATTGAAGAAGAATCTGATCTCAGTGGCCATGTTAGAAGACAAGGGATATGATGTTGTCTTTAGCGAGGGAAAGGCTTTCCTGTGCAGTAAGGCAACTGGTGAAACCCAGAGGATAGGGGTTCGAGTTAAGAATCTTTATCAATTGCAGGTAGATGGCTACGCAGAAATGGTAGGCAAGGAAGAAGGACTGGTGAGCCGGGATGAGGGCGAGCTATGGCACAGGAGATTAGGCCATCTTCACCATGGTGCTTTGAAAATTTTGCAGCAGATTTCTACCGGGCTTCCTAAAGGTACACTTGCGCAGTCAGATCAGTGCAAGGGATGTACTTTGGGAAAATTTGTGAAAGCCACCTTTCACGAGAAGGATAGTTGCGCCACAACGATCCTTGAGAGAATTCACACAGACATGTGTGGACCTTTATTAGTAGCTTCGACAACAAATCATAGGTACTATGTGATATTTGTTGATGATTTTTCTCATAAGTGCTAGATCTTCTTCATGCAGAAGAAGAGCGAGACATACTCAAAGTTCTGTGAGTTCAAGGCACTGTTTGAGAAAGAATCGGGGAAGCAGGTGAAGGCTCTTAGGAGTGAAAATGGTGGTGAATTCATCTCTGGTGAATTGAAGGACTTTTGCAGCGCAGAAGGAATTTGAAGAGAGCTCATAGCGCCTCATAAACCACAGCAGAATGGGGTCACGGAGCGAAAGAACAGAATGATCGTGGGTGCTGCACAGGCGATGTTGCATGATTAGGGCCTTCCCATACACTTGTGGGCTGAGGCATGCAATACTGCGGTTTATGTGAAAAACCATTGTCCTCACAGAATACTTGGCATGAGTACACCCGAGGAGGCGTTTTTTGGTAAGAGGCCTGATATTTCCCATTTGAGGATTTTTGGTTTACCTGTTTACATTCATGTGACGAAGGATGCCAGGAAGAAGCTGGAGCCAACCGCAAAGGTTGGGATATTTGTGGGGTACACTGATACACCCCACAACTATCGTGTGTATTTGCCAGACAGTCGCAAAAATATTGTGCGACGGGATATCAAATTTCATGAGGAGAAAGCCATGAAGTGTTTGCTTGAGAAGGAGCCACACTTTCATGCAGATGAGGAGCTATTAGTTCTGAAGGATGAGCCTTGGGATGTGGATCAGCCACAAGAAGAGGTTCATGGAGTGGAAGAGACCACTCATGCAGCACCAACCATTAGAGGGCAGAAGCGCACTACAGAAGCTGAGTGACTGATTCAGGATGCAAAGAAGATTGTAGGAGCACCTACATCACAGTGCAGACAGAGACAGTCACCTGACCGGTATACTGGATACATGGCTCTTATGAGCAAGTGTATCGTGACAGAGCCATCATCTTTCGAGGAAGCTGTGGAGGACCCTACATGGGTAGATGCCATGGTGGAAGAGTATGATTCGATTGTCAGAAACAGTGCATGGGAGATTATCCCAAGGCCAGAAGGGAAATAAGTGGTAGGTTCGAGATGGATTTAAAAAGTGAAGCAAGCAGTTGACGGGAGTGTGGAGAAGTACAAGGCAAGATTTGTTGCCCGAGGCTTCTCACAGATTGAGGGGATCGATTATGAGGAAACCTTTGCACCTGTCGCAAGGTATTCTTCCATATGGACGATTCTTGCTCTCTCAGCGCAGATGGGGTGGCACATTCATCAGATGGATGTGAAGGCTGTGTTCCTCAACTGAGTGATTGAGGAGGAGGTGTACATAGAGCAGCACAAAGGTTTCTAGATATTCAATAGCGAGTCACATGTGTGCAGGCTCAAAAGAGCGCTGTATGGGTTGAAACAAGCACCTCGTGCTTGGTACACACGGATAGATAGTTATTTCACCAGACTTGGATTCTCCAAGAGTGAGGCGGATCCAAACCTATACCAAATTGTGGTGGAGGGTAAGTTGTTGATAATTGTACTTTATGTAGATGATTTGATTCTGACAGGTGATGAACTGCTGATACACTCATGCAAGGCTGATCTTGCAAAGGAGTTTGAGATGAAGGACTTGGGCCTCCTTCATTATTTCCTGGGATTGGAAATTTGGCAGCGCAGTGATGGATTGTTTGTGTCTCAAGGCAAGTATGCCTGGGAGATACTAGAGAAGTTCAACATGCATGGCTGCAAGCCTATCGACACTCCTCTTCCTGGTGGATGGAGAAAAGAGGATGCTACATCGGCAGAGGTAGTGGATGCCACTGTTTACCGACAGTTAGTGGGGTCACTTATGTATCTAGTCAGTACATGACCTGACATATGCTACGCTGTTAACCAGCTTTCACAAGATATGGTTAAGCCTACCAAGATCTTTTGGAAGGAAGGCAAGCATGTGTTGAGATATCTCATAGGCACATCGGGATATGGATTATGGTACAAACAGTCGGATGAGGTGAAGTTGTGTGGCTTCACAGATGCAGATTGGGCAGGGAGCCCAACGGACAGGAAGAGCACATCTGGAGGGATTTTTAGTATCGGGTCGACAGTAGTTTCTTGGTACAGCAGGAAGCAGAGATCTGTGGCACTCAGTTCAGCGGAGGCTGAGTATATGGCAGCTAGTTTGGCTGCATGCGAGGCTATATGGATGAGGAAGATCCTGGTCGGGTTGTTCGGTTCACACTTGGATCCTACTGTGATATATTGTGATAATCAGATTTACATCAAACTCTTGGTTAATCCAGTATTTCATGATAGATCTAAGCACATTGACATCCGGTATCATCATATCAAAGATTGTGTGCAGCGGAAGATCATGTTACTTTCTTACATTCCTACGTAGGATCAGGATGCTGATATCTTGATGAAGGCGCTCACCAGGAGCAAATTCGAATACCACAGGGGCAAGATCGGGGTGGCAGATAATCCCTATCCTGTTGAGAGGGAGTGTTGAGATTGCAACAAGATGATGAGCTTAGTGGAAATAAGTCACCTTCACTAAGTGGGCTCGTAGGCTATTTTTGGCGCAAGTCTATTTTTAGACTATGTCTATTTTTAGACATGTCGATCATATTCTATGACTTGCAGGATGCTATTTGTGGATGGTTGGTCAAGTTGGAAAAAATAGATGGACTTCTATTTTTAGACATATTGGGCGGAATCTATTTTTAGATTTCCAGTCTAAAAATAGATATGTCGAATATTATTAGCTCTTAATAATATTTGGACTATAAACATTATCGTATTCTCTTGGAGCACTTCAGTTAAGTGCACAGATGTGGCACAAGAGCTGATAGAAGGAATTAGCTATTCCTAAGGGTTAAGTGGAGCTATTGCATGGATACTTCGGTTAGAACTCATGTGACAGAGTTTGGTGGAGTTATTGAGGTAGTTGGTGGAGTTGTGTTCAGTTTAACTGAGTTAAACATAGTTGAGCTAGTTGTATCTAGTCTAACTGATTGATACACTAGTGAGAGTTGTGTGAATTAATTGTTAATTAATTAACTAATTATTAAATCATTAATCAACTAAATAATACATCAGTTAACTACAGTGCATGGACAGTTTCAGTGGAGATCAGTGAAGA